>OY804599.1:56041985-56511985 GCA_963680895.1 Fragum sueziense | reverse complement strand
TTAAAACCGGATTTTAACAGATTGACAAAGATTGAGACTCCAATTACACTTTAGTATAGTATTTCGTTTGTGTTAATCAAAGACGTCGTAACTACAGCTTGGTTGAATCAGTTGTTACGAGATTTTACAACAACACCGACATTGGATCAAAATAAATTTGCAAACTCAGTATAATTGACAAAACGCCGGCTGTCAATCAAAATCATCGATTAGCCAATGGACGATTAGAAAAAATACCCCACCCCAATTGTCTTAAGATCTACGTTGTGCGTGATATTGTATCGATCTATCGACTGACAATCAAAACAAGATCGATCAAGCGATTGAGTACTGATCGAGCTTGGTCGGCAAGAGTGATCGGGACGTCTCGATCGAGCGTGGTCGGCAAAAATGGTCGGGAATTAATCGACAAGAAATAAAGAAGAAGTCGTGTAAATAAATTTGATCGAGTTAAATCGGGTTTGATCAATACAAGGGATTAAGCCGATCGAGTTGATCGAGTTGATTTGGTCGGCAATAATGTTTTTGTCAGATGATTTTAAAAGATCTAACATACAAAGTTTATTTCTGATGTTTTTACACATTCTTTGCCCAAGCCAAATACAACTTGGTCAAATATTAAGATAGTTATTGAAGATTTTATGAAATTATGTCACGTGATTCTCCATCGTGCAAAACTTTCTTATTTCCCCGACATTTTTTCTTTTTATCTTTTACGGGCGAGCATAATATCATGAAAATATCAGTCGAATATAATGCAAAAAGAGGTTAAGACGCATTTATTACAATCAATGTGTCACATATGCAATTCAAGCCATTGTACAAAAGTAAATATTTCTTGTCAGGCTATTGTACAGGACTTGACAATTGATTGTACAAAAAACATTTTTTTAAACGGCAAAAATTGGAAGTTTTAGACGGTTCCCTAACCAAATAATTATATAAGCCTCAACACACACATATGCACGAGCTGTGAATGAAAATTTTGTTGCGAAATACCATACAGTATGCATTTATTCGAGTGAAAACTGCGATTCGTAACAGCTAAGTCACCCGTTTTAGTTCATGCCCAAGTGAATCGGGCCTAAAATGATTTAAATCTAGAGCCAATGGCTCCGATTGCTCTAAAAATATTACAGGGAATAATGAATAAAGAGATTGGTACAATGATCTGACAAAAGTATTGTGATTATCCAGAAAAAAAAACATAAATTCTTACCAATGTCAACCGCTGATGTTTACCAAGTTGCGTTTCCCCGATGTACAAACACACAAGCTATCACTCAAAGACAAGCTTTCACACACTTCCGCTCCTACACTGTGACCTAACACGGCATCGTTAGATGATTTTTTGCTAACACTTGTTAAAATTTAAAAAAGACAGTATCAATTCTTTCTCATATTATACCTCGTTTTGGCGTTCATAAAAGAAAAGGTTTGACGTTTAAAGAAGAACTTTTTGCCGTTTTGCCTTAATATTTTTTATGATTTTATATACACTTTTACTGTCGTCTTCCCAAACGATTTGTCGTCAGAAACTGCTTTCAAATTGGACAGCCCAAAATAAGCCTTTTGGAAAAGGGTCAAAGAAGAAAACAGAGAATCTATAGCATAGAAATATAGAAATATTAGAGGGAAAACGAAAAAATACTTATGATTAGTATTTTTCTTTTCACTCAAGGATTTTTACTTCCTACATTGCCTTTAATCTTGAACTTGTTTGAGAAACGGCAAATGCATTCAAATGTATTCTTTATATCCATAAACTTTCGGTGATTTATTTCTAGCTTTTATTTGTGTCACCATGATAGGAAGTTCTAATTGCACCTCTCTACTTCCGAGACAGAAAATAGTTCCTAGACGTTTCTTAAATGGTCACATGGTATATGACAAATTATCCGTCCATTGTACGCTGTTTTATTTCTATTGCCAAACATATTCTGCCTTGGTTGTTCTTTCCAAGGAAACACAGGTTTAATATGTAAAGACGCTTTTATAGGGAACGAATTTTTTTATTAACAGTTACGTAATTTATGACAAACAATAGTATTTCGTATGTGCTGTTATAAAATCTCGTAACTACGGCTCTAGTCAAGCCGTAGTTACAAGATATTATAACAACACCGGCGGTTTATCAAAACACAACGGTAAACCGAGTCTTTCTTTAGCACAAAATTCATTGCTATAAAAGTAGTAACTCTAGAATAAATATCATAAATTAATTGAAGGAAAACTAAACCTTCTGATGACAGGTACATAAAGAATAAAAAACAATATTATAACAAAATAAAACACATTAATTAACAATTTTTTTGGGAGAGGGTGTGCAAACATTGTGAAGTGTACGGTGTGGCCATTTTTAAATCGTTAATAAACATATCAAGGGAGACAAATCTAAAAAAGGTCGTTTGACGGTTTGATATAGTTGTCTCCCTTCTGATCAAAACTTTCCAAGGTTGGTCCAATAGGGAACGATTTTATCAAGTTAACCGTGACGTAATTTCGAACAAATATAAGGATTTCGTGTGTGTGTGTGTGTGGGGGGGTGTTATAAAATTTCGTATCTACGACTTGATACAAACCGTAGTTACGGGGTTTTATAAAAACATCGACGGGTTTAAAATCAAATCATAACGTTAAACACAGTCAATTTTGGGCGCAAAATTGATTGCTATTTGAAATCTTCTGCATAAAAAATATTGAGGAAGGTAAAGAAAGAGATTGGGTTATAATATTGCCAAAAAATTATTGTGGCAAAAGAGGTAAATTCCGATTATCGGTATTTTCTTCTATAACTAAATGTCTTCTTTAGAGCGTGTTCTGACGGGGACGTAATGTCTCTTTCTTAGAAAAAAGTTTAACTTGAACTTATAACGCGAATTTTATTCCAAAGAAACAACAACAACCACAACCAAAAATAACACATATTTTCAATTACAGTTTCAAATCTTAGACTGGTTACCGCCCCTGAAATCTACCACGGGTTCAGTTAAACACGAATGGGAACTAGACTATTCGAATCCTTTCAAAATAAGCCATTTTGATACCCTTGATAGAGAGAGGTGATATATATTCAAACTAATAAAGACAATCACGCCATAAATGAAATGCAGAAAATCTTAAATAATTTTTATGGTCAAACTCCAAATGATATGTTATGATGTGAATGGTACATAGTCACTATAATTATTATGTTTTTATTATTGAAGTAATGTATTGTTTGACCAAATTAAACTGAGACTCATCATTTTCCGTTAGCGTTTTCCGGCATACATCGGAGTATTCGGTAATTTCCGCGTGTTTATACCTGGCGCTGTGATAAATGTTAACTTTATTTCTGCATGAATTCAGTGAACGAAGAACTAGCGTAGTGGAAAGACGCGGGACTTTCATTAACAGAGACTCAAGATCGAAACCAGCATTTTACTGATGAAACTATCGTTAATCTTTTTTTTTTTTTTTTTTTTTTTTTCGTTCTTTTTCCTATGAAATGGAATACTTAATTAATTTTTTAATTTATCGATTGATGAAATACTCATTTTTTTAACTTTCATAATAATTATATTTCACTATTTTTATCATAGGCCTAATCTTTATTCGTTCATTTATCATTTATAATCTTCCCTTGAACGTTGCTTTTAAAATGACAATGTGTTGGTCTCTCGTAGCTTCTGTGGAATCCAAAAGACGTTGAACCTGCTGACTCCAGTTGAATTGATGGTAAGCGAGGAAAAAGGTGCTGGGTCCCCCAGTTGTCTAAAAAAGTTGCAACATCAGCAAACAAGTTTTTTATATTACCCTTATCTAAACGGTTTCGATATTTCTTGAATGACTACTTAAAGTGAATGGATTTAAGTGAACTGATTGAGGTTTACAAAATGTATGCATTCTTTTGAAAAAAAAATGTTGAAAGTAAAAATATTTAAACAAAGCGCTACTGGGATTCGAACCACGGACATTTGGATTACGGGAGAGTCGCCTTACACACTAGGCTACTATTATTCAGTGGGCATCGAATTGTGTATAAACAGATTATTGTCCCCATGTAGAAAATACGGAAAGACCCGAATATTAACGGAATATGCAAGGAGTCTCAGTTCAATCTGGTCAAACAATATCACCCCCTCTAATCCCTAAATTCGCATTCATTATCCGCTTTAAGTTTTAGTGGATTATCTGCCCTTAAATCACAAAAACTAAATTTTCACAATAATGTGAATTGTAAACATGATAATTATCTTATTTTTATATTATGAAGAGAAATGATAAAATACAGCTTTCTGCTATATAGACAGTTTGAAAATATTGACGAAATAGAAACTCTCTCATTGACTGCAATACTAGAAGTGTCCGTACCAATTAGAATTCTGGAATTTATGAATTATATTGTTAGTCATCTATTACTCCCGTCCAAAATTAAAACAGTCTAAAATGTTCCTGTCTGGGGACGGGTATTAATCATGGCATTTCACAAATGTAAGAGAACTTTTTATAACATTGCACATCGTTTATCTTCCAATTTCCATTTTCAATTGATCTTGCACAGTTATCAGGATCCAAGTGATCTAATAACCACTTTCCCCTTGACCACAAACCGATCCCCACGTCGTACTGTGTGCCGTTAGAGGTCTGCCAGTTTTTGTCTTCTCCGTTAATTCTCTCTGCGTCTATCCAGAAGTCACCTGAATGTATAACAACGACGATGATGATGATGATGATGATGATGATGATGATGATGATGATGATGATGATGATGATGATGATGATGATGATGATGATGATGATGATGATGATGATGATGATGATGATGATGATGATGATGATGATGATGATGATGATGATGATGATGATGATGATGATGATGATGATGATGATGATGATGATGATGATGATGATGATGATGATGATGATGATGATGATGATGATGATGATGATGATGATGATGATGATGATGATGATGATGATGATGATGATGCATATAGACAGATAGATAAAAAGACAAAGAGAGCGATAGACAGAGTTATGGAAAGAAAAGGAGACAAAGACAGGCTTACGGATACACGGATAGAAAGAGGCAGACAGACAATCAGACACACGGGCGAAAGCAGAATGTTTGGACTGATGTTATATTTACCAGGCAGTTCTTTGGCAATGCTCCTAAAGAGTTCCAACTTTTCCTGTGTCAACAGTGTTGTTAGTTTCGCCCCTTCGTGCCCACATCTTTGTTCGGCCTCTGATTTATTCACCAATTTATCAACTATCCTAAAACAGATAATTATACAACCCTTTCCCAAACAAGACCTGATTTGACGTCTTTAAACAAGAATGATTGGGAAAACAGTGAGACAAAAGAAGATAATACTGATAACCAGCATTTTCTCCGTTTGCCTCAATATTTTCTAAACTTTATTGTACACTTATCCGCCCTTTATAAACATCCATTTTCACTGGTGGTGAATTCGGCCAAAGCGAGGGGCGTTTTCGCTACAACAAGGTATAGATTTTTTGCGTTTAAATGTGAGTTTAAAGATCAGTTTTTCTAATGTCAATGAATTTGTTCTAAAAAAAGACTGGATTTAACGTTATCTATTGACAATCCGTTGGTGTTGTTATAAAATCTCGTAACTACGGCTTTATCGAAGTCGAAGTTACGAGATTTTATAACAACACCGACGGAATACATTGTTCGCGAAAAAAAAACACGTCCCTCGCTTTGGCCGAGTTCACCACCAGTGATTTTGTTGTCTAAATAAGCTCTTAAATGGTACCACCATATAATTCTGTCGTTTGGGTAAGGGTTAAATGAAGAGCTAACAATTGATATAGGACCATAGGAATCACACGACATTATTATGATGTATATCATCTACGGGAGGTCAAAACCTCGTAACTCCAGCTTTTTCATACTGTAGTTACGAGGTTTTGATCTCCCACAGACGATTTTTACCGTAACTTTGATCAAAAACATGTCTTTTTCTTATTTCTTCATTTAAAGGGTCATTAGTATTCCTGTACCTAAATCCCTAAAGATCCACATTATAAGTTAGATTTTAGGATGTTGCAAGGCCTTTTACAGACTTTATACAACACAAACAAGATTGAAACAGTGTATTGCTTGTTCATTTTAACTTGAGATATTTGCATACTGATTTCACGCTTCAGGTATTATCGATTTAAATGATAAGATACCTTTGAAATATAGATTCTATTTTCGCATAAATACTAAATTGGCTATGTGGCGTATTGGATAGCGCGTTGGGCTCATGATATAGAAGATCAAGGTTTGAAACGAACCAGAATCTTTTATTTCTTCTTTTTTACTATATGTGCTTTACATCTTTTAATTTTACAATTGATATACTTTCTTTGTGTTTATTTTTATTTTTTAAATTTATTTAAAATTTCTATTCATTTCAGTTGTATATTTCATTATTTTATTAAATTATTTTATTTCAAACATAGCATTTCAACATCCAAGTTACATCTCGTCAGCAGTGTCAGTAGCACTGGTGGCCGTAGGACACTGTCGGACCGTATTTGGTACAAAAACGAATATGGTACATTTGTACCATATTCGACCGAATATGGTACATTTGTACCATATTCGGACCGAATACGGTACAATTTTCAACCAAATATGGTACAAACATTGTACCATATTCGGTTGGAATAAGTTTTTCTATGCTCGCCAAAACGTATTTGGTACATATCAAAACAACTCATAAAATGAAAATGACCTACGTATATGGTACATAAATTATGTATTTTTTAATAAATGAAATAGTCTGTCGATGTGTAAACTTTTTTTTCAAACTCAAATACGTTGTATTAACCTAATATTGGAAGTGACAAAAGTATCATCATCATCATCATCATCATCATCATCATCATCATCATCATCATCATCATCATCATCATCATCATCATCATCATCATCATCATCATCATCATCATCATCATCATCATCATCATCATCATTATCGTCATCATCATCATTATCGTCATCGTCGTCGTCGTCGTCGTCGTCATCATCATCATCATCATCGTCATCGTCATCGTCGTCGTCGTCAGCAGAAACAGAAACAGCTTACCTAACCACACTTTACATGGATTTTGCTGGTTGTGTAACTGTTTCGCCGGCTAGTTCAGTCGTTTGCGCGTCAGATTTGCACGTAGGCGGCCTGGGTTCGATTCCCGGCGATGAGATAACGATGATGATTGTGTACCATATTCGGAACGAATGTGGTAGGGGAGACCGGGGCTAGTCCGCCCTCGAGGTTTGTTCGGCCAGTGGCCCTGTAGAGCCTCTGGACAGAGATAGAGAGCCCGGAACAAGATTGTTATGTCACTCATGACGAAAGCTGACCGCAGAAGGTTTTTGGCCGCATTGAAAAGAAAAACATAGAAATTAGAACACAATTCTTATTTTTTGTTACTGTCAGTAATTTTTCCACATTTGTGTAAAATTTCAATTATAGTAAGATGCGCCGTGATTTAGATTTCTTCTTTGTATATTTATGAAGATAATTAAGTCCTCTTTCATATTTAAACTTAAGATGCCAATTTCATGTCATCTAAAATAAGATGTAACGTGATGTTTCCACGAGGTCTGTCTGGGGCTAGTCCGACTATTAGGGTCGGGGCAAGTTCGCCCACGACCAAACATGCCCATGAATAAAAAGAATGATCGCGGTTAGAAATGCCATTTCTTGTCGCATCTAAATATATCAATCGCACAGACGTAGCTCTAACAGAAGTGTAAAAAGCGGACAAATTTAAAAGTACTGGCCGAACTTGCCCCGGCCCCCTCCTTGTTATACCAAATGCCCCCTTTCTCACGATGTTTGGCTGTTAAAACAATATTTTTTCAGCTTATACCTTCATTTGGCATACGCATACAGATTCATAAAATTTTTAACTGTCTAGAATTCCTATAAAATGAATTTTAGCTCTGAACACACCTAGCCCCAATAGTCGGCCGAACTTGCATGGGGCAAGTTCGCCCACTACGATCAAAACTTGAAATATTCTTTTTTGAAAAGAAACATTATAGAAAAATTATAGACGCAGGTAGAAAGTCTTTCACTTGTAGAACTTATATATATGTAAATTACACTCAACTAGCCTTCATAGAATTCAAAATATGAGCAATCGAAAAAAAGGGGGCGAACTAGCCCCGGTCTCCCCTACATTATCCATCCGAATATGGTACAAGTTTGTACCATATTTGGTCAGGCATTTTACCCCAAAACTGCAGATACGTATATGGTACAATTAGACAGTTGTACCATATTCGGCCAAATATGGTACAAATTTGTACCATATTCATTTTTGTACCAAATACGGTCCGACAGGGCACTCGTCTACTGTGTCGGTATCTTCCATGTCTGATCCTGTGATATTTATGATAATGGGAGCTGGTTTCCCAAACTGCCAAATTTAGGACTGATTCCCATTGAGAGTAGTTGCAGACGACAAAATGAGTTTATTTGTGAATTGAAGTTGTACCTTAGAGCATGGAAAATATTGAGGCAAAAGTAGAAAAAAATATTTATTAATAATAAAAAAAATAGTCCCCTTCTGAGATTCGATCCTTGACCGTCACGTCTGTGAAGTCAGAGATACTTACCATTACACCACAGACTTTGCATGAAGAAAGACTAATATTTAACGCTAAATAAATATTCATTTCAATACAATCGTGACCCAATATGACCCGAATATGCAAATATCTCGGGTTAATTTGAACGATTAATATGTATGCCATAACGGAGTAAAACTTTGTAAAATATTTCCATCGGATCGCTAGAATTTACAAGATGAAGTGACATGGAAGTCTTATCCGTCGTATTCTCAGCCAATAAAGGTCAGACAATGCTGAAGTTTTATAAAGAGAAAAAATAAAGGCCATATTTTAATTATGTACAGTTATTTTAACATAAAATTACCCCGAAAATGAATTAGAATGTATGTTTAAATGATTTTATCCTCCATATTGAGAAATCTGTCAAAATGCGTGATGTAATCTCTAATTTATATCGATACCAAAACATCCTCTAATTTCCTTGTCAAGGCAGCAAAAAATCGTAGCTTTGACCAGTAATTAAACAGACATTTTGTCATTACAATTAATCAGGAAGAATAGTAGATGCATTGGTAGCTGTTTTGCAATATAGGAAATATGATATTTAGATAAGGGTAAGGCTTGCGTAATGCACTCTCTGAATAATCGTTATTTTTCGAAATATTCTATGACGTTCGTGAGACCGAGTATACACCGAACTTTTCCGGTAATGTACGAAAGTAGTTACCCGCTTTGTAAAGAACTTTTTTATGCAAAATCGCCTTTTTTAGTAAAAACGAAAATAATTGAGCGTGCTCAGATTTCCGGGAATATTCTTAACATTTTTTGTGAAAATGTTTCTAAATTGTATGAAGAGTAGGCAAAAAACCCCAAAAGAGTAAAAAAAATCCAAATGTTGAGAGCAATGACAATTACTTCCAATTAAAATGAATTATTCAAAGATATTGTTGTCGACAGTAATGTAATGAAGTGGCAACCATTGTGATGTTTTTTCACTGCATTTCAGGCAGTCTACACCTAATGAGATTCGCACGACGTCGGAATTATTCGCATGACGTTAAAAACATTCGGCGGTGGAACTTTCCACCGCCGAATGTTTACGACCATGCCCGAATAAGTTCGGATACGTAACGACGTCGCTCGAAAAAAAAAAACCGATGTATTATGAATCTCAAAATGGCCACATTAATACGGGTATTCTACCTTGAAGAAATGCGAGCTTTGCTTAGTTGGTACTTCTCTCTCTCTACCCAATATTTTTGAAAAATGAGGCGAATCACTCATTTTGCTTTTCAGTTTCAATGCATCGAATAACTATAACTCCATATGCAAACTTCTGGAAATATTTGAATAAAACTTGAAGCTTGTTATGTATCATACCAAAACTTTAAGCAATTATCGGAAATGTCATTAGAGGTCCAGAACCTTACTTAAACATACTCATTTCAAGTTGCATTTAGAATGATATATTATTAATAACCTCATAACTCATTTTGACAACACGTTACATTTACAAAATTATATAATTGATCACCAAGATAATTTTCACGACACGGTTAAACACAATATCATGAAAAATGCAGAAATATTTCCAGTTATTTTCAACTAAAAATCGACAATAAATAAACAAAACATGGGCCGGAATTTTGAACTTATCCATGCTTTTCAACGAAAACCTCGTAACTGCAGCTTAAAACAAGCTGCATTTACAATATATTCTTTGAAAAGCGACGTTATAGTATTTGAGATCATCAAAAATCCATGCATCTGAAAAGAATCTTTTAAATGAGAAAAAGCAAAACAGATAACCTTCATTCTGTCGCTTTTCAACGAAAACCTCGTGACTGCAGCTTCAAACAAGCTGTAGTTAAAGGACCTAAATTGCCCGAAACGAGCGATTTCTCTCCATTACCTATTTTATTTTAATTGCTATTTTGTTTCAAAAGTGTTTTTTTAACATTTTAGATAGATATCCATGTTTGAGTACGGTACCACATTATTCACTTCGACTTCAGGAGAAATTCGACCTATCCGAGGTCGACATAACGAGTGTCAACTGTGCTTTAGCCTTTGTGTGTATTAGAGAGTAAAAGTTTAACCCTTTCCCAAACAAGACCTGGTTTTGTGGTCCATAATATAAAATGCTTGAGAAAACATAGACAAAAGAAGAAAATACTGATAATCAGCATTTTCTTCTTTTGCCTCAATGTTTTCTGAGCTATATCATTACAAATTTTTACCCTTAGTGACATTCAATTTTTGTCTTCAGCCAAAAGAGTAGACTTGTGACAGTCTGATAAATATAGATTTTGAAGTCAAACTGAAATTGTAAGTCTCTGATTCTCTTCTGAATATTCAGACCAAGGAAAGATAATTTACTATAATTCTGAAGGCTGTGTGCCTTGATTTTTTTTTATACATAACATAAATATTCAGTCTCATACCAAACTACCAAAAGAGCTTTAAACTTACTTCAACTTGGCAGGTGGTGTGTTTGTATTTAGCTGATAATCGCCATAACCGCAGATGGGGTCTAGCCCCACCCACTCCCCGCCATCTGAACATTGTATATATTGTGCGTATTTCTTCTCAGTCACGTGAGCATAACATCCGAGCACGCGCTTCCCGCCAAAAGTGTTCGTATTGCCCCATGTATCCATTGTGCCGTACTTGGGAGGATATTTGCAAGCTGAAATTGTTTATTTGTTTGCTTATTTGTTTGTGTAGATAGTTTGCTCTTTTTAAATTATTGTCCAGCAAGATTAACCCGGGACATCTGCATATGTTATGACCCCACTTCGGCTTTGTTTTGTTAAGACGCTCAACTAACGGACTTTGCGCACGAAAATTAAGTTGTCCCGGGTTAACCTTGTTGGACAATACTAAAGACCATTTTTATAAGGACGTTTGTGTACATAACATACTAGATCTAGATAAACTTTCCCAAAATACTAAAGTTTAGACGATTCAAATTGAATGCATTAGACATTTTAAAATAAGTGGAAATAGCTTCAGGAAATGTTTTACAAAACAGTTCAGAAATTGTCATTTTTCAAATTGAAGCACCCTAGAATTTTGCCTTTTGGAAAATGGACATCATAAAAAACAGAGCAACAGATATGAGGGAGTAATAAATTTTCAAGATGCAGTACTTATTTAATTCTTCGTCAAATTAAATTTTGTTGGAATTCATTGGAATCATCTTATCAAATTCAAATGCGCATCCACAACATAGGATTATGGTTTAAAGTAACAAAGATATAGTTTTACCCCCTTATTATTTGTTGCTCTGATCATATTTACCGAATGACTGACACATCCCAGTAGTGCCATCTTCGACTATACAACTGATATAGTTTCCACAATTTGGACACTGTGTGTTACCAAGCCCATCCTGTGAATATTTTTGTCGATCTATATATGTTTAATATTGTCGGACTATATTATATAGTCCGGCAAGATTAGACATATATAGATCGTCAAAAGCATCCCAATGAAACAAGAAATATCCTCAGTTAACGTTAACATAGCTCGTCTATAAGTGGACTTTCACTAAAAAGATCAAACTCCAAGTAAAGGTCAATTTGGGGTACAGGAGATATATATGTGTGAAATATCAAGGCTGTATCGCTATTATTGCCTAAGATAAAGGCAATATTAATTTTTTTAGAAAAGTAGGTCAAATGCAAAGGTTTAAAAAATGAAGAGTCTTAACAGGAGGCATGTATGTATAAAATATCAAGGATATGTATCTTAAAAAATGAGATATAGGCCAGTTTAAAGTTTTCGAAAATTAGGTAAAACTCCCAGGTCAAGGTCACTAGATCAAAGGCAGTGTTCCCAATTGAAAAGTATCGAAGGTAATCCATATCAAAGCTCTTTCTCAATAGAATACCCGTGAAAAATACAATGTATAAGATGTTTGTCTATTTAATTAATGTATCCAAACCATCAAAGCATTAGACGTCGCGCACGGTATTGCGTCACTTGTCAAAAAACGCTACCATCCGTGATTCATAACTGAATTGTGTAGGAATCGTTTTCGTTCTCTCAACTTTGTTATGTATCAAAATAAGCGTAAAGCCTTGATATTTTTCAATGTCATACTCATTTCATGTTCTTGTTTTGTATAAATTTCATAGAAAGAATTTTTTTTGTAAATTCGGCGAAAAAACGTGTGTAACACGTAACATAAATGTTCAAGAGTAACGGATATTTATTAGCAATTTTGCGATTAAGTAACGTCAAACACATGGAAAAATATATTTTGTGACAGTAGAAATGCTGTAGGATGTTTTACCGATCGGAAATAAAAATTTCTACGTCAATTACGCAAATTAGCCCAGTTTATTTACCAAAAATCGAAGTGTAACAATTAGAATTACGTCGCAGAAAAAATGACAATTTTGTTGAATATTTTGTTAGTTTATGACTCTAGTGCAACCAAACTTGATATAAAAAAATACCATTTTTCTCTTTTTCTATAATATATGGAAGAAAATCAGTTAGCAAAATAAACGAAACAATTATTATATAAAATGCGTGTGGACAGAAATTGTTTCATGGCGTTGAAAACTTAACTTTTTTACCATTTAGACTTTAAAAAATATAACTTTTCTTATTCATACAAGCATTTAATTTCCATGTGGAAATACCATTTTTTTCTTGTTGATCATATCAAAATTTCGACGCAAAATAACGAAACGTATAAGAGAAATTCAATTTTTTTCTTGTGGACAGAAAATGTATAAACGTATACTTTATTTATTTGACGTAATCCTTAAATTATCTAATTATACACATTTTAAGGTGAAAAAAGAACGAATTAAAGTGGCGGAAAAGCTATAAAAAGACAAAAGATAGAAACAGTGGAGTATTTCTTAAAACGTGGTCCTTTCTTTATGAATCAGTTTAGATTAAATAGAGAGTAAACATTAAAAGCACAACACAACCGTCTACGCAAAAACTTATTGTTACGCAATTGACGTTCGCTAGTTTGACGTTACATTTTAGTGCCGCAATACCATGCGCGACGTCTTAAAGAGCCAGGTGCGAAATTTTAAAAGTGCCAATAATTCCTAAAGTATGTTACATTTCTATTCAAAATACAAACATAAGCAATTAGAATTTTGAATTATGGCATACTTACGGAAATATTTGACAAAAAAGTTACCTCCCTTTCATATAAATATAGAGTAAAAATATTTTTAAATTATTTTCTCCTTGAAGCATAATTTTGAAATCCGACACTAAAATCAACTTATTCGAAGTGTATTTACATGTATGGGTAATTTAAGGCATTTCGTATGGCTAGAAAGTGCTTTTTTCAGGGTCTGTAAACCTTAACCGACGCAGACATAGGCACATATGCAGACACAGACACTAGGGCCGTGACATTAGCTACTCAGACAGACAGTCCATGACTGATAAAAAAGAATAAAATAACGCTACTTTTCAAAGAAAACCTCTTAACTGCAGCTTAAAACAAGCTGCAGTTATGAGGTTTTTGTTGAAAAGCGATGATGTGGTGTCCAGAGGTAGAGCGCCATGTTCTTGTTCAAGAAGTTCCAAGGTCGGCAAAAATTAGAATAATGATATAACAATCAGAAATAGATCGCATCAATCGAAAAGATACGATTAAACTTCAGGCTTATTCAATTTATATTTTTTGATAAAAATAACACACGCTAATATTATCTCCATTTTTTACTATTCCAAATAACAAAATAAACACTTACTGTCTATTGAAACAGCATTCTCTTTTCTGCCTTATTTTTTCTATTACCCAATTACCGTCTGCAATATGTACAAAAAAATTGCACCAATCTAAACAAGCTTAGTTTTTTCGTGAAAAAGGAATTTGACAATATAAGCCTAACTGCGTTCTTACCGTAAGATAGATATTGTGTGCTCTATTGTGTACCCTAGAAACGTAACCAGCCTTTCTCGTGGACACAATCCTACCCCACCCTAGGTTATGTACCAGTTCACAAATATGGCCCCTTGATCGGTAGTTAATGGCAACACAACTAGTGACGTCATCACAGAGTGTCCTACAATCTGTAAGGCTGGATACGGACAGTGTTGTAAAAGTGTGGGGGCCATCCGCCATATAACGATACGTTGAAAAGTCAACAGTTGTCACATTCAGAGCAAAACATGACAGTTTCAGCAGAGCAATGCAAAGGAAAATAACGACAACTCTCCCCATTTCGTTTTTTGTCCGTCAGACGTATCCCTTAAGATACGGACAATTGATCCCTCCAACCGAATTAAGTTGTACAATTGTAATAAATGTACCTGTGTTTGAAAAAATGCCCTTAAATCATGATCAAAATCAGTGTTATAATTTTCCTTACTGAAAACAACATGAATCCTCGGCAGAATGTACTGTTGCGCAGACTGATCTGAGGTGCGTTCTTTAGAGCGAGATTTCTTGAGATATCTTGAGATTTCTTAAGATAATTTAGGATAAAGCGTTCTTTTGAGCAAGATTTTAGGACGCTCAATGTGAGGCGACATTACCCTATACTTCGTGCGGAACCCCTCGGTCAACTCGGTACAAACATTATAAAAGAGTTTTGACCGAGTTGTTCCGAACACTCCATAATTCATAAACCGCGGTGATCCGAATGCTCCATACTTTATACAAATGACGTCATGATGACGTCATTTGTATAAATATGGACATTCGGAACAGCTCGGTTAAAGTCTCGGTCTTAAAAACGCTTTATCCAAAACACCTTAAGAAATCTTAAAAAAATCTCGCTCTAAAGAACGCGCCTCTGGATTCACGTTGGTCTCAAAGGCTATAAGGGTCACTTTGGGTATGCAACAGCAATATATTTGGGTCTACATTAAATAATGTCTTTCGAGGAAGTGTTCATTTAATCTGTTATAATGATGCCTTTGTTGAAATGCACAAAAAGACAATCCCATAGGCTTGCAATTGCTTTATAAATTATAAATTAATTCAATCGGTTATAGAAGCGTAAAAGATAATTTAGGTAGCTTACGAAGTAATGGTATATATGTATTTGTTTACCAATGTAGATTTAAGCAAACGACACACGAGCATTTAATATATCATCGAAAAAAAAAAACATATCTAGATTCTTCTTAGATAGTGAAAATGATAGAAAATACTATTTTGAATAACGGATTTCCTAACTATAAATACCTAGCTGTGGCAAGTAAACACAAATAGAATACGCGAAAGGTGATAATAAGGAACGACTTTATCTATGGTGAACCGTGACGTAATTTCGGACAAACAATAGTATTTCAGTAGGTGTTGCTATATAATATCTTGTAAATGCGGCTTGATATAAGCGGTAGTTACGACATTTCATAAAAACAACGACGGATTAACAAATTAAAACAGTAAATAAAGTCTATTCTAGCACAAAGTTCATTTCTTTTCAACACCACAGCACACATAATGTTAAAAGTTATTAAAATCTGACTCCTCGTAGCAAAACCACCGTCCCTATTCCATCTAGTTTTAGAAGCAATGAATATACAGAAGCATTTAAAATGCAATTCAAGATAAGGTCTGGTGCATACAAAATGTGTGTTTTAGCTAAAAAATATTTTTTATTGCAAATTGTTATCCAAACATTAATCATAGCAGATTGTTTAACCCTTTCCCAAACAAGAACTGATTTTGACGCCCCTTAAAGAAAAGACTTGGAAAACATTGAAGCAAAAGGAGAAACTGCTGATAACCAGCAGTTTCTCCTTTTGACTCAATATTTTCTGTTTTATAAATACACACATTTTCTCTGTATAAGCATAGGCTACATTTTGTCGTTTATATCTGCTTTCAAATTGGAATAACCCAAAGTTTTGATGTTTTGGAAAGTGTTTAGCAATTCCTGGAAATGACAACGTTTGATAAATTATTTATGCATCTGTTTGTTCTGTTTGATCAACAATCGCTGTGAAAATTGTGCATTATGGGATGGGTAACAACTATGGCCAAATTAACCACGCTTCGTTTTTGTATCTGTTAGTTTTATTTGATCAAAAAACACAGTAGAGCTTGTGCATGATGGGATGGATAACAACAACGACCAAAATACATGTACGCCCCGCTTGAGGTAAGAAAATGTGAAACAACTTTCTTATTTCTGTGTCAAATTTCAAGCGGTTGGTTGCATGTACCCTTGTTGCATTATTGAGCTTTTTCCAGTGATATATTACGTGTTTGTAAAACCTTTCTACTTTTTTCGAAAATTGATCCGAACCGACCAGAAAAGCGACAAAATATTCAGATCTTTTTTCGGGTCAGATTGGATCATTTTTTTCAGAAAGGTACAAGGAGATTTCAAATAAGTCATACATTTGAGGAAAGAGCTTAGTAGGGCGGGGAACATGCAACAATGCGCAAGAAAATGGACAAGTTTCACCTAAAACCCCACCCACACTCCGGAAGTCGTCCTTAGAGGCAAAAGTCGAACTTTTTAATGACTGTAAATCCAACAACATAACCATCTTACCGGCTATTAACGAATTCAATTAATTTCGTAGTTTTTGTTCCACTTAAAAATTCGTTTTATCGCTGTATATTGAATGCATGTGCCTTTTATGGCTGTATATTGAATGCACGTGCATCGTCATTTTTTCTCCTCATTTTTTGGGGGCCTCATTTTGAGAATGCCGATTCGTTACTAATTTTAGTAACTTGCCTCCGGAAGTTAATCCGAGTCTTCGCTGATGAAAATTCGCTCTTTGATATTTGGATGTCGCTATCTACATCAGAGCGCTGTCCCATTCAAAAACAAAGGGAAATTCCGAGACAGAGACATAATGTGTGTCGGAATTTTCTTTTGTTTTTGAATGGGACAGTACGTACTAAAACATTTATGAAAATAGTCTATTGACGCACAAATAAGAAAGTTTTTGCACAAGCGTGGCTAGGCTGTAGTTGTTATCATTTCGTTTTCTGGTCGGTTGGGATCGATTTTTCAGAAAAGGCAAAAGGAATCCACTAATAATTCATATAATTATCTAACAAAAGAGCTCAGTAAGGCGGGGTACATACAACAAACCTTTTGAAAATTTATACAGAAGTAAACAAGCTATTGCAACTTATCTGGTGGCAAAGGCGACTTTGTAAGTTCCAGACAAATGATTTTTGCCAAATGCCAGAAGGGATCCGAACCAACGACTCCTGGTTTGAAAGACTTGGAAATTACCGTCTGAGCTATACTCGATGATTGTTTAACCCTTTTCCAAACGACAAAATTTTAGGGGGATCGACTTCAAAAACTGCCAGAATTGACAAAATGGATGTTATTAAAGATAGAATTTGTCTAAAATATGGCACAGAAAATATTGAGACAAAAGGAGAAACTGCTGGTTATCAGCAGTTTCTTCTTTTGTGTCAATGTTTTCCAAAGCCTTTTCTATTAGGGACGTCAAAACCAGGTCTTGTTTGGGAAAGGGTTAAAGGATTCCTAAACTATTCCCCTACAATGACTCTTTTTCACTCCATTATGGCTTTGAAAAACGTGTGGACAACGAAGAAATTGCTTTCGACAAGCAATTTCTTCATTTCCCACAGTATTTCCTTTCCAGAAAGACAAAATAATGTAAAATTTCTTTAACCTTAAATTATCGCATGCGGCATCTTTGGACTAGCTTAAAATTGTGTCGTTTAGTAATGGATCCATCTTCGCATGCCAATCCAACTGTACCAAATTATTGAAAAAATAAACAATATGTAAAGGGACATAATGCGTCGTTCACTATCTAAATTACGCCTTAGCGCAATTACTTCCCTTTTTAAAAACCCGGACAAAACCCATTATCAATCAATGCGTGACTGAAAATACTGCATGATAAAAAGGAATGTCTCATTTTGCATCCCTTTCACAACAAACGCTGGCTTTGAGGTCGATGGATAATAATAAGGAATGTGATGCACGAAATCCACGTGAACTTCAATCGAATACCCTTCAACGTTGGAGAGTATTCCTTTGAAGTTGAGCATGTTCTCATGAGAATGTACTTAAGTTTTTTCGAGAAACCGGTGCCAGGTGTTTTGTGGTAATAGAAGAAACTAATGTTTTTATGTTCATTTCGTAATTAATGAACAGTTTAGTCGATGGTTACATGTTACTTATAAAATTTTCGAACACCACCCAGAAATATCATGGACATCACATATTATTTTCATAATGATAGATCTATTTGTATGATTTTTGGTGGGCATTTTAATTTAGTGCTTTTAGCTGACATAATTGCGCAATACAATGTGCATTTTTTTAATTCTGATTTGATTGTTATCATTGCTTGAGTAGCCTCATAGATCTTGGTTCGTAAGTGTGTGTACGTTTTTTTTTAATTTAAAAAAGGTCTGAGTAATTTTCAAACATGTTAATTGTTTCAGGGTCAGCTATTTTCAACTAATGAGGACGGCAGACGCAATGGTCAACCCAATGATATAGCCTAGTACATACAGCTTTGCTTAAGGTTCGAACCAACGACCGCAACAATGAGTTACATTTAGCCGGAATTTCTGCAAATGGAGCCGGCTTGTCCAATAGCTGTTCGGAGATGAGGGGTGAAGGCATTCTAAATTTGTTATTTTAAATTGAAATTCTATGTTGTGGGTTCTCATTTGAATAGTCTCGACGAGACGATCCTAATGAGTGCTACCAACATAGAGTTTGATGAAAACAATAGCTGTCCGAAGACAGCGCGCTCGACTTTCTAAGTTGCTTAGTATAAAGGGGGCATAACTCCAAATAGAGTGGTCCCAGGGTCATGGGCCCTGATAGTAAGGTAGAGGGTGTGATGGTGAATAAGTATTCCAAGTTTGGGTTGAATCCCTTTGATAGTATGGAAGTTATTGATGTTTGAAAAAACTTTAACCTTGGTTGCAACGCCAACGCCGACGCCAACGCCAACGCCGACGCCGACGCCAACGCCGACGCCCGGGTGACAGTATAAGCTCTCATTTTCTTCGAAAAGTCGAGCTAAAAATGTAATATTGCATTTTGCAAAGTTATTACCCTCCCCCATGTTTACCTATATGAAGGCTCTGTAAGGGTGTTGTGGTTGTACTGGTATGAGAAACGACAGGAATCCATGGTTAGGTGCTCCAGCCGCCGCGATATGACCTTAGTAGTTGAAAACGGCTTAAAACCCCAATAAACTAAACCTATTTACCCATAGGTCTGGTTGACAAAGGCAATTTTCCCTTTTCAAAACTAAAATTAAGAGAAAACGGTCGACAATGTGGGATAAGAAGTTGGATTCGATAGATTGTTTGTAATGGTTGAAGATATGCCTGGAACACATTGGTAGGTACATCAATCGTTTTACCATTTCCCTCACAGTGACTCTTTTGGACGCCTCACAAAATAAAGGCTTTGGAAAACATTGTGGAAAATGAAGAAACTGCTTTTGACAAGCAATTTCTTCATTTCCCACAATGTTTTCTACCAAGAAAGACCAAAAAATGTTAAATTTTGTTCAACGGAAATTGCCGTCTGCAACTCCTACGAGTTTGGACTAGGCTAAAATTTTGTTGTTTTGTAATAGGTTAACCAATTCCTAAACGACACAGTTCAAGAATAATTCGAATTCAAAGCTTTTACATACAAAGAAATAAAGGTTGACGATGAATATAGATCCATGTACAACACAGTGCCAAAGTATTGAGACAAGAGGAGAAATCGGTAATAGTCAACAGTTTCTTCTTTTGTTTCAATATTTGTCCGAGCCTTTCTGATAGGGATGTATAAACCATGTTTTAATTTTTGGAAATATGTCCTGGTAATAATTGAAGAGAAAAGGTATAGGTCATCGCACTAATTAGTGAATTACATCAACTTTTATGAGCAACACCTGAATAAAATGACGCAAAACAGTGGTAAGTGCATACACACTTACAACTGTCTTTCTCTAAATCATCGATTTCCATCTAGAGAAAATCAGTTTTGCATAACCAATACGCCCTTTCAGTCAAAATGGTAAAAAGTAATGACTTTTCATAATTATCAAAAATGTGGTAGCGAAACATATATGGTACGAAACAAAAACTTTTTTACAGTAATGACCGAATGTTTCGAAAACTGGAGCATTGTCCCTTAATGTCATGATGACAGAGATCTCGTCCTGATACAGGGGAGCTAAATGCGAAAGGGATTGTTGGGTTGGATGGTCGAAGCAGGATGTTGATAGTTTTCATTGACTAAGTAGCCAGTCTACAATTTCCAGTCTATTTTTTATTATTTTCGGACTGACTAATTTGACGCATCACTTTATCCATTTTTGGATAAATCACTACGCGGTGCGCATAACTCCAAAATCCTGTCGCCAAAAAGTAGCAAGCAGAAAATTGAAATAAAAACAACATTTGCAGCAAAATAAAGTTTGATTTTCGTCTTAATTTTATCGAATAAAATAATTAATTCAAATCGGATTATTCATTTTACTTTATACAATCATGTGAAGCAAATGAGCCGCGTGACAGGAAGTACCACGTGTATGCACTTTACGGGCGCTGACATCTTGAAAGTAGTTAACCCAGAATGCCCACCATAGATAGATGATAATCGACGGGTGACGACATCTATTGGTAGATATTGGATAGTTTTAAAATTCGTTTATACAATGGCGTCAAACCTCATTTAATCCATTCCGACATATAATAACTTTTTTTTACTCTCCAAAAGAAAATATATTTGGAAAACATCATGGAAAATAAAGAAACTGGATGTGACAAGCAAACTACATGTATCTATTTCTCGCAATCTTTTCTATCCTAAAAGACCAAAAAGACTGAAGTACATTCACTTGAAATTGTTGTCTGCAGCATCTTTGAATACAGACTAGTCTAAAATTTTGTCGTGTGGGAAAGGGTTTATCAACTTTTTTTCTTTAATATGTATGTGTAAGAGTTTCTAGTGAATCTGACCACCTAAACCAGTCTTAAATACTTAGTAAGGTGCATCTGAATTCATAACATAGCTGCTAAAATATTAAAAGCGACGTTAAACCTACTTGGTATTTCACAAAATCACAAAAACAGGACAAGTCTAATCTAAAAGATGTTATACAGACGGCAATAATTTATATTTTTTCCATGTTCGTATCGTAAAAATGGATACATGTATGTGAATGATATTGCACAGAAACTTTTTAGGCAAAAGGAGAAATGATGGTTATCAAAACTGCTGAAGGTAGTCCATCCTAATGACAATCACGCGTCATTGCCGAATGTTTACGAAGTCGCCCGGACAGGTTCTGATACACAACGAATTGTTTTAGCCAATATCACAACGTCTGCTTGAAACAAAAATTAAGTAGCACCAACATCCGTAACATAGGTGGTCAAGGAGAAGAATGTTTGTTTCATGATCAACATGTTCTGTGTTCAGTTCTAAGAAGCGGAGGATAATCTTTGCTTCACATTCGTCCACGTATACGGCGCAAGTTTTTGTGTACCTCCCAGGAAATAGAATCAAATTGGACTTAAATAATCTTGTAGCTTTCATCTAAAGTTATGAATCAATGCAAAATGAACATTTTTGATCATAAACGATATATGTAAGAATTTGTTGAAAGCGGTATAAATCCCCATTTAATAACAATTTCTTTTGTTTAACCCTTTTCAAGCTACAATGATATAGGTTAGCCCAAATTAAAAGGTGGATCAGATATAAAAAATAACATAGCAGGATGTAAGAAATTCTAATGACAAAGCATAAAAAGCACCAAAAGAAAAGGTGAAAATGCTGTTTACCAGCATTTTCTTCTTTTCTTGCAGTGTTTTTTTTTTTTTTTTTTTTTTTTTTTTTTTTTGTTAAATTTGTCGTTATTAAGGACGTCAAAAGTAGGTCTTGATCAGAAAAGGTCTAGGGTTTCTCGCAAGTTTCACCATACTAAGTACCAGCATCCGGTATTCTTAACCTCTCAGTCTCTCTCACTCGGTTTCAACCACTTGACGCTTTCCCAAACGACGAATTTTCCAACTGGTCCAATTCAACAGTTTCTTTACACAACCATATAAATATCACAAACAGCAGCAATCGTGCATGTTACAGCATAGAAAACGTTGAGAGAAACTAGGGAAGTGCATGTCATACGTATTTCCTTCTAAAACCATATTGTTTTCCCAAGGTTTCCGACGCTTTATTTATTTTGAACGTCCAAATATGACTTGTTTCGGAAAGGATAAGAACAGAGAATAGAGCCTTTATCACACTACGACACACTGATTGACTATTCTGATGCATTTTTGTACATGTTTGGTATATGAGAAATCATTCAGAACCCATTTGAAGTCACTGTTATATGTGCTACAGTTATATAGAAAGCGTTAATATTGTGTTGCTTTATAATTATTGATCCGAAGTTTGGGGTATTGGCAAAAATGGAACATGGAGAAAGCGACAGCGAATCGGTGAGGCTTGATCGATTTTTTATTGCTTGCTTTTTGCATGCTAGAAAAATGTCTTTATAAGGAAACATGTACGTAACGCTTGATGTTGCCTACCATACTCTTAGTCATATGTAATAACAAAAGCCTCGTGCTTACAGGAAAGAAGTACGTTTTGCTCTCAAGTCGCAATTTCCCATTGCCGGTTTTTACAAGAGCAACGTGGAAGCTATTCGGACGTAGTTTTTACCGTTTAGGAAATTGTATATTAACCCTTACCTAATCGACAAAATAAATTATGGGCCTCTTAAAATTCGAAATGTTTCAGACGATTGGTATAATGCCACAAAAAGAAGGATGTTTTGAATAATTTAGCATTGAAAGCATTGATGGAAATGGAGAAAATGATGAGAGAAAATGTTCTATTCTATTTGTTGTAGACGGCAAAAAAATGTGTTGTTTGGTAAAGGGTTAACATTGTCATCGACACCAGAAGTCTCTAATGGCCGAATGATTTCCCATTCTTCTTAAAAACCGGTAATCGTGTACTCTCGCTCATTTCCTTATTGAAAGCTACAGCGCTATGCAAATATGTGTTGAGCTAAATGATAGATAGTCGAATTGAAAAAGAAAGTTAAATAAAAAGATACATTTTAGAGTTTTGAGTTGATTACTGTTTGAACTTTAAAAAAAATAAAATTTGGGCAAATATACAAGGAAAATGTGCCTACGGGTATGATAACAAGAACCCCACCTTGAAGTCTTTACCGATTAATTTATGGTTTATCAGCTTTCTTGGAAGAGTTGGAGCATTAATACTCATTTCGCAATTTTTCGAAACGTACTTCTGATCTCACTAATCTTTTTCTGTGACCCGACCTTGACCTTATCATGACGTAGTATAATTTGAAATGGATGTCAGGCCTATCACTTAAGACCTGTTTTCTTACACTTAGAATTGCGAAAATGGGTAACTGCCTCAGTATCTAACTCATATGATTCAATACGACCGTGTGAATAATTGTGTTTCAAATCTTTTGAAAAGGGGTATTTAAAATCCTGTTACTCTTAAAGGTGTTTGTCTTAAAGAAGTTTCTTACAAATATTTTTGGTTCAAGTTTCTTGAAGTTTTAAGATTTATAGAAGATAACTTTAACATTTAAATCTAAACGTTTGGAATGGTATGACTTTCCAAATATCTGCTGAAATGATTTAACCCTTTCCCAAACGACATAATTTTAGGGTGGTCCAATTTGAAAGCTACTGCAGACATCAAAACAGATATTGATTTAGACAGGATTTGTGGAGAAAAAAGGACAAAAAATATTGAGGTAAAAGGAGAAACTGCTGGTTATCAGCAATTTCTTCTTTTGTCTCAATGTTTTCCCAAGCCATATCTATTAGGGACGTCAAAACCAGGCCTTGTTTGGGAAAGGGTTAAGAAATCTCAGTTTCTATTTGACTACCGAGCTGGTATACCTTAGCCTGACAATCGGAATAAATCAGCTCATGGGTCGTTGGTTAGAATCCCATTTTTCAAATGTCATTTGTGTCGCACTGGTGGATGAATTGTTTAACTAAAGCCATACTACTCAATGCATGGATGTTGAATGGAAAACAGTAAAAAGGGAATAATTCTGATTTACACCATTTTCTGCTTTTCTCTAGATGATTTAAGGGCGTTTTGATAAGATGTGTTAAATCGGGACTGATCTTGTTTAGAAACATGCTAAATAAAGAAAACAATGCGGCAGTTTTCTAATTATAACAGTCTACATGGGAAATGGTTTAATTCTGCGAATATCTTAAAAAGATTTTGTTTTATTGGGGTTTAACGTCGTTTTCAACTACTAAAATCATATCGCGGCGGCTGGAGCACCTAACCAGTGATTCCTATCGTTTCTAATACCAGTGCTACCACAACACTGTATACACCGTAAGCTGCTCGCCCACATAGGTTAACGATATCAAACAATTTTGTAAATAGTTTAGATTTTTGTCAGAAAAGATATTTGCCGCGGCCAAAAATCTTGAAGAAGAAATATTTTTGTCAATCGTTGTTTGACAAATACAAAAAGTACAATATAAACGTATTTTTTTTTTTTTTTTAGATTATAAAAATTTAGACTGATCTTATCCCAAAGAATTTGCAGACGACAAAACAAAGTGATAAGGATAATTAAAGTAGGCAATCCATGTGTATAGAAAACTATTCATGGGAAAGGCGGAATGTCATACAGCATTTCCTTCTTTTTTCTGATTTTTTCCCTTTTTTGTTTAAAAAGTTCGTCGCATATCTATTGTAGGAAAAGGTGCCCAGATAAGTTCAAATCTGTTCAAACAATGAAGAAATTAAGTTCCGTGAAAAGGCGGACGTAAAAACACAAAAATCATTGACATTAACTCTTTCCTTTTGGCGAAATTTCAGGCTAACTAAGTTAAGAAGTAGTTGCAGACGACAAATGAATATATCAAAATTTGAAAATGTGTTTCTTACAGCGTAAAAATTATACGAAGAAGCGGAGTAATAATAATAACAGATTATCTATGTTGGCTTAAACTATTTTACTAGGGACTTCCAAAACAACGTATTGTTTGGGATAGTGTTAATACTTAAAGGATTAATGCTCGTACTTTCATTTATTTTAACTCATAACGATTGTCTAAATTACTTATTTTTGAATGATGAAAAACAAAATGAAGTGAAAAAGGGAGGAATTTAAAGTTTAACTAGTATAAACACGCAAGAAACGATGTTCCCTGTTATTCGACATGAAACATAGAATAAAAATGTCAGGGATTTCATGGATCTCAATGGCGTATCCAGGATTTTTTCCATGGGGGGGGGGGGGGTCCAATCCCAAGATTTTTTTCCGGGGGGGGGGGGGGGTCCTAGCCCAAATTATGGCTTAAAGTGTAGTAAATACATGCATGTAACGTTACACTAAATTTGAATAGTCAAAATTAAATTTTCGGCCAATGCTAGGGTGGGGGTGGGGGGAGGGGGTACGGACCCCTCGCCGCCCCCCCCCCCCCCCTAAATCCGCCCATGGATCTGATGGATCTTTTACACATTTCCTTTTTAAAAGGGTTATTGACGATCACATTACATTAAGTTTGGTCGTCAATAACTTTTTATCGGGTGTTGTTTAAAGGATCTATTACACCCAGCAAATCCCTGGTGTTTTCACGCGTTCTCTATTCAATTATTTTTTTCAAATCGGTCACTTATTGACAAAAATATTGAAAATATCGAAAATGTTTTGTCAAATTATTCCCTACCCAGTGTAAAGACGGTCGTATAAACACACAAGAGTTTGACAATGGCAATCAATTTTGTGCTAAAAATAGGTTAGGGGTTTATCGTCATGTTCTGATAAACCGTCAGTGTTGTAACAAAATCTCGTAACTACGGCTTGAATCAAGCAGTAGTTACGAGATTTTATAACAACACCTACGGAAATACCATTGTTTGTCTGAAATTACGTCAAAGCTAACTGGATAAAATTGTTCCCTATTTCATAGGCTATTTATCTAAAATATCTGAAAGAAGTATCGATAATCGCCATCTTATCTTTCCTTTCAATAATTTCTTTGTTTAAACCCTTTCTCAAAAAGAGACGCCTTTAGACAGACCAACTGGTAAAAACAGAATACCATGGCATTAGTTCTTTTCTAAAACAACACTAATTTTTCGGTTAGTCCAAATAAAAAGGAGTCGGTTGCAGACGAAGTAATAAACTCTTCCTTGTGTGGAAACTATATGTTTAAGCATAAAAAACTTTGAAAAAAGTGATGATTATCAGTATTTTGTTCTCTTCCTGTAAGGCATAAGAAGCAAGTCCAGTTGGTCTGTTAGGCTGCAGTTACGAGGTTTTCGTCATTGATGTTTGAAAAAACTTTAACCTTTGTTGCAACGCCGACGCCAACGCCAACGCCGACGCCCGGGTGACAGTATAAGCTCTCATTTTCTTCGAAAAGTCGAGCCAAAAACGCTGAAAATATATAGTATCATGGCAATTACGAGTAAATACTGGTATAAAAGGTGAAAATGCATTTTCTTCTTCTTTTCTTCAGTTTTTCTCTTCTTCTTCAACCAACAGTCCATAATGTTGTTCTCGTCTAAACAAATGTTTAATTCTCTTCCTTCTTTTCGAAAAATGATTCAGCATACGAAAACACTGTAAAATTAATAAAGTTATAATGGCAAATATGAAACTTCTGATCGAATGAATGTACGGAAATTGATTATTTCTTATCCAAAATATATCCCCAAATGTCATCTTGGCCGCCATATTGAACGGGGATCAAACATGTCGATAATAAAACGAGGATCATCCTTACTTCCGGTTCATCCCACAGTCATTTCCGGTTTTCGATTTATCTTTATTCGAAAATTTAACACTTATAATCCTATTCTAAAATGGACACTTCAATTTTGAAATCTGAAGAAGACAAAATGAATATTGAACAAATTTACAGCGGTATGTAAAATAGCACAGAAAATATTGAGGCAGTTAGGAAACAATTGTGTTGCAGACATAAGTATGACTTGTGAGTTAATGTAGGAAGAAAAAAAAGTACCCTCAATAAATCAACATAACAATGATTTTTTTTCAAATACCTCGTAACTGCAGCTTTAAACAAATTGCAGTTATGATGTTTTCAAAGAAAGCCGACATATCTCTTCTTTTCCTTTCGATGACTTTTTGCATTTTTCATTTTACATTAATTTCATGCATACAGGGTGTCCCAAAATATGTGTCCCCATTCTAAACATCTATAAAATTAACAAATGTTGTCACTGAGTAAAATCAGTTACATAGGCATGAAGGGGACATGATAAAGTTTTGTTTGATATATAGAACATCTATATTAACTTTGAAATTTTATTTCACAAAACGTTTTAAAAAATATGTCATTTTTAACCTTTTTGCCAAGTGACGTCAACGACGTCATCTTTTCATTTGACAAAGTTTCTTTTTCCATGCTGAGATGATCAAATTGATCCTTTTAGTTTTGTCTTCCGTAGCCATTTTGGCTTAAATAGATTCAGTGAAAATCTTAACATCATTAAATTTTGAAGGGATGAAAATAATCACAAAAACTAGAGTTTGAAATGAGGAAAGATGTTGTTTCACTGAAAATTTGGTTGATGATGCTTTAAAGGGGGACACATTTAAAACGTCTATAAAATTGACAACTGTTGTCATCAAGTAAATTCAGTTACAAAGGTAAGAAGTAGACATGATAAAGTTTTGTTTGATATATAAAACATACATAGTTACTTTCCTCATATATTCAACAACATGCTTTAAGAAATTTACCAATGTTTATGTTGTTTGTCAAATGATGTCATCGACGTCATCTTTTCGAAAAATACACTGTCTCTTTCTCCCATTCTGTACTGATAAAATAATTTGTGTTTCTTCGTATTCTATGACTGTATAAGACAAAGTGAATGTCTTACTACTTTTAGGATTAATGACATTTTTTTTTTAGTTTGAAATGAAAAGAAAAGTTATCGGTAGCCCTTCCTCTAGTTCTTACTTATTCATAATTTACCGGTGATGTCTTCCGTGGCATCATTGATGTGGAATATTTAGATTTTTATAGGAAAAAACATTTAAATTACACCCTTTTACGACTCTCCTTGAATGGATCTCTTGTGCACGAATAGGAATGATACTTTCAATACTTTTTCACAAATTGCAATTGCCTGCGCAAATGTCTGTCTCTTCAAAAACGATCCCCCGTTAAAGCACCATTTGCACCATCATCCAAATTTTCAGTGAAACGACATCTTTCCTCATTTCAAACTCTAGTTTTGTGATTGTTTTCACCCCTTCAAAATTTAATGATGTTAAGACTTTCACTTCATCTATTTAAGCCACAATGGCCATGAAAGACAAAATTAAAAGGATCAATTTGATCATTTTAGCATGGGAAAAGAAAATTTATCAAATGACGTCGTTGACGTCACTTGGCAAAATGTTAAATAATGACATATTTTTAAAACGTTTTGTGGAATAAAATTTCAAAGAAAAAATAGATGTTCTATATATCAAACAAAACTTTATCATGTCCCCTTCATGCCTATGTAACTGATTTTACTCAGTGACAACATTTGTTAATTTTATAGATGTTCAAAATGGGGACACATATTTTGGGACACTCGGTACATGCATTTATTTGAAATTATCTACGCTTTTTAACTAAACCCCGTAACTGCAGCTTAAAGCAAGCTGCAGTAACGATGCTTTTGCTGAAAATATCCATTAATTTCAGGGAACGGTCACTACAACAGTTCAACCAACAGAACATCCAAAAACATCGTACATTTCTAAAGCCGATATACCAGTTCTTGACAATGTAGCTGATGCTGAAACTCGAGAAAACCATACCGAATCTTCATATAAACATGACACAGCGAATAAATCAATACACCATATTAATAAGTCGGGGAGTCTCCAAGATTCCAAATTTGTTTCTTCTCTATCGAACGATGGTAATATTGATTCAGAAGCTCAGGAAAATGGCAATCACGCGAACGTCGCTTCAGCCAACGAGGAGGAAAATACTCCGGGATCAACTCCGCCATTGATGACGTCAGATGTTACATCATATGGTTCGCAACATGCTCAAAACCAATCAAATACCTACGTTCCCGATTTTGAAACAGCCAATCAGCAATCAGAAGAGGCAGAAGCCAACCAGAGCGAGGCAAATATGGCGATATATCAGAATCAGCCATATTATGGACAACACGTGTTTCAAGGTACGAGCGTTATAGCTCAGACTGCTCGGTATATTGACTCGACTTATAACACAAGCTCTGTACAGAAAGAGGTCGCAGATTCGAATACAAGCCAGAGCCCGATAACTAACCAAGACCCTTACCGATCAAATTCAGAGAGCGTCAAGCCAGAGCCTCCGGAATATGCTGCAGCAAGGTCGGCAATTACAAGCGCCTCTACGTGTTCGAATTTGGAAAGCAGCACAAATGCGTCATGGAATACATATGGCAATATAAACACCAGCAATAATATCACTAATACCAGCTATCCGGACTATCCATGTCCCTCGTATTTCGAGTATAACAGACAGTTCGACGTAAACCGAGTATACCACGATCAAGGACGATCCAAGTCTGATCCGATGCTTCCTCGACCTTCTGATCTTGATGACATACAGAATTACGAAGAGCATGTGTTTCCTGGGCAACATTATACATATGCTGGTTACCAGCCCGTTGGCAAAGGTTTGTTTGTTTGTTCTCGTCTTACTGGTTTCTTCAGGTTTTCAAATGCAAACATTCTCTCGAATCTGCAAGTTTCCTACACAGACAAATGCTTGTGTTTCAATGTTTGAAGAATACACAAAGTGGTATTAGGTGTACAGTGATAAAGATCAAGTAATTTCGTCCTTTGTTCGTGTTTTTTTCCGGGCTAAGGAAGGAAAGAATCTCTAAAGAAATACTCGTTTTTAAAGCATTCCTTCTTTACCTCATATTGTCGCTCAAATGCATTTAACTATTACTATATCCCTCTAAAGGTGAAGAACAAGACACTGGACAGAGTACAGCAAGGTCAGACAGCAACAGTGATACCAGAGTCAACAAAGACACTACGAAAAGAAAATCAGTGCCCGCCAGTAAGATTGATTTTGTCACTTCAACACTTTTCATACTGCAGAAAATAGGCCGTTATCTTCAAAATTGAAATACTTCAAAATAAAGTATGGCATAGAAAATATTGATGAAATAGGGAAAACCTTGTCAACAGCGTTTTCTCATTTAACTTTGTCTCATTGTGTTTCTTGTGATCCAACTATATACTTGTTGATGAAATGCGTTAATACCGATACTTTAAATGTTCTCGGATGCCCTTTGTTTTGAAACAGGATATGATTCGATCAAAATATTTAGATGATGGGCGGTAAATGCAACAATATGTTATTTCTTAATTTTATTTAATTAGAAGATACTATAATAGAATTTTTCTTCTAAACTCAACACTAACCTAATTTTTCTACTCTAATTGTTTCGTCCACTTGTCATTTCTCTTTGGTGTAAGTGGGCTACGTTCATAAAATAGCAAAGTGTAATGTAGAATCCTAGGCTTGCGAAGACGGTTTGGCTTCAGTAGGTCTATATTTACAATCTTGTGGCGTTTTCAGATCCCTTGTTTTGGACGACGAATCACGTCAAACTGTGGATGGAGTATATAATGACGCAACATAGTCTTAGTGACGTCATCAATGTGGAGAGGTTCCCGGATGTAAATGGGAGAGAACTGTGTGACATGTCACGTGACGGATTAATAAGATGTTTAGGACAGGTACCGGCCGCAGATTTGGTGCTACAACAACTATCTAAACTAAGGGAAGGTATGCCTACTGATTAAAACATAAGCGAACCGTCCCTAAAATAGTACGCTCCCCTTTCGGTCAATGTTTATTACTAAACGAACTCCCTCTGTTGTCACAAGTTTGCTTCTCGTCTATCATCGAAACCTCTACGGGATTTGATTATCCAATTGTTGGCCATAAACAGAATAACAAATTAAAAATCTGATACAATTTTCAATTGACTGTTAAAAACAAAGGATGTCGTTTACTATCTTTAAATGAACGTACATTCAACATCAAGGATTTTATTTGATATCAATCAATCAATTCATGAATCAATCAATCAATAAACCTATCAACAACAAACCAATCAATAAACCAATCAATCACACTTTATTTCAGCGTGTATACCCAGCTCGCAGGACACTCTACATGACAGTCAAGAAGCCATTGCTCATTTTCAACAAACCCACAACGATGCCTCTATCAAGCACGGTAAGGATCTTTCGACACTTAAAGGGACATTTCACATTTATTTCATTTTTTTATGAAAGTATGTCTCGATGCAAAGATTGTTTATTCTAATGCGTAGAAATGCTATCAGTTTTTAGAAGTTGTTATTTATGAGCGAAAAATACGCCTTTAAAGTTTAGACAGAAATGACAAATTCTATATAAATCTGAACTGTTGTCCACAACAATTTGTTTAATTTTAGCACAAAAATATATATTTCTCGTAAATGGTTCAATATTTTGGCTTGAAATTTTCAGAATTTCCATAAGAAAACATGCTCTTTCAGATAAAATAAAAGTAAAGTTTATGTAAAAATAATTGTGAAATGTCACTTTAATCATGCTTACGTGACCGCACAGCCCTTTCCCAAGTAGGTCTTGGATTTGCTGTCCCTATTAGAAAGGGTTTGAGGGAACATTGAGAAAAAGGGACAAAGTGCTGATTACCAGCTTTTTTCTCATATTATCTCAACTTTTCAATTTGCCTTTATTTAGCAGGGTGAGCGTTTCAACATTGTTTGAACGCTTTCGACGTTGAAATTTAGTTAGCTTTTAAGGTAGAATACCCCTAATGTCGCTATTTTGAGATTCATAAAACATCGGCTTTTTTCGAGTAGCGTCGTTACGTATCCGAACCTATTCGGGCGCGATCGTTAATATTCGGCGGTGGATAGTTCCACCGACGAATGTTTTCGATCGCGCCCGAATAATTCCAACGTCATGCGAATCTCATTAGGGGTGGACTACCCCTCGTTTGAAGAACATATTTTGTACAAGAACACAGAATCAAGAGTGTGGAATTGGGGTAGTATTTTTCCCACACTTTAATACAAAAGCGTAACGTAAGTCAAATATGGTTTGACTTCACAATGTAATATTAAAGTAATATTTAGGCAAAAGGAGAAATGCGACTTTTCATCATGTTTTCTTTTGTCTCAATATTTTTCGAAATCGTATCTTTTGCGACCTGATACGTCTTGTTCGGTAATGGATAAAATAGTTCAGCTTGTTTTGTGTCATATGGAGGTTTTTGTTCGCCTAAGCATCTTTTAAGGCGCACTGACTACAAAGTCGATCCGATTGTCAAAATGAAAAAAGAAACTTTGACAGGGTTAAAATATATGTATGAAGAGCAGGTAGAAAATGCTTGAATCCAACAGTTTTTCTCCTTTACCGAATATTTCCATATCTTTAACAAGCTGGCTCATCGGAAACTGTCGTCCTTTTTTTTTTTTTTTTTTTTTTTTTTGGGGGGGGGGGGGGGGCTTAAAATCAAAATGCCTGACGTCGCGTAAGGTATTACAGAATTAAATGTTACGTCAAACTAGCGAACGTCGTTATTCAAATAATTGCGCAATGTTGAAGTTTTTGCGTAGACAGTTGTGTTGTGCTTTTAATGTTTACTCTCTGTACAAACTAATGTGACTTCGGAAACTGTCATTTTTGGGGAAGGCTTAATCAAAATGCTTACATAAAACCGTTGTAAAGCATATGAATAACTTACAGATGCACTTACCAGCGTGCTGCAATACCTTAAAAATTCGGATATATTCATTTCAAAGGAAAGCCGACATTTCAATTGTAATAATTTCAAATACGCGAAATAGCCTCAATGAAATCGAAACTATAGGAATGCAACAATGCAAAATAACTTCAATCGAAATCGAATAAAAAACTGAGTAAATATCTTTCATTCTGCAACAGAACAGGTGTGATATGGACCATTCTTTTTGTCGGAAGTTTACCGTTTATTATTTTTATTTGCTTAAGTAATGTCCACAAAGTAAAAGACTTCGCCGCCAAACATTTCGTTTGCTGGTATTATGAACGACTTGTGTGGTAAAAAGAAAAAGAAAACAAAAGAAAAAGGAATTTTGCAAATCATACCATACTAAGGAATTGTTAAATGGCAAGATGAATGGTAAAAATTGAGCCAGGACCTGTAAACAGGTCCTTTATAGAGGCTTTTGAGCCCAACAGGATTCAAGATCAGACTGCGCAGTCTGATCATGAACCATGTTGGTCTTCAATACGTTATTTGTGACCTGTATTAATTGTAATACAGCAGCATGGATCCTGATTTTAGGCACAGGCTGATCGTGAAACATGGCTGTATCAAAATTAATGCTATATGAGGGACATTTTTTCCAGATCCTGGCTCAAATCATTTCTTGGTCGACAATCGTGAAGTCCGATCCACATTGGAAATGCTATAGTTAGGAAAGAGATAAATATGATGAAATTGACAATTGAAACTGAAATTTCCGAAATCGGTCAAGGTTTCCAACATTTTTCGCCTAGCAAACAAATATATCAAGAAAAAAAAACCCATCTAATCAATTAAAAAAAACCCGAAAAATTCTAGGATGGATAGCCACTGATGACGGCAAAAAAATGAAAACTGCCCCTTTTCAACCTTCAAACCGAATTTAAAATTGGTCATAAATTAAAAAAAAATAATAAAACTATTGAAAAATATCTAAAATATTTTGTCACGTGATTGCCCGCCCTGACTTAAAGGTTGTATCAAAATCACTCAATCTTGGGTCTTTTAAACCCGTTAAAGAATTAACAAATGATATTAAATTGAGTAATTTGTTAAATATTTGATATTTAATTATTGACATAGGACTGTATTAGATTTACCAGGTGGTTTTAACTGGTGTTTGTCCAGGTCTATTTGATTTAACCCTTTACCAGACGGCATAATGTTGGATCTGTCCAAATTCAAAGACTTTGCAGACGACAATTTCAAGTGACTGGAATTTTAAATGATTTTGTCATTTTCAGTTGAAAACAATGTTGAAAATGAAGAAATTGCTTTTCACAAGCAATTTCTTCATTTTCCTCAATGATTTCTGAAGCCTAAATATCTTATAGGGCATTAAAAATGAGATAATCCTTTCTTCAAAATCCCAAAATTTTGACTAACCAGAAAGTTCAAGCTTGAAAAGGCATTTCAAGGAAAAATACGAAAATGATTTCCTTCATTTTCCCCTAAATTCTTCAACCAGCATTTTCGTATTTCCTTTAATATTGTCAATGCACCAACATGAACAATTTCTCCATTAATACACCGATTTGTCATCTGCATCTTCGTTCAACTTGGACCAGCTTAGGATTTTGTCGTTTTGAAAAAAGGTCACAGGAAAAGTAAACATATCGCTTTACAAAGAGAGTGTTTATTTTTTTGTTTTGTGTGTAAATACAGTAATAGAGTAATGTTCGTTCCTTTTGCTACAATGTTTGTTTGAATACGGTAGCAGCTATGTGATTCCCATACAGTTCGGAAATGTAACACTTTAAACATTTCCTTAACACAAAATATTTACTTTTTCCCAAATTTAAGAGCTGTTAATGCGACACGGTTGATATTGATAATGTAAAGATCAGAAATACTAGAGCAAATAAATGAAATTCTGATGAACAGCAAATTCTTGGTTTGTTTTTATGTCTTCCGAATCTGTATTTTCATCGGGGGATGTCAAAATCAGGGCGAGTGAAAACGATTTGAGAAGAAACCGAGCCACGTTTGTGTCATGTATTTGGACCATTTTCGTCCCTCTTTCAATATAACCATTTATAAGCATGTTTAAAGTGGCATTTCAGACTCTTTGTAATAAATTTTATTTTTATTTTAATCTGAAAGAGCAGATTTTCCTATGAAAATTCTGAAAATTTCAAGCCAAAATATTGCGCCGTTTACGAGAAATGTATATTTTTGTGTTGAAATTAAACAAATTGATGTCCACAACAATTCAGATGCATATAGAGTTTGTCGATTATGTCTTTAAAGGCGTGTTTCTCGTTTATCAGCAACAACTTCAAAAAAATGATAGCATTCATACTCATTAGAATAATCAATCTTGGCACCAAGACATACTTAAAAAAATGAAATAGGAATGAAATGTCCGTTTAAGATACATTAAAAGAATTAAGACAAAAATATGACAAGCTTTGCACGAAAATTGACAGAAAAATATTGAAGATGTTTGATGATAAAATGTATTATTGTTGTCGTTGTTGCTGCTGCTGGTGCTGCTGCTTCAGCTGTTGTTGTTTCATGGTCGAACTTTTTTTGCGAGTGTGAACTTATTTTTAATCCAACATGAAACATTTCTACATTTTCAAAAATAAAGCATTAGCGGTGCATGTAAAGTTTACAAGCATCAACAAGGCGCCTAATGATTTGCTTTTGAGACTACGTCACTTATCGAGCGATCTTTTTCAAACATTGTATACATTTCCTCGATTTCCTGGCAGATATAAAAAATCCGATTACTTGATACCGAGTCACACAACATCGCATGGTAATGTACCCCAACTAATGATTTGTAGCGTCCGCCATTTTCATTCCCATAGTTCCCTAACTTCCGGTTTCCGAACGCATTTCCGTTTCGACAAAATTCATTTCCGGTGTTGTGAAGAGATTTCTTTGAGTCGAGGTAAAGCATTTTACGTGTCAGATTTTAGTCTTCTATTGATCAGGATCGATCGTGAGCGATCAATAACAATGCAGGGCCAAGTTGGCGTAAACATTTCCTATGTTTTGCTGTTCGTGATTGGCACTTATAATGGCCTCTAATGACGGTGGTGAATCACACGACATAACAATTTCAGAAAATCGCCAATTATTGTGTTAATACTTTACAACTTTGAATTCGATATGAAGCAGAAAAGGCGAAACATGTCAGGAATATGCTGGATGTGGTAGATTTACAATCAGCTGATAAAAATGTTATTGGTGACCAACACAAATTTTGGTTGGTCGTCAATACCTTGTTACCATTATGATTTTTTAAAGATCCCTTGCACCTTTGCATTTGGCAAATCCCTGGTGTTTCCCACCTTCTCTGCTTTATTATATTTTTTTTTCTCCAAATCAATCAAGTATTTACATAATACTTGAAGATTTTCTGATTGTATAATGCAATTCCATATGATCTTATTCAAGGTCCATAACAACTTCCAGATTTTCTAGATTATGGCCGAACGCAGAACAGTAGACAAGTAGCATTAAGGAAGTCCACACATAATGAGATTCGCGCGACGTCGATGTTATTCGGGCGACGTCAAAAACATTTGGCGGTGGAACTTTCCGATGCCGAATGTTTACGACCGCGCCTGAATGGGTTCGGATGCGTAACGACGCCGCTCGAAAAATGCCGATGTTTTATGAATCTCAAAATGGACATATTACGGGTATTCTACCTTAAATCCTCATACATAAACCCAAAATATGTAGTTTTTAGTATTTTTAAAGGTTTTGGGCACTACACTTATTGAGCTGAGATGCACTCATTTAGTGGCATTACAGTGGTTCATTTGAAAGTGTAGGGAGGCTGAAGCTTGTTTCGACTGACGATTTTCCTTTCTTTTAAGTAAATTTCAGGACAACAATTCAGATCCCGATAAGAATGTATTAGACTGATCTAAATCAACGCTTGCCTAAAATGTCATGATTATTTCTTTTCTAGATCTCTTGATATTAATGCTTACAATCTTAACTTTTGAATCTGACTTAAAAAAATTAGAATGGGGTGAAATTGCTCGAATAATTAGAATGTATTACCAATACACAGAATAACCCTTTCGCAGAAGGTATTTTTTCCGAATTCAAACGACATATTTTAACATTTCAAAGGCGGGATGTTTAAACATCTTTTCATGGAAATTTTTGCAGTAAAAGAAAAAAGTGATGACCATGCTAGCTCAATGCTTTACAAATGGTACATCTAATCAAAATGTTGTTTTGGAAAGTGTATAATCTTTCTGCAATCTCCGATGAAAATTTAATTTTCACATGATTGTAGTAGCAGACCAAACCACAATAACTTTGAAGTTATAAGTATGAACACGAACACTTGTGTATTTTCTCACATTGTGTAGTAGTGGAAACGCTTTTCCAACCACACTGGGATATAGGCTACTTTTGTACTGTAATACTTACAATAACCATGCTTATGATTTTTTTTTACCTCAGAAATTTTGAATAGATAGTTTGCATTAACCTACCAATAAGGGTAGATAAATAAATGATTGAAGACCGTAAATGGAATTTAACCGACCTGCTTCTTTGAAAACACTTCAAAAAGGCAAAAATTAGACTGCTCCAATTTTCAAGCTATCATGGACATCAAGATAGATTTTTACATAAAAAGGACATAATGTAAATGGCACAGCAACTACGATACTAAGGCAAAAAAGTAGGGAAAACCAGCGTTTTCTTCAACTGCCTTTAGTGTGCGACCTACTTTTAGGACCAATAAAATTGCAGAATATTTCAAAATTTCGCCGCTATATTTCACATTTATAAATGGGCTGCCGGCTAGTTTATGTGACGTCTTTTCATAGCCACGCCCAGTCTTCAATGAACCACAAACGAACACTAAGTCAGATAGAGTCTGTATAGTAGATTCTGCACGATATAAACATTCAATGAGCTGCGCGCATTTGAATGTTTATTTTGAGAAGAATCTACTATACATCCTCTATCTAATACGTATTATGAAAATAATATTAACCCTTTCCCAAACAAGACCTTTTTTACGTCCCTAGTAGAAAAGGCTTGGGCAAACATTGAGACAAGGGCCGTCAGAGACGGACAATGCTCCCCGAATAAGGCATTGTCATAATAAATGTATGCCATGGAGAACACTTTATTGTCAAGGGCATCTGATTTGCTGCTCAAATATGAAATTTCATCAAATTCTGACCATAATAAGACTAGGATAAATTAGAGAAAAACTCCATTTTACCTTTAGTCCCCTTTTCCCATGACGAGGCCTCAAATCCAAAAACCGTGAAAAGTACATCGGCAATTTGTCATAGGGAGTTCACATGGTAAGTTTCATTTGATTTGGCCCAAGGGTTATGGAGAAATCGCTTCGGACGGACGGACGGAATGACGGACGGACAGACAAAGCGGCGACTATATGCCTTCGGGGAGCATAAAAAGGATGATAATCAGCATTTTCACCTTTTGTCTCAATATTTTCCGAGCTATATTGCACATACTTTTGTTCTTTATTTGCATCCATTTTGTCATCTGCATGGCTTTCAAATTGGAGCAGTCAAAAAAGTTGCCGTCTGGTAATGGGTTTAGGGATGCGTGAACAATTCTGGTAATTTTAAAATTATTCTAAATTTTCTTCCTGGATATTTAGAGTCAATACTATATTTTTTAATCCTCTCTCGAACAAGACCGGGTTTTGACGTCCCTAATAGAAAGGCTTGGGAAAACATTGAAACAAAAGAAGAAACTGCTGATAACCAGCATTTTCTCCTTTTTTTCTCAATATTTTCTATGCCATATTTTTACAAATCCTATCTTTAATAACATCCATTTTGTCATATGTGTCATTTATTGAAGTGGATCAACCCAAAACTTGCCGTTTGGGAAAAGTGTTTAAGTAACACAAACAGTTGAAACTCGTTTTGTCGAAGACATAGAGGACGTTTTTTTATCTCGAGTTATCCGAAGTTCGACTTAACCGATTTTATTCAATTTTAATTCTACCATTTATTTGTTTAATATCACGGAAATAGTAGCAAAAGGAAAGTAAAAAGTATTCTGTTTAAGGTAGAATACCGACTAATGTCGCCATTTTAGGTTTCCTAAAAAATCGGCTTTTTTTCGAGCGGCGTCGTTACGTATCCGAACTTATACGGCCATGGTCGTAAACATTCGGCGGTGGAGAGTTCCACCGCCGAATGTTTTCTATCGCACCCGAATAATTCCGACGTCGCGCGAATCTTATTATGGGTGGACTACCTTAACATTTCTTATTCCGTTGAAAAGGAACTGCATTCTTTCATTCACGACAAAGTTTGATTTGTACTGTTTCGCCATCCGTTAAAAAGGGGGGCGTGAAAATTTAGTTGGACCACACCCCTTTGTAAACATCTCTTTTGTCACAAAACAAATAAGGCGTTTTGGACAAATTTAAGATTTTACCAGGGCGTTTACATTTCTTACCTTGTTCAAGGTCTCATATTGTAACGAATCTTCTTTTTTCAGTGAAACGAGGTAGCCGCTACAGTAGAAGTTAGGCAAATCTTAATTTTGATCTTCAAGCCAAATCACACCAAACATAATTATTTTGTTTGGAACTATTGCCAAATACCGTCACTTTTCAATGAAAATCTCTTATCTGCAGCTTGTTCAAAGCTGCAGATACGAGATTTTTGCTTAAAAGCAGTGATGTGCTACATGTACATACGTCAGGATTAAGTCTATTTGAAAAAGCATTGGTTAAACTGCTGAATTCATTTGTCCAAAATATCTAGCATGTGCCATTTAAATGACCATTTAAATTGTTGTAGTTTTAACAATCTACGTAAGCTTTTCCGTGGTTTATATCTTTGGAATTCAGATTTTTCCAAATGTGTATCAGCCACATTGTAGAACATCGACATGAAAAAAGGGCATAACGTGGCTTTTCAACGAACACCTCGTAACTACAGCTTGTTTTAAGCTGTAGTTACAAAGTTTTCGTTGAAAAGCAGCGATAAATATGCGTCGAAACATGAGAGAACAGGGTATATGACAGCAAGCAGAGAACTTTTGAACACTTTCAGCCTTAGTAGTCAAGGCAGCCTGATGCTAGTCTATTTTGACGTTTGTTGTTATTTTCGTATGTCAAAAAGCCTTTCTATATGAATAGAGATCCATTTTGAGGAAAAGCACAAAACACAAACAAAAACAAAACAAAACAACAAACAACAAAAACAAACAAAGGTGCCGAAAAATTGATGTAACTAGTACAGAAACTCAGAAATAATGAAGAGCGTTCCAACTTGAAAGCGTCAAATGTTGATATAGATAAGACTTATTGTACAATGATGCACAAACTATATTTGAGAAAATGCGAAAATACATCATATAATCATATTCTTCTTCTTTTGGCTCAAAGGTTTCCCATTTGATCATTCTATAGTTAGCTGGTCTGGAACCACGTTCTGTCTTTCGAACTAGTACACACTTGTCCAAATTCAACGCGCGTGCTGAAGCAAAAAACTTGATTCAAGGACTTACAAAAATCAGTATGTAAAAGTATGTCCTCTGAAAATACAATGACTTACATAGAAATGCAAACGCTGTTCATATGCATTTCCCCATTCTTTGAATGATTTACAAAGATTTTACCCCACTTTCTTTTAAAGGCACGTGTAAACAGATTTTTGGGGGTAAAAGTAAAGTTTGTTTTGGAACTTTTCAATTTCCAGAATGGAAAGATTCCAGTGGATCTATTTTTGTCGTGACGCGTCACTATTGGAGGACGCTAACTGTTTCCTGTGTCGTGATTGGTTAATGTTCCGCGAGGCGCGGGTTAGCATAAAACACCGCTCGAATACGGATTCCGGTGTTAATGTCGTCTATTCGTGAAAATACGGGAAATGGAAGATAAATGAAAAAAAAGATAGAAAAAAGTTGTGTGTATTGAAAAATGAAAAAAATGTGATTCAGTTTATTTTGAAAAAAGTATCAATTCCGCATCTATAGACCGATACTGCGGAAAAGTGTGGTTGGTTTTTGATTGAAAGAATAAGATTCGATTTGGGATGATAAATATTTCAATCAAGTTCAAGTTTAACATGATGTGCATCACGTTACTTTTGTGACATTGGTGGAACTTAAAAGGTGACAATTATTCATAATGCAGACGTTTTTTAAACTCAATTAATGGACTTCGAGTGCTCTTTTTTCGATTGAAGATAATCATCTATATTGTGGTACATACATGCATAATCGTGCATATCAACATACTTAATGAGTGATTTTAACTTATGCTAAAACCTTTTAAGGGGAGTCTATACATATATAACGAAGAAACAACAGTATTAGCAGGAGAGGAGCAAAAACAACAACAACGACTTTTAAAACGCGAAATTGACAAAACATTGCAAATGACGAAACTGTGGATTTCGCTTAATATGCTTCACCGAAAAATTGTGTTTTAGTTCCATACATTAAAAAGTATAATTATGGCTGAAAGAAATGTGCGATTATCAGAGTAAAAATACTGAATAACATAGTTCACAGCAGCGTTAGCAAATGATAATACACATGGCAAAGCCACGGCAACAAAGTTGAAGCAAAAACAAAAAAAAAAACAAAACACTAAAGATTTTCTAAAGAAACATTTACGGCCTATAAAGATGACGTTAAAGTTTTACGAACGAACGTACGAAGACAATCTACAGTTTCATGCACTGAAACAGTCAGACTACCTACGACAATGTTCATATACAGGATTTTCAGGTTTCATGTTTCCAGGTAAAACATTGCAATAAAAGCGAGAAAAATCTCGAAAAAGCCATGAGGATCTTCAAATCTTTGACAGATTTCTCATTTTTGTGTTTTAAATATTTGAAAAATGGTGGAAATTTAATGAAATAAATAAATAAATAAAAAAAATAGGGATTTCAAATTTTTTGAAGCCTATTTCAGGTTTACTTTAATCGCGAAGAATATATAATATACTAGGGGAAAGAAGAAACGCAACAACTATTTTTTTGTTAATTCTCTTAATTCGTTTTGTTATTGAGTCAAAATTGTTACTGATTTTTACAGGGAAGTGTATCTTGATATTGATCTTTGTGTTTACATTAGAACATGTCTTACCTGTAAGATAACGTCAAAATAAACGTTTACACGTTTCTCACGTTCAAACCTTTAAATACCCAAACTTTACATAAAACTCTTTTGATTTGTGTAGATGCACGTCGACTCGACAAAAGGCAATAATTGTTGTTTGGATTTAATCCCTCATACCATTTTGCAACTTATTCAAAGACGGCGTCCGTCAGCAATTGTGATGTTTACGAATGGAACATCTCAATCCGCAATTGTTGCTGACTTTGGAGTACAACCGGTTGACAGAATATTGCTCAAGATAACTTCTTATAACAAACAGAACAACTGACGGCCGCCCGAAAAGCGTTCGTCAACGTCTAACGTCACGACGTCAGGACGATAACGTTAGCTTATTTTACCTACGGAAAGGAATTCTGTTATCGAGAAAAAACTGTTTATGCTATTCATGGACAGTACAGCAATCAAATTTTAGCCAGGAATCGTTAACGTCATATTGGATTGCGTGCAAGAACGCATTAAACATTGACGCCAAATCTCTCTCATTCAAACGCATATTTAAGGCATGTGCAACCTGTGACCTTGATGACATTTTGACACTAGAAAGTCAAATGATGAAGTTTTACTATGCATTAAAAAAGTACTCGAACTAGGGTGATTTTGAGAAAGACAAAAACAAAACGTATGATCAAATTTATTTTTGTTGCGTTTCCTTTTTCCTTTAGTATACAATACCTAAAAGGACTATATTGATATATGAAACCAAAAAGAGTCCAGATGAGCCCGTGTATACGAACAATCTGATCTGGATTCTTGATGTTCTGAAAGGAAACCTGGGAAAAGATCCCTCAGAAAATGGAGAAATTTCTGGTGACAATTCCTCCCAAAATGTGTTCTAAAAATGTTTTTTCACAAACCGTGAATCTGTAAAAATATTAACATTGAAAGTGTCATCTGAAACTCGACCACCCTAATATTTTGTCGATTGGGAAAGGGTTCTGTCCCATTTTTGAAGACTGCTCAATTATTTTACGTTCATGACAGGGTGTATGAACGTTTTGCAATCTATTTCCAGAACCAAGCTTCAGCAAGGCATGGACGGCACAGCAAGGGTCTCCTCAGAGTAAGCCTTTATTTTTGTCCATGGGCCAGGGTCCCGTATTACCAGATAGCCGGGTCAATTATAATTGAGTCAGGATTTGGTAAAAAAGTCCATTAAAGTGATAGCATTTTGAGACAGCCATGTTCCTAATCAACCAGTGCATAAATGCAGTATGACTTGGAATCAAGCTGCTAACATACAGTTGCTACATGTCGCGGAGAAGCTTTTGGGGAAAAGCATGGTTCAAGATCAGACTGCGTGTATACGCAGGCTGATCTTGAACCATGTTGTTCTCCAATGCCTTAATGTACATTTTTTCCCAGATTCTGACTCATTTGTAAGGTTATGCAGCCTATTATGTATAAGCGTAGTCTCGTCACCATACATTGGCAAATAAAAAATCCATGTAAACAACCCAATCTTGAACTTTGTAATTTTGTATGCTACGTGATGCATTTGACGATTAACTTTTACTCGGTCGTCATAAACTTTTATAAAAATCTGATTTTCAAAAGGTCTACCATTTTCAGCAAATTTAAGGTGTTTTTTCCCCACATTCTCTGCTTCAAACTATATTTTCAAATCAGTCACATGTTTAAAAAAAATGAAGATTTTTGAAATTGTTTTGTCACCTGATTCCCATAGATTCCGTGTATCACATGGTATCCAAACAGAAATCCGTTGCCTTACAAAAAGCTTTATTTAGAAAATTAAGAGCCGTTATTACCTCTGTTTAAACTTTTCATAGATGTTGTTCTAAGTAATTTTAATCAATATAAAACAATATTCGAGTGTCATAATGAATAATGTACTTTTCTGTGATCGTAATGCAATACGCATGTACTAGAGTGGTGCTTTTTGTCTTTTAGTCTTTCCCAAAAGACAAAAATAACACAAGACTGGTCCAATTTGGAATGCTGATAAACGTCGAAAAATACCATTGGAGGGTATCCATATGCTGTTTCTCTAGGACCTAAATCGTCCTACAATTTTAGCACAATTAGATACATAAATGGGATATACGTATGTCTTGCCGAAAAGTCCGAAATCGAACTTTCGTTTTGTGAATATTGCATATTGAAAGAGGGTGACGTGATTCTATTACGGCGTTACCCATATTTCTAATTCATATTTTTTATCTAAAAAGGTTAAGTGTTTCTACATGAACCAATGTTAACATGAATCGAAATATTAAAATGTCTTTCATTTTTATTTTTTTTTTATTTATCTATTTTTAAAGGCCCCTTAATGCTTTCTAACTTTTTATTTTTGTTTTTTTTTTAAATCAGGAATTTAGGGTGTAAACGTGACTCGCAAAATACGCGTTTCTCACGTGCGATTACAAATTGTCTTATTTTAAGTTTTCTGAAAATTCCTAACCGCCAGCGCGAAAAGGGATCTTCATCGAGTATGAAAAGTACCGAAACTGTCTTGTCAGTTTGTGCATTCCCTTTCCCTCAATAATTTATCTGATGAAATATGCATATGCATATTTGTATTCTTTTAACTAAAATGATTGTTTCGTCTACAGTCCAAACTTGAAAATTGGATTTTTTTTTATTTTCTACGTTTAGGACAGGGTTGAAGACATTCGGCAGTTCGCCATTTGACTTGGATCGGTCTTAAATCAAAACCAGAAAAACGCCCGATAAAAATCAATGAATGTTAAATTATTTGATTGTTATTAATTGAAATAATAAACACACAATAAATATCGACGGGACGTTGTGCAGCTTCCTTTGTTAGCCATTTTCGAAATAATACCTTTACTAAACGTTTACAAACTTTACCTCAATTTTGCGCAGATTCCATATACATGTAAGAGAAAACCGTGGAAATATTTGAGAGAAAAAATACCGAAAACCAGAATTTCCTTTCTTTTTACTTAATATCATTCATATTTTTACTTCAAATCATGTTTTGTAGAATTTATATTGGTCCTACATCACCTTTGAATCTGAACATACATCAATTTTGAAATTTGAGACAGGGTAAGCCCTTTACCAGACCACGTAGCAAGCTATTTTGCTGTACACAAGGCGGATGAAATAGTGAAAAGAAAAAATTGAAAATACTGATTTTTCCCCTCTAAAACTTAAATTGTTCTGTCATTTAATTTGATTTTATAAGCTTATGATTTAGACATTGCGCCAAAGGATATCATAGTTGACCGACAATCGGACCCTGATACCCCAACTGCCCTATGGTCGCTGTTTTCAGGTGATGGCTTTTAAAATCACGATATCTCAAAGACTGCAAACGACCTTCTCTTAAACTGGTAGAAATTCAAATGTTTTACACAAAATGATGAGTGTCAAAATATGCCCCAAGCGCGCGCAAACTAGATTAATATTATGAAAGACTTTGAGAAAAAAAGATAATGCTGGTACATGTAGTTCAGTATCGTATCATTTATTCATTTTTCTTTTTCAGATTTTGATAATGTTTATTAAAGGGGGAATGGCACTTAAAATCATGCAAATTTTCCGAGAACTTCGCACAAAATAAATATGTATTGTGAAAATATGGCCTTTAAATTGCATCTATGCCAAATCTTAGCTTTCTATCTTGTGCATTGGCTAGGATGTCGACGGATTTAAAACCCCATATGTTCCATTATTGTAAATATTATCCCCGGGACAACAAATCATGGGGTTTTAAATCCATCGACATCTAAGCCAATACACAAGGTAGAAAGCTACGATTTGGCATATATGCAATTTAAAGACCATATTTTAATAATATATATTTATTTTGTGTACGAAGTTCTCTGAAAAAAGTGTTATTCTGCCTTTAAACTGTTCTTTAATAAGGACACTAAAAAGGGTGACATAATGGGGAAAAGAATATCATATCGCCAGTACTATTGCTAAACATCGTAACTGCACCTTGTTTTAACCTGCAGTTATGAGGTTTATGTTGGAAAGCGACATTATTATACAATTATTTCTACCGCAGGTTATGCTCATCACACATCGATGTCAAGTATAGTCGGGAAGTCCGGGTTCGAGTCACCACATTCACAGTGGAAAGCCACACAAGGTAAGAATTTTTTTACATAGCATCTAGCAAACGGTTCTTAATCCTGTCCATAACAAAAATTTGTTTTGACGTTCCTGTAAGAAAAGGCATTGGAAAACATAGAGGCAAAAGAACAAAATGCTGATAACCAGCATTTTCTCCTCATGCCTCAATATTTTCTAATCTATACGGTGAACAAATCAAATCTTTATTTACACTAACTTGTCGTCTGCAACAGCTTTCAAATTCGACCACCCTAAAATTTTGTCGTTTGGGAAAGGCTTAACCCATAATCACACGACAAAATTTTAGGGGGTTCCAAATTCAAAGGTGTTGCAGACAACATTTTCAATGTGATAAAACTTTGGAATATTGCTCTATTTTGGGGTAGAAGACATTGTGGGAAATGAAGAAATTGCTTGTCACAAGCAATTTCTTCATTTACCATAATCTTTTCCAAGCCATTATCCTGTAGGTTGTCCAAAGGCGTCACTGTGTGGTAATGAGTTAACCCTTTGCCAAACAGAATAATTTCAGGGCAGTCCAATTCTTAAGCTGCTACAGGAGGCGAAAAGGATGTGGATAGAATTTGGATATGTGCACAACATAGCAAAGACAATATTGGGGTAGAAAGAGAAAATGGTCGTATTTTCTTCTTTCGTCTCATCGTTTTACGCAATCAATTTGTTTTAGGGGCGTCTAAACCATGTCCGGATTTGGGAAAAGTCTTTTTAACCATGTCCCGAACGACGAATTTTAAGGTTGATCCACTTCAAAAACTGCCACAGATGACAAAATGGAAGGTATTAAAGATAGAATTTGTGTATAGAAAATATTTAGACAAAAGAAGAAATTGCTGGTTATCAGCAGTTTCTTCTTTTGTCTCAATGTTTTCCCAAGCCTTTTCTACTGGTGACGTGAAAACCAGGTCTTGTTTGGGAAAGGATTACACGCGCTTAAAACCAACACGGATCCAGATCAGCCTGCGTTAATGCGCAGTCTGATCAAGATCCATGTTGTTGTGTAATATGTTTTGTTGCAATTTGTTGATCTTAGAAAGCAGCAATAATGATGATCAGACAGCAACCAGGTACAATCTGGTCTATATCCAAAATGGTTTAAAGCCATTCCAAAACAAGACCCGGTTTTGACGTTCCTAATAGACAGGGCATTGAAAAACGCTGAGGAAAAAAAGAAAAGGAAATTCTGCTGATAAGTATTTTGCTCTTTTTCCTCTATATTTTCTAGGTTATATTGCACAAGAATACTTTCTTTATCAGCAATTTTTATCATTTATTCGACAAAACCAAATTTAGAGCTGGACCATAGTTAAACTTTGGCATTTGAGACAGGATTAAATTGTTTCGAGGTGAAAGTTGGTTCTATCATTTTTTTTTTCAATTTGCTTACGAGTGCGTTTTACCTTTAACTTATCATGCTTTCTAAATCGCTGACGTTTACACCAGAACACGTTTTAGAAAAGGATTTAAATGTATATGACTTTGTGTTACAAAGGTATTTCGTCTCGACATTCCGGTTAAAAAAGAAACAACATACTTCTTCTTTTCTAGTAATGTTTTCTCTGTTGTAAAAAAGAACTCTCTGTAAAAGCAGAATTTATCTTTTTAAATCATTTCAAGGCAAAACATCGACAATATAATAAAATTTCAAATATTTTCTCTACCAATTTGCATCAATGTTCCTCAAATAAGAAAGAAGATTAGATTTTCCGCGTGCCCAATTCTTTCTCCGTTGTAGTCATTTGATTCCTCGAAAAAGGAAGCTCTCTAACGTCAGGAAATCACAAAAAGATGATTTCTCGTTCGGAATACCTCTATTGTTTACGGTTTCCGTTTTGCGACGTGTAAATATTGACGAGAAATGATTCTGACATTCTCGGTCTTTATCGGTCTTCCCTTTCACTCGTTTAGGAGGATTTCTCTTTTTTCTTTCTTTCTTTTCTCCTAACAGTGCGTTACTAAAAACATATCTACAACATTTTCCTAAAAGACTATTATTTTATTTTCAATGCATCTGAACAAAACGGTTACACATTTTTTGTAAATTATGTTGGTTATTTCAAAGTTGTTTTTTTTTTCTTCTTCTTCTTTTTGTACAGAAGTACTTGCAAAGAACCTTTCGGTATTATGCCTACATTTAACTACATGTATTTCTATCATATTGTTTTGTTTACGGTTTATCAAACTAATTTAAATGAAAAATGTATTGCTTGAATCATTTTTCTTTTAATTTTGACCTGGCTGGCAGTAATTCCGTCGTTTACATTTGGAAAAAGATGCATTTCGTCGATATTATGGCAAACTCTCGTAACTACAGCTTGATTAAAGCTGTAGTTACGAGGTTTTGCAATAACTCGGACGATTTGTAAAATTTGCTTCAGTATCAGGTCAAATTCACCTGCCGTCCGTAATGGCATGGATTTAAAATGAAATGCACAATAACTTGTCATATTTCTGCCATTTTATGAACGATAATAACATAGTGTCCACCTTCCAAGCACGCTGCCTTGGCGACTGTAATTGACATTTGACCCGGAAGGAAATAAACATGCGCAAAGGGCCCGAATTGGTCATTCTGCGCGTGAACTTTGTCACGTGTTTATTCCGTGACTGACAGTAATGGCCGCTCGGCTGTTTTCGTGATTTGCGACATAATTGCATTTATTTTTTCTTTACAGCTTTGAATTATTTTATTTTAACTATAAAATCTGAAAAAAAAAACCCGTAAAAGGAGAAGAAACTACAAGATCAGTTTCAAATTGATAATACACACTATACAAATCTTTCTCAAGATAGAACTGACAACCGTAATGTTATTTGGCCGTATTTTGTTATACACAGTACCTTTTAATACTGCAAAATTGATTGCTTGCTCAACAAAAAAAAACTAAAAAAAAGAGAAACAAAAAACGATTAATGGGGAACGGAGTTAACTAGTCAAATAGAATAGAAAAACAAGAAAAGAAGAGAAAGATTTTAGATTAGTCCAAATTAAAAATATACTGTGCACAAAAAGTTTAGCACACTTGGAAAATGTCCAAGTCTTAGTCAAAAACTATTCCAAAATCCATAAAAATAAAACTCTAATGTGTTTGAAAATTCAATTTTCTGGCGCTTCCTGAAAATTTTGTTTCAAAATTCTTAAGCGTTAGTTAGGTATCTTACGTTAAAGTGCACAGGGGTCAGATATCGAAAGTCAAGCAAATTTCAATGACGCGAATGTCCAGCATAAGCAGCTAGGACCGCCATTCAATGAATTCCCATGTTGCAGAGAAGCTTCCTGACCACACAGAAAGGAATTTTGCCAATTCATACTGCAGATGACGCTCATTGCCATTGACGTTACAGACGTCATTAATTTCTCTAGCCTGACGTCCAACAATGTTCTTTATGTGTTCTTTTGCTGGTGATTAAGCAGTTCAGGCGTAGATCATTCTGTATGTTCCTTGGAGTAAGTGGGTGGTGATTATCTTATTGAAAAATCACAACGTTGTGTCGTTGTAAGACGGTCCTGTGACAGGTTGGATAATTTCATTGCAGTGCCCTTGCACCGTTTGGTTGCCATTAACTGAAATGAGATCTGTTTAACTGTTTGTATCTATTCCTGCCTAAAAATGACGCTGCACTCGACGTAACAGTCTCAATGATGACGTTATTGGTATCAAGCCTTACGCATCTTCTCTAACCACAAATCATGCCGTCAGTTAATAACACGTAAAATGAGATTCGTCCGGACATCAGTCCAATGTCTCATGAATCAATATCGATGTGTCAATACCCACTGACGCCTTGCCTGTCGATGCTTAACGTCATTGGCGTAAGATCGGAGGACCCTGATGCAAGTTGTGTGGAGCCTGTTCCGGACAGTCTGGTCACTAACGGTATACCTTGTGACGTCCTGGAGGAGTAGCACTAAATTCTTACTTGACAGGAACTCGAAACGTCGTCAAGACGTCGCTGTGAAACGATCCTCCCTGAACGTAGTTTTACACGGTCTACAAGATTTAGGTCGGTCGTTGGTGGCTAAAGTTGCATAAACCAAGTGCCGTAGGCGCGTAATTGTCAATTGGAGACAATTGAAATGCAAAGCAACATCTCTAACAGACATACCTGCTTGGAGCATGCAAAGAGCTCTCTGACGTCGAACTTACGTCATCATTTCTCGCCTTCCAATAATCAATTTCAAAGAATTTGTAACAGTTAAATTGATTCTGCTAACAGATCTGTGTAATCGTGTGTTTTTGGACAAGCTAGACATTATCGATGTCACTGCACTCGTGCCGCACGTGACTTTTGCTTATCTGGCATTTGTCCAATACACTGAATGTTCACTCTACACATGCACTGTATGAGTAATGGTTGTCGATCGGGACAACTGAACAGCACAAAGCAGTGTTCATTTAATTATCACAAACTGAAAAAATAACGTGTTAAAAAACGTGCTAAACTTTTTTTGCTCAGTATCTTTGCAGATGACAATGTAAATGTAAATTAGTTTTTTAATAATAGTCTGAGAATTGAGAAACGTACACACTAATCGTAATAACTCTTTCCTTCTTTTCACCAAATGTTTTTCATTGCCTTTCCGGTTGTTGCGTGAAAACTAGAACTTGTTTGGGGAAATGGTTTAGGGAATATGCCACGCGCGACCCTTGCCAGCAAAAGACTAATGGCGCGTGGCAAGCCTGATTTACTAGTCGATAAACTTCTATGATTGTCGGTTATTAAATTTTGAATATTAAGATATCAAACGAAGATATCCCCTTGATTTATGAACAAAATTTTCAGTTTTTTATTGTACAAACGGTGGTCCGCCTAGCTTTGAATAACGGGTTGTTGTCAATAATAATAATGATAATAATGATAATAATAATAATAATAATAATAATAATAGTAATAATAATAATAATAATAATAATAATAATAATAATAATAATAATAATAATAATAATAATAATAATAATAATAATAATAATAATAATAATAATAATAATAATAATAATAATAATAATAATAATAATAATAATATCCACAATATTTCTTAGTTTTTAAACGTGTTTTGTCATATTCTAAAATATATCAAAATATGAAGTGGTCGTATGGTTTTGCATCTATTAAAATATTCAGCAAGCTTAACCAAACAGACCGAGCTCAGGTCGGTAACATCTGAGTCTGTCAATCAGTGGGTCTTGGGCTCTCCAGACATTTAACGAAAGTCATTTGTCTCACACCAATGGATAAAGATCTCAAAGAATCACCCAGTGGGGTGAGCAACCAGGGGCTCGGGTTGGTATTTTGTGCTTGAAGGTGAAACGCTTGGAATCAATGGTTAGGTGCTATACTTCGTATACTCCATTTAATCAGTTAACCAAGCATGTTTTACTTTTAATCTTGATATTCAAGAGAACTATCAAAACAATTTGAGGGAAAGGAAAGAAAATCTAGTAACCAGCATTTCCTATTTTCTCCAAAAGCTTTTCTTATGTATACTATGGCGTAAAATATTTCACAATAAGTTTCACTGTATTCAGATTCTTTTAATTTGGACCAGTCCAAAATTATACCTTCTGAAAAAAGGATCGATTTCCTTTGCACGCGCCCAGTGAAAGCCTAATAATTGTCAGTTTATTCTATAATGGACCCAACTTTCAATAACTGACCATTGGTCAAGCCTCATAAGGGATCGTGAAACCATTTAGAAGTGGTCATTTGTCCGAAAATAATCGGTCAAATTATCCTTCTCGACGACCACTCGCCCGTGTTCAAAATATAATGAAAACGCGTGTCAACTAGCGAAAAGAGACGCTGTGAAATTTATGATAGAAGTAACGTTTAGAAGAAATAGAAGGCAGCTTTTAACTGCACATACATATTATAACATACAAAACACATCAAATCGCTAATCTTAGACGATCCTTCCGATTTCTACAAAACCAGTGCCTGATTTACAAGATCATTAACACGGTTAAAACTTTCATTCTCAAATTCAAAAGTTTTTAATGGAAATACTCTGCAGCAATTTTGAAACATACAGTTTGGGTTTTATGGCACCTGAAAGGGTGTAGCAATTAGAAGATGTAGCATCCTCATAATGCTTGCATATTACATAAACATCATTTCGAATTTTTAACTTGAACTAACACAAAAGGTCTGCACGAAGCACTGGTAGTTGAGTCTTCATCCGTTTTTTTTCAATAATTTCGGAAAATATACTTCGCAAAAGCTTCCGAGACGTTGCGAGATCGTCCAAATTATGACTACCCTTTATACATTTCGAAACAATTTCATATTTGAGGTCTATGAGAAAGGAAACTGAGATATTTGTTAAAAAAGGTTTTAATTTTGAAAACCAGCAATGGATTATTTTTTTCCAACAGTCTACATGCTTTGAAATACATTTACATTAAGTAATACGATCATGGTCGTTTTCTGCTTGTGAATAATTTCAGTTCAAAATCTTGCCGTTTGGTAATGGGTTAATATTGCTCCCGATTACTGCATTGTAAACGGATTTGAGGATCCTATTATTCGGAAATCAAGTAACGTTGAATCACGCGAGACTTTGAATGTGATTATACGAGATTATACGAGATAAGTGGTCTTTTCTCCGAAGTATAATTCACGAGTAATTCCGACTATAGAGAAATATTTCGTCGGTTGATTTAGCAATTTCTCGGACCGCCTTGAGACTATAGTTTACTACGACAAATGCAGAGAGACTCCAAATGAATGCGGTAATTGAGCAATAATGGCGGAAGTTATCAGAAATTTGATTGGACAAATACTTTGGAGACACGGAAGGAAAATTATGCTGCTTTTCAACGAAAACTGCGTAACTGCAGCTTAAAACAAACTGCAGTTACGAGGTTTTCGTTGAAAAACGACGAAATAATCTAACAATGAAACCAAGGCACAGTCCATTAACCCGTTCCTAAACGAGAAAAGTTTAGCTTTATCGATTTTAAAAGTTGCTGCAGACAACAAAAAAGACTGTCGATGAAATTTCTTGAAGAACATGAAATATTGAGTGTGAAGGTAGAAAATGCTAACTATCATGATTTTGTTCCGTTCATGCAATGCGTGTTTTTTTTTTTTTTTTTTTTTTTTTTTTTTTTTTTTTTTTTTTTTTTTAAATACTAGGACGTAACGTCAAAAGTTGCGGACCAACGTTGTAACACGCATATCGATCGTTTTCCGACGTTAACGTTACGCGAAGGTGTAAAGAAAGTTATAACTTTCCCCCAAAACATGAGAAATGACAAATTTTCAATGTTGGCCAAAAGAAAACATTTTCACAATAATACCAATACATGCATACATGAAAATAGCACCGTACAAAATTAATAATCTCAACTATCAATAGATAAACAACAGAATTATTTCGTAAGTATTGAAAAATCAAGCTCTAATGAAAATTGAAAGTGAATATTTTACACCTGTAGGAGAAATGGAGCCGTTTCATACGCTAAATATAACTTTTCAAGTATGCATATTTTTGTTATTAAGATATTTCTACTTGCGCAAATGTAAAAAAATAATAAATAAACAAATAAAAATAAAAAAAAAATGTGAAAATACTTACTAAATAATCGTCTTCAAGTTTACTCGTTAGCAGCCAAAAGATAGATTATTCTTTTAAATGGGGTCTACAACAAATGCATTGTATGTAGGAAAAATGAAACTTCGAGACTAAATGCTGCAACATATTAGATGAAATCAATAGAATGCTTTACTTAAAAAAATGTCTTCTATTATCTCAACGTTTTCTTATGCCTTGGTCAATGCTTTTCTTTCTTTTTTCTGTTACGGGTCTCAAATTTTAACCTTAAGTTGCGTAGACCACAAATAGCAAGATAGTCAAACAAACAACGATAAAATAAGTGGATCTAGAGCATCGATACATGATCGTAAAACGCCATGAATAGTTCTTCACAAATCAACATGACGTCAGATCGTCAAAAACGCGTTTGTGTGACATTTTTAAGACGCTACATCACACTCTATATCTTCGCTAGTTGAAGAGATATTGACAAATGCATTTATTTTTTCAAATTTTATCCGAGATGTATGTCGAAAATCAATTCAAATTCAAAATATTTTGAATTTCTTAGAAAAAAAGCTATATATGAAAAAATCACCCTTGCATTTGGGACCGTTTTAGTGAAAATGTGACATTTTTAAGACGCTACAAACACAATAAAATAATGATTTTCTTCAACTCCAATCAAGACAAAAAATTAACTACAAAAACTAGAGCTCAGATGTATGTCCCAAATTTTTTTATATTGATTTCTAATCGCTATTGGAAAAATAAATTAGATTTAAAAATTAGACATACCGAAAAAATCAACATGACGTCAAATCGTCAAAAGCGCGTTTTTGTGACATTTTTAAGACGCTACATCACACTCTATATCTTCGCTAGTTGAAGAGATATTGACAAATGCATTTATTTTTTCAAATTTTATCCGAGATGTATGTCGAAAATCAATTCAAATTCAAAATATTTTGAATTTCTTAGAAAAAAAGCTATATATGAAAAAATCACCCTTGCATTTGGGACCGTTTTAGTGAAAATGAGACATTTTTAAGACGCTACAAACGCAATAAAGTAATGATTTTCTTCAACTCCAATCAAGACAAAAAATTAACTACAAAAACTAGAGCTCAGATGTATGTCCCAAATTTTTTTATATTGATTTCTAATCGCTATTGGAAAAATAAACTAGATTTAAAAATTAGACATACCGAAAAAATGACGTTTTTTAACAGCGTGACGCTACTTATCTCTTTCTTTCCATTCCTCCATAGTTTGTTTACACCATCCAACTGCCGTAAGATTTACGCTATATCTTCTGTGACATCACTGACGTAATTTGCCAAAGTTTGTGCGCTTTAAAAAGTCTTACTTTTTATTCTATTGGGATTCTCGCGAGTTTGTTTGGTAATTTCTGTTACACGTAACGACGTCATTTTCTGCGTCAGAGTTTATTTATTTTGTTTATCAAATTGTTTGTATTCAAACAATGTTGAAATTCGACATATATTGATAAATTACAATTCAATATCTTTTATATGATACCAAATACATGTGTGTTTCTCAAATAAAAATAACAAATATGCGGTTTTAAACAGAAGTGTATAGCCAATTTTGGCTTGGTCCGCAACTTTTGACGTTACGTCTAGACTATTCTTGATCTAAAGAAATACAAAAAATAAATAAATAAAACAATCAAACTTGAATTTATTATCTACAGACATGGTAAATAGGGAAGGGCCCATCGTTACTTATAAGTATATCTTAATTTCGCATGAGCTTGTACTTGAATGCAGTCTGATCGGGGTCCGAGTCTATCTTTTAAAGTTTCAATTGTTATCAAAAAAGATAAATAAGAACATCATTATTATAAATCTCGATCCTATTTTACAATTTAGAACATCCTAGATCAACTGTACGTATAGTTTCACATCTAACTAAGTTAAAATACACGTAATAGGGGTTCACACGATGTCGGAAGTGTTCGGGCGATGATGTAATCCTTCGGCAGTCGAAACGTCACGAAAGTGCTTTTTCCCTCTTCCTAATTTATACGCATAAGGTATGATAAAACCGAACATATTGCGACGTTAAAGCTCAAAATGACCACATTACGAGTGTACTTTTCCAACCATTTCCCGTACAAGACCGGGTTTTGATATCCCTTATAGAATAAGCTTTCGAAAAGATTTATACAAAAGAAGAAAATGCTCATATACAGCATCTTCTCCATTTGTCTCAATATTTTCTAAACTATATTCCATACAAACACCATCTTCATCGACATCCTATTGTTGTATGACACAGATTCCAAATTATAATGGTCCAGTTTTTGGATGAGTTGAGAACGGTAACTCATTTTTAATTATCTTATTTCTATTGTAATTCATAATTTTTCAGATGCATATCAGATACTCGGCCCAATATCAGCTAGATTCTCGTCCTCGGGTAAGTGCATCATAATATCCTTTTCCAATTAAGTTTTGCCTTTTTATTCATAAAAAGCACGGTGCATAATCACATGACTCAGAATTTCCGATAATTTTCAATATCTTTTTTAATACCTGACCAATTTGAATTCGGTTTGAAGCGGAGAATGTGGGAAAATGCCAGGAATAAGCTGGACCTGTTGTATTTTTATGACTAAAAGTTTGGTTTATCTTCAATAACTTTTTTTAGTTGATTTTTCAAAAATCAACCACGTCCATCTAATGTGTGACATACGTCCACATTCTCTGCTTTAAACCGAATTCAAATCGGTCCAGTATTTACAAAATTATTGAAGATTTTCTGAAAATATTGTATCACGTGATTATCCACCGTGAAAAGGTAGTCTCAGAATATTTGTGAAGGAAAAGAAGAAAATACTGGCAACCAACATTTCATAATATTCTCTTAAAATTTGTTTTTGCTAAAAAATTTTACAAAACAAAAAATCAACATTTGCTTTGTCAGTTGATGCAACATTCAAATTGGAACAGTCAAAAGTTGCATTATTCGGAAGGTGGGCTAAGACTTTCCCCAGGCCCCCTGAGCACCGTGCTCAAATCACACGAAATCCTCGTGAACTTCAATTGAATACCAATCAAAGTTGATTGGTATTCAATTGAAGTTTAGCATGAACTCTTGAGTATATACTTAAGTTTTTTCGAGAAACCGGGGCCATGACTTATCCTTGTACGTTTCCCTAAAATGAATCCCAACCGATCAAAGAAACTATTTGATTTTATGGTTTTTCTGGTCATTTGAGATCATTTATTGGAAAAGGTAGAAAGATTCCATAAGTTTACACGTCCTAATTATACGAAAAGAACACAAACGCATTTTGGTCATTTTATCCATATCCATACTATATTTTATTTTGCAACAGGTAGCGGACAAATACAGCTATGGCAGTTTTTGTTGGAACTACTTTCGGACAGCCGGAACGCACATATCATCACGTGGGAGGGTACCAATGGGGAATTCAAACTAGCCGATCCAGACGAAGTCGCTCGAAAATGGGGCGAGAGAAAAAGTAAACCCAATATGAACTACGACAAACTTAGTCGTGCTCTCAGATATTACTACGACAAAAACATTATGACAAAAGTTCACGGGAAAAGATACGCATACAAGTTCGATTTTGCAGGACTCGCTCAATCCATACAACCAACGGCACCGGAACATTCCGCGTATAAATATCAACAGGACATGTTTATGTCGGCGGCTTATACGTCACCGAAATTGAACTTTATGTCTCCTGCGCATGCGCCGATGACGACAGCACCATCTCCAGGATTGTTTGGGGCTGCAAATCCATATTCATGGCCGGCAACTACTTCAGGACTATTTCCACCGAATATCCCGAATCACGTGATGTCGCATGGGCACCTGTCAACTCATATGCCGTCATATTATTAGTAATGACGTCATATTTATAATCTTATTTATTTCACGATTTTCTAAGTGAATTTATTAACCTTTTCCAACTTAAACTTGTTTTTGGCGTCTGTTATTTGAAAAGTTGGGGGATACGGAACGACAAGAGAAGAAAATGCAGCGTTTACTTCAGTTGTATATTTTTATAGGCTACTAAATTTACCTCTTTATTACCACCCTGCTTGTCGTCTGTAGTAGTTTTCGATTACGTTGAACAACCCCAACATTGTGGTTTGTTGGAAAAGGTTTAACCCATTACCAGACGACATAGTTTTGGGCTGTTCCAATTTGAAAGATGATGCAGATGTTAATTATAAGTTGATGATTTTTTTTTTAAAAAAAAAAGTATTTCCATTTTGGATAAAAAAAAACATAGTAGAAAATGAAGAAATTGCTTGTCACAAGCAATTTCTTCATTTTCTACAATGTTTGCCCAAGCATTTTCGTGTGAGGGAGTCAAAAGGCGTCTCTGTGCAGTAATGGGTTAACACATAATCATAAATTAAGATTTGTTCCTCAGTGACAATGGTTTACTTATAGCTTTGTCAATCGCCATGCTCCGTAGTTTGGGAACATACTGTGTGCACAAATCGGAATTATTTCGCCAAAATGTTATAATGTTGAAATTTGAATGTTTCTGCAGATTCTGGTATAAGCTCACGATAAATGACATGACAGGTCATTTCAAACTTTTAGCTATGGGATACTTTGTTAAAGATTTAAATTTTGAGAATCGTCGGCGGATACCGCGGTGAGAAAACACTTGACACAACAATATTAGAAAGTCGTCAATAATTTTCATTGGCGTAGCTAGCCGAAAATAGTGCACGCCTTCCGATTTGTATCAGGAGAGGTTTGATGGCTGGCTCCATAATGTTTTGGTTGGGTCTTGCGAGTAACTCCCAGAAACATTTTGAAAATTTAATGTAGATGCTCACGAAATACATACCAAATTCCCACCTGGAGCCGTGAATGACCATGGTCATTTTTGGCTCCTGGTGGGTATTTGGCATGTCTTGTAATGGCGATTCATATGTTAATTTCAAAACAAACAAAAACAGAAATCCGCATTTACAAAAAATGCCATGTGAACGCAATCGCGTTTTTGTGTAGGGGTTGCTACGCCTTTTGTTTTGAAGATACTTTACCAATTTGAATTCATTTTGATGCGAAGGATATGGAAATAGCGGGCATTGGCTGGATGTGGCGAACCTGTTGAAAATCTGCTGGTAGAAAAATAATTGACAACCAACCTAAACTGTGATTGGTCGTCAATAACATTCATACCAGCTGATTTTAACGACCCTTTGTATTCAGAAAATCCCTGAAATTTTCGCACATCCTCTGTTTCAAAGTGTTTTTTTCTTCTTCTGTTTTTCAAATCGATCATAAATCAACAGAATAATAGACAAATACAGAAATTGTTGTGTCATGTGCTTGCCCGCCCGCCACGCTTATGTTTAATGTAAGGAGTAGACAGGTCTTACCGATATTTGGGAATTGACTAATGATATTATACAGTTATGGCATTGAGGGGAGAATGAATTAATTACTCTTTTCACATTGAGATTATTTGTATTGATCGGATCGCAATCTCATTTTGACAAATTTTATACATACATTGACAAATAAACATTCCACAATGAAAATGATGATTTTCATATCTATGTTTTTTGTACCAAAATCAAAGAAGGTTAGAATAGAAAATACTGAGGTTAAGGGATAAATGCTGATTGACAGCATTTACTTCTTTTGTGTCAGTGTTTTTCTCAAGGCTACGTCAAGCACTTACCCTCCCTAAGATAAAAATACGAATTTTCGACAGCTTAAAGCTGAGGAGAAGGTAAAAACCATGGGTTTTCTGGACTTAATCGATCTTGCAAACATCAACTGATAGAAAAGTTATTGACGGCCAACCTTAATTTTGGTTGGTCGTCAATTACTTTTTTTATCTGTTGCTGTTTAAAAGATCATTCACGTTCAGTAAACCTCTGGTGTTATTTCACCATTTTTGCATCAAATCCTTTCCGAATCTGTTAAACAATAACATAATTTATTGAAAAAAAAAATATCGAAAATGTGTCACGTGGTTCCCCACATCCCTGCCGAAATGTGGACGCGGAATTGTGTATGTGACCAGGCCTTTATCCCATTGCCAAATTAAAACAAATAGACTGACACAAATGCAAAGATGTTACAGACAACAATATAAAGTGTATGAAATCAACATTTTGGTCGTCTTTCAGTGTAGAAAACATTTTGGGAAATCTTCCACAATGTTTTCCAAATCCATTATCTTGTAGGGAGTCAAAAAGGGCCATTGCGTGGTAATGGGAAACGTGTAAGGTAAAAAACTAAAAATGACGACACCACTGCTGTTTCATTGATAATCATTCTACCTGCGATTGGGAAAAAAGTTTCTTGTGGAATTTTATACCATCATGAAACCATATCAAATTGTAAACGAGAGCAGCCCACCCCGAACGTTTTCTTTTTCTTGCTTAACAATTTCCCCCAAATATTCCCAGAGAAGACAGGGGAAAACATTGAGACAACAGAAAAACACCTGTCAATCAACATTTTCTCCTTTTGCCTAAATATATATGCACAATATTGTAGAAGGATCCTATTTATAGTGTCCTGCAAAAACTTTCAAATAGAAAGCGTTGAAATACTTGCCTTTCTTGGAAAGTATTAACCCATTACCACACAGTGACTCTTTTTGACTCCTTACAAGATAATGGCTTTGAAAAACATTGTGGAAAATGAAGAAATTGCTTGTAACAAGCAATTTCTTCATTTCCCACAATTTTTTCTACCCAGAAGGATCAAAGAATGTGAAATTTCATTCAATTCATATTGTCGTCTGCAGCATCTTTGAATTTGGATAAGTCTCAAATTTTGTAATTTGTAAATGGGTTAACAGTTGCCATATTATCTGAAGAATGTTTCCTGGTCAATCGCGACCCTCGAGACTGTTTGCAACCTTTTGCCGTTTTAGAACGTGTTTGCAGCATGATCTCGAGCGTAATACAGTGACCGCAATATTGAACGTGAAAGTAGACTCGCGTAAATGACGTCATCAAAACAAATCAATCCTTTAGCTAACGTTATAATTCAAATGAAATATACTGTCAATAATCGGTAAATCACAACAATTTTTTATCTGATAAAATTTTGTCACATTTATGAGGATACAATCGACTTTTGAACGCTGTTTGTTTCAAATATTTTTCTGGCGTAGATTTAAATAGTTGTTTGGTCTGCTTCCGTTGTTATTGACCAGACTACCGTTGTTAAGCTTGCGGAGTGATATGGGCAGGATCGGCCCATGCCGGCAACTGTAATACGTTCGAGCCGATCTTGAGTAACGATAAGATCCGAGAATATTCGAATGGGATCCTGATTGCACCGCTCGAAATAAATAGACTGGTCTGAATCCAAAATCAAGGCGGAAAATCACGTGACATAACGTTTTCGATATTTTCAACAATGCTGTTAATATCTGACCGTGCAAAAAAAGAAAAAGAATTTGAAGTAGAGAAGGTGGTTACACGCTGATTCGAATATGAAAGAGTTAACTGAATGCAACTTAATTTAAAAAGTAAAAAAAAAGCTAATTGAAAAATAAAAAATACGAATGTTATTGACGGCCAACGAAAACTTGGGTAGTCGACATTAACTTTTACAACCGATTTGTAAAAGATTTATTATATCCGACTAATTATATGACATTAATTTGCCTTCTTTGCTTTCAATCGAATTCAAATTGGTCAAGAATTAACAAAGTCATTGGCGACTTTTTGAAATTGTGTATTCATGAACAAGGCTTTTCTGTTCATTATACATTATGTATGTCATGTTTTTTATAACACGCAAGAAACAAAATCGACGGAATAAATTAATCAGCTTAAACTCTTTCAAATCAACAGTAGGGTGGACTTCTTCTAAAACTGCGCTACAAAACAAAATAAATGTTTATAAAAATATGATTCGTGTACAATATTGAGACAAACGGAGGAAATACTAATTGTCAGCATTTTCTTATCAATTTTTCTGGTAATATTTGCAAAAGTTTTTTTCCCCTTGGGACGTCAAAACTAGGTCTTGTTTGGGAAAGGGGTTTACAGGTCCTAGTTTGATGGAAGGGGTTGGTTGAACATTGTGTTAAAGAATGAATTGCTGGTATTCAACAATTTCTCCTTTTTCTCAGTATTTCCTGTGCTATATTGTACACAATTCATATCTTCAACCACACACCTTTTGTGCCTGGCGAATGTTCTCCTTTTGCTTCAAAAGCCCAGAGACATTCCTCAAATAGGCATATAATGTATTATTTGAAGAGGATAATATCCTTGTCAAGAACATTTCGTCGGTGTTGCTGCAAAACCTGGTAACTACAGCTTAAATCAATCTGAAGTTACAAGGTTTTGCAATAATACCGACGATTTGTGTTCTTTCCAAATACTAATGTACATAGGGGAAGATGGGCAATATTGTGATTTTTTGCGCAGATATATTCCCATTTCTTCGATGGGATTTGAACCCTGGACGCTTCGGTCTCAAAACACGCGACCTACTTTAGACAACAACCCACCACCTTGATGCTCTCTCGCGTTCAAATACATCGTTTAAAGGGAGGCAATTCACCCGTTTAGTAATAAAATATCTTCTTGTATCGATTACCGCCCCTGGAACGTGGTCAATTGTCTTTGCCGCTTCCCTCCCTGTTTATCCCGGGTTCCAATTTGCTATAAGTTTTCTACTGTGTTCTTTACTTTATCAAATTTCGATTTCAAATTGACGTTATCAAAACCTAACGAATTACGAATTCCACAATTAGGGATATATTTGAGTCGGGATCTGGAAAAAAAGTTCCTTAAAGCAAACGAAAACGCCTTATTCCAAGATCATTCAGTGCATAAAAGGAGACTGGTAGAGACCCATGCTGCGCTTTTTCGATTGCAAAAGGCCATTTGGAAGATTGTAGAAGCTATTGGAGAATACCATGGTTCCTGATCACACTGCTCGTATACGCAGGCTGATCTGGAACCATCCTGGGCTAAAACGCCTTAAAGGGCGACGGTAACAGATGGTCTAATTGCAAAAAATGAAATATTTTGAAAAAATATGCAAAACTTTTGTGTTGACCACCTCGGGATGGTTAATAATATGCGATTCAGACAGAGAATGAGCCGAAATTACAAGACAGATAGCTGAATTTAGGGAGAATCCAAGCCTAAATTCAACCCAATCACTGATGGGGTTAGAATTATTTTTAAATTGTTGCGCATGCGCATACAGCGCGGACCATGATTCAAACGAGATTCATACTTAAATTTCAATATGACGTCATCATGTATGTTGTGACGTCATTTAAGAAAGTCGCATGTCCTACTGTTTTGACCTACTTTCGACATCGCTTCATGAATTTGGTATCAAATTGCGAAAAAAATGAGTCGTTGCTTCAATAGTTTCTCGTAATCATTTAATCAGGTCATATAAAGCTTAAAAAGTGTACATTTCGTTTGTATTTGACAATTTTTGGGTCCAAATCTGGGAAAAAGTAGCTTTAAGTAGCTTTCTGGGAAATAGGACCTTTTTCCAGATATCGACTATTTTTTTCTTTGTTTTTCTATTCTTGATAATATTTTCCGACCCATTTTGTGAGGAAAATTAAAACAAATTCATAAATTTGATCGTCAAAAATTCATTATGAAATTTTTATACTGAATTAAATTGTGAAAAAGGACTGATCCAAAAATCAGTTAATATAGGCTTACATAATACACGTGCTTACGACATGGGAAAAAATGTTTATTGTGTCTTAAGATACTTAGGAAATGAAGAAATGTCTATAAAATGATTAAAAAATTAATGTTTTCCAGGGCTTTTTTAAGGCGAAAGGATTTTAAAACAGTATTTGATAGAAACTTTTGACCATCAACCAGCATTTTTGTTGGGCCTCAATTACTTTTATCAGCTTATTTCAAACGTTCCATTACAACACAGGCTATTTCCTGGTGTTCTTCCTTCTTCTCTGCTTCAAACCCAGTTCAAATTGTTCGAGTATTAAACAATTGTGACCCGTCACGCTAAAAGGGACCTTATCAGAAGTCCAAAAATCCAAGTTTTGTCAAACTGGTCATGCTCAGCAGAGGTCAACTAGAAGATGTATTTGGGAAAGGAACACACGCTAAGACAAAGACAGCTTAGACATTCTAGTTTTAGAAAATTATATTAGAGTGGAAAGTATCGGCCCTAGTCTTGCTGCGCGGACAGCGCAGACAGGCTAGGGTCGATAGTTTTCACACACCCGATAAGGTCTCTTTTAGCGTGACGGGTCACAATTATGTGTTTGTGAAACACGATGGTCAATGTTAAAGAGACATCACATCCACATTTCTTTTTTTCAAAGTATGTTTTGTTGTAAAGGTTAGCTATTGTAATGCGCATAAATGCTATCATTTTTTAAGTTGTTGCTGATAAGCGAAAAACTCGCCTTTAAGGCTGAGACAGAAATTATAAATTCCATATAAATCTGAGCTGATATATACCACAATTTGTTTAATTTTAACACAAAACATATATTTCTTGTAAACGGCACAATACTATGGCTTGAACCTTTTCAGAATTTTCAAAATCATGCTCCTTAAGATAAAATATATTGTATAAATACTTTATTGTTCCTCCTTTACAGAAGACCAGTATAAATATACAACATTATAAATGATAGCACATAATTAAACAAATTGAGACAAAGTATCTGTCATTTTAAGTTTTCGGACAAACTGGAAGACAGAAAGACGGACGGACAGTCAGACAGGCGTATCCCCATGTTCCTACGGGCCTAAGAAATAATGCTGATTCGATCACACTGTGACATTTAGTTTGAAGTTCTCATATTTTAAACCATTCCAAAACGTTTATAATATTTGGGTAGGTCCAAATTCTAAGGTGTTACAGACGAGATATTAACCCTTTCCAAAACAAGACCTGGTTTTGACGTCCCTATTAGAAAAGGCTTGGGAAAACATTGAAACAAAAGAAGAAACTGCTGATAACCAGCAGTTTCTCCTTTTGCCTCAATATTTTCTGTGTCATATTTTACACAAATCTTATCTTTATTAACATCTATTTTGTCATTAGTGGCAGTTTTGAAGTGGATCACCCTAAAATTGTGTTATTTGGGAAAAAGTTAATTGATCTGACTATCAAAATGAATAATCATTGTCATAGTCTGCATAGGGTCTGGGAGGAAAGTATTGCAGAAATGCGGAGAAGAATCTGGTTATTATACAGAGATGCGTCATAGATCGTCAGTGAAAACGAGAAATGATTGAAAAGAAAATACACAGAAATTAGTTAATCAAAGACTATTGTTAATATTTATAAATACGCCACTACTTTAAATTATTTCATATTTTATGTTCATTATATAAAGGAAATACAGTTAAAGGGACCCATGCAAGGTTGTCGGAGATAGAAATATATTCAAGAAATATCGTATGAAATGGTCAACCTACATAACTAGATTATTTCTCCCGATGAAATTTCGAATTAAGTTCATTAAGTCCTTCTAGATCAAGTCCGTTTAGAATTAGCTAACCCGCTGTTTATATTTATAATTACATTTGTGAGGAACTGGGCCGCGTTTTACTAACATAGATTTTTGCAAAAGCCTTGTAACAACACATCTGATTGAAAGAAAAATCATATCAGTAATTATTCGGCCAATCAGATTTGTTGTTGTTTTTAAAATGTTCGTAAGTTTGTTAGTAAAACGGGCCCCTGGACCTTAATAGACAGAGAAAAAACTTTCAGCGCTTAAAGTTATTTTTATCCTAGATAAAGCAATACACCAGAAAACAATGCAAACTCTGACCATCTCCATGTTGTTCTGATCCCTGAAAACCCTATCATGAACCCCCTTAACAATCGTTAACACGACATTGGATGACAAGAATACTATATGTACATAAATCGAAAAGGAGACACTCCACACACAAACAAACACACAAACAAACACACAAATAAATAGATTGAAAACAAAAATAGATTTTACGAGTAAAAAATGCAATTTGAACACTTTTGATGGATTCATGTAATAGGTGTAATAGGAAAAAGGCTACAATTTCTTGCCATTATCTTCTATATTGCAACTTTAGATCTACGGTAATTCAAATTCATAGCAATTTACAAATTATGTCGTAATTTCGGATGTATCAAAATACGGATATCTCGAGATCATTCGGTGTCCTTTGTGAAATCGAAATAACGATTTTAAACAGTAAGAAAAAAGTCTCCTTTCAGTCTAGCCATTAAATGCTTTCAAAGGTAAACCGGTGTGCTTTTAAAAGCAAATGTCATCCTCAAAGGCATCCACTTTGAACTTGGAACAACTTTTGTTCCATGCCCAATCACCATAAAGTCGGAGGAAATCCGAAAACAATAGACTGTGCCGCAACAATTCATGTGAAGCTATTCCCATCTCCTAGTGAATCACCCACTTTTAATTAACCAGTCTAAAAAAATCACGCTGCCATTACAGTGGCCATTTTAAGATCACGTGGCTATGCAAATATTCTCCAAGAGATCAAACATAAAAACATGACACTTATTGTAGCTTAATCACATCTGATAGAAGCAGAGGATAAAATGCATTGATCTTTTCGTTTCCTATCCATTCTCTATCCAGTTTCTATACATTTTCTGAGGATAAGTCGATAATTCCACTTCAACGGTAAAAAGGAGTGAAAATGGATTATTCATGTCGTTTGCAGGCCGTTATGAGGAACCAGTCTATAGAACCGGAAGTCGGATATAGAATGAGCCGGGAAATGTATTCTGGTACCCTTTACTGACATGGCATCTATCCGTTTCTTTACTTTTTCCAAATTATGACGCATTGTTACGGAAATTAGTTTTAATGCTTTATGAAATATTAAAAAACGGAAGGTGGAATGCTAAATACCAACAATTCCGGCCTTTCCTCGAATCATATCGAAAATCAAATCATTTCCATTCTGTCAGTCGGATAAATTTGGCGGCTTCATTACCTTTGAATTAGGGACAGTTTGAAATTGTTTTAACCGGAAGGGATGAAGATGATGGCATTGTAATGATATAAAAACATTTTAAAAAGTTTCAATTTTAAGCTTATTTCACTTAGTTGTATTATTTTAACAAATAAGGCGTTTAAAGATAGGTTTAAAACATATCAAGCTGGAGTAGATCTAAAGTTTTGTGAACGAATTGATTTCATTTAGTCCCTTTGCCGTCCGGAATGAATGTTCAAAATGAAGAAATTAATGTAAATAAAACATGATAGCGAAATGGTTGAAGGACATGCTATATTTAATACAAAATCATTATTTCTGAAAACTAAAACGTCAAAACGCCTAAATATTAAGAAATGCAATTTTTGAAAAAAATATATATAATGTAGTTATCGAAATCGACAAAGTTCCGGTTCCGGTTATGGCGTCGTAAACATCACAATAAACGGCGAGTGAAGAAAAAGTACATACAGCGAATGTTATACTGAGTAAATATACTTAAAACTTTGAGAGGATGTCTGTAAATCTCTAAACTATGAACTGCTGATACTATAGAGACAATTGGGAGTTTGGAAAAATCTTAAAAACTGATTGTTATTTGTAATGAGCTAATTTCTAGCTCGTCACGCTTGATTACACACGTTTAATTCCATTCACCTGTATAAAGGGTAAACAATCAAGGTACACACGAGTCACGCTCGACAGGATAACAAAGTATACTGACCGGAATAAGAAGGTATGAGCACGGGTTTTGCTGAATCCACACCAGTGTTATCTGAATCCGGCAAAGACAGTAAGAAAAGGACTTTGTCATCCCCAATAGATTTGTTTGACTCTAAAAAACCTAAATCAACAATGGCACAAAATCAAACGGAAATTTCAGACAATATGCTAAGTAGGGAGAGCACATCTGGATACCACCCAGAAAGTTTGCCAGTGGTTACGGCAACTGTTCCTGACGAGGTCATACAGCAGATCACAAATGTTATCCAGGCTTCCATCCGGGTCGAATTGCCGCTCATGGTATCTTCTATAATATCTGGGATTATAAACGGTCTGTATCCAACCTAGAGGAAGAAAATCACAAACTCAAATCACAGGTCTCGATACTTGAAAACAAAATTGATAAGGCCGAACAATACAGCCGTAGGAACTGCCTGAGGCTATCAGGCATTGCAGAAACAGAAGGGGAGTCGGTGGATGAAAAGGTACTTCAGGTAGCCGATGCCATCGGTGCCGAGATAGCCATAGATGAAATTGATAGAAGCCACAGACTCGGACAACAAAAGGACTCTGGTAAAGCTAGAGACATAATAATTAAATTCGTGAGCTACAGATCGCGCCAGAAATTGTTCATTAACAAAAAGAAACTCAAAGATAGTGGCTACGAAGGAGTATATCTTAATGAGGACTTGACATTTACCAGAGACAAAATTTTCTACCAGGCTAGAAAAATGGTGAAAGATAAATTAATTCTTGGAACCTGGACAAAGGATGGAATCATTGTGGTAAAAGACAGAGACAGTAAGTTTCATAGGGTTGAGACTTTGGACGCTCTCGATGAGCTTCGAAACGCCGCTCAATAAGGACTTTATGTAGGCCACTGTCAGTAATTGGAACCTGCACTGGCGTCTCTTAATCCTGAGGCTTACTTATCTATGTCCACATATCACTGCTTTCAGCAAAAACCTCGTAACTGCAGCTTTAAACAAACTGCGGCTGCGGGGTTTCTGTTGATAAGCGACAATATATCATTTATTGTGAACACTAATAATGATTTCTAATGTTAAATACTATCCCAAACAATACATGGTTTCAACATTCAGAATATGAAAAGAACGATAGAACAATGATATGGAGGAGGAAATTGTTAAAAACTAACACTTTCCTCTTCGTCCTCGTATGTTATTTAGGTCAAAATGTCTGTGTCATGTTCATTTGTCATGCCTGCTATCACAATACTTCAAAGCAGTCTGTTACATGATATTTATGAATCTTGACATATCTGTTATATTAATGTCTCAATCTACTCTGTTATGTAATAGTTATGAGTCTTGTCGATCAAAAGATCATTTGATATATTATGCTATCTTAATAATTCTAACTAGTCTGCTAATCAATAGTTATGAATCTTGTCGGTCCAAAGATCATTTTTCAAATTTGTTATCTTAATGTTTTAATTCCAGTCTGTTAATGAAAAGTTATAAATCTTGTCGGTCAAGTGATAATTTGTCATATATGTTTTCCTATCGGAACCAGTCTGGTGTATCTTGTCTGTCTAATTTGATCATCTGTTACTTATTGGCGCAATTCAGCAGGAGCCTCGTAACTGCAGCTTAAAACGAGCTGCAGTTTCGAGGTTTTCGTTGAAAGGCATCGATATGTTATCTTACTAATCCAAATCAGTCGGTTATATCATAGCTGTGGATCTTGTCTGTCTAATGATCTTATTGTAATAATTCTATCTTACAACCGCTATTTCATTTGTTGGAATATTGTCTGGACAAATATCAATAGCAAAGTATTTTGTGCTAAAAATAGACTTTGTTTGCTGTTATGTTTTGATAAACCGTCGGTGTTGTTATAAAATCTCGTAACTGCGGCTTGAATCAAGTCGTGGTGGCGAGATTTTACAACAACGCCCATGAAATGTGTATTTGTTTGTCCGAAATTACGTCATGGTTAACTGGATAAAATCGTTCCCTATTGTCAATTACTAATAACCCTTTCCCAAACGAGAACTGGTTTTGACGTCCATATTAACGAAAGGTGGGGAGGCGTGGAAACAAAAGAAGAAAATGCTGGTAACCAGCATTTTCTCCTTTTGTCACATTACCTTCTATGCCATTATATTCATGTTTAAAGTTTTGATATCATTTTTAGGCCGTCTGCAGGCCCTTCCAAATTACACCACCCCAAATACTTGTCGTTTGAGAAAGCACAAACTACTGTTTATGATTGTTAGGCTCAGTCTAAAAATAACATCACAGGCTTTGAACTTTCATTCTAATGTTGTTAATAATTTGAACTTAACTCAAATTGTGCAACCACAATCAAGATCTTTTATTTCATTCATCAATACGAAATATTGATAATAAGAAAGTGTTAGATATTGCATTAAGTTACATTAAATATCTTTCTTTCGGACGGTCGGTTATTATGAAGTTGTATTCATGTAGAAAATAATAATTATAACAGTCTTTAAGCTTAAAAAAACTCACGTATGTCTACTTTTACTTAATACTGCTTCCTAGATAAAATTCGTTTCTAGTTACTAATTTAAGTCAGTAAACATTTTTTGCTGCTCATAATGCACAACTTTGTATAAATATAAATAGTGTAAATAATTGCATAATAATTTGGTCATATCTGTATTTGTATTTATATATGTCTTAACCCTTTTCCAAACGAGACCTGGTTTTGATTTCCAGAATAGGAAATGCTTGGGAGGGTATTGAAACAAAAGAAGAATATGCTGGTGACCAGCGTTTTGTCCTTTTGATTCAATATCTTCTGTTTGCATTTAACAAAAAATATTCATTTATTGTCATCCATTTTGTCCACGGTAGTAATTAGAACATCCTAAAATTTTACTGTATGGGAAAGAGTTAATATGCTTAATCAGTTATAAGCTCCAAAATTTGAGAATTCCAAAATTAACTATCCCTGTTAAGCTTTTTCCATAACACTTTAGCAATAAGTGGTAAAAAGTCGCATATGACAAAACACTTGAGAAGTAACTACGTGTGTTATTCGACTTGAATGTAATGGTCATGCATAAATCAGACAGCGCTGATCAACAGCGATTTCTCCTTTATGAATGATTATTTCATATAGGTCTGTCGTTAGTCATTTTAATGACTAATAATTCTGGTAAAGGTTAAACTGACATTATTTTCAGCTGTTTATTTGATCCATTCTCTGTTATTTCAATACATGCTGAATACCTCCCGAAAACATAATCGCAAATTAAGTATTGGTTCATAGCTGCGTGATTAGAGCTCGATCAAGCTATATTCACGCTGCTCTGAAACAAGCACGATACATCTTACCGTTCTTCACTCCAAAACACTCTTGGCAATTCTAATTTTTTTTTGCTAATCAACATCATGCATTCGCTATTAGTACTATCCATGTACTATTCCTTTTTCATTATTTCCGAGTTTGCATTTAAGCTTTTAAAAGTTGTTTTTCATGTCAGTCAATTGTTTGAGAAGATAATGGTTGTTTATGTTTTGTTTCCACTGGCGGCGTACTATTTTGCCATTGTTAATTTTGATCCACCGTAGGTACTGATATAGCTGCCTGGCGCGCTGCCATTGGAGGCCATTACGCAAAAACACACTGCTACACCATGCGATACCGTTTTTTATTCAACCTTTTTGGTACTCTGTTGACGGAAATAGAGATCTTATACAAAAACATTAAAGACTCTTGTAGTTTGAACAAGATAGCCTTAGCATTTAAATGTTCTTTAATCATGCATGTCTTTATACAATTTATGCTCATCTTATCTGGTGATATCGAAACTAATCCTGGTCCATCTATTCATAATTCTTCGGCCAATACTGGATGCCTCACTATTTTTCATCTAAATATTCGTAGTATACGCAATAAACTAGAATATGTAAACGACTGTTTATCGGATTTCGATATAATGTGTTTTACGGAAACTCATCTAGATAGATCCATCTCAGATACTGACCTGACAATTGACGCATTCGACGGGACAATGTACAGACATGACAAGACTGCACATACAGGCGGACTTCTTGTGTATGTTTCAAACAACTTATATTCGAAGAGGAGACACGACTTGGAATTACCATCTATTCATTCTATATGGGTCGAGGTTAAATATAGAGCTTCGTCATTCCTTCTATGTACTGTTTACAGGTCTCCAAACACGCCTGTGGTCTTTTGGGAAGACTTTAATGTCTCCATCGAAAAGGCCTCTGAGTCAAATCAAAACATTATTATAGTTGGAGACCTTAACGAAGACTTACTCGACGGAAACAGAAATCATCTTGCCAATGTTATTTCAATCAATAGTCTAACAAATGTTATTAATAAACCTACTCGAGTGACCACTACTACTGCAACACTTATAGACCCTATATTGGTGTCAGAACAGACCAAAGTTATACAAGCAGACGTTATTACAGTTGAGCCTAACATTAGTGATCACAAAGCGACGGCTGTCATGATTGACTTTATCTACCCACAAAAATCTTGTTTAAAAAGAAAGGTATACTATTATGACCGCGCAAACTCTGACGAACTAAATAGACTTATGAATACTGAGGATTGGGATTTTATTGACGAAACAGACATAGACGACGCATGTGAACGGTTCTCAATAAAGCTCTCCGAAATAATGCAACAATGCATACCCTTCAAAGAAGTCACTATAAGACCCAATGACAGACCATGGTATGACTCTAAAATTAGACGACTGAGTAGACAGCGCGATAGATTGATAAAGCTAGTAAAAAGTCAAGGACGACAAAATGACTGGGCAAAATACAAATCTGCACGTAATAAGGTTAACAACTGTATCAAAGAAGCCAAACAACGGTATTTTAACAACATAGAAGAAACGTTATCTGATAATCGGAATGCATGTCCTAAAACATTTTGGAAACATATTCGTAGCTTGGTCAAATCTAACAAACAATGTGACACCATTCCGATCTTAAAAACATCTGAAAATGGTCAAGATACGTTTCATTATACTGACGACGAGAAGGCTGACTGCCTGAATGACTTCTTTTCTGATATTTCAACTATTGATGACTCAAATGCGATTTTACCTCAATTTTTATACAAAACCAATAGTAGGCTTAATCACGTCAATATCAGCCATGAAGAAATAAAAAGTATTATCGAAACGTTATTCACAAACAAAGCTGTTGGGCCAGATCATTTTAGTCACAAACTGCTCAAGCTGAGTAAAGAATCTGTAGTAAAGCCTCTATCTAAACTTTTTAATAAATCACTCACAGAAGCAAAGTTTCCAAGTAAATGGAAAGAGTCAATAATTAACCCTCTTTTTAAAAAGGGTGACAAACATTCTGTAACCAATTATCGCCCTATCTCTTTACTTAGTTGTATTGGTAAGCTCATGGAAAGGTGCGTTTACAAACATGTTTATAACTATCTCTTCTCAAATAATCTAATCTATGAACGACAATCGGGTTTCTTGAAAGGACACTCGACTGTACTGTATGTGTAGAAATATTCGCGGGCTTCTAATTTTCGCTATATTCGCGCTAGACCATCGACCCGCGAATTCATGATTGCGCAAATATTTGTACTCTCAATTCTTCCTAAATAGTTTAATTTTCGCGTAAGTTGAAATGTATCTTTTTTTTTATAAATATTACATGAATATACATTCAGTTCGTACATGTAGATGGTTTATTCACTAAAGGTGTTGAATAAAGAAGGTGACAAGATACATGTATCAAAGTAATTTAACAATAAAACTGTGAATAACCATTTAACACTTTATCGGACAATGTATTGTTTGACATCGTTTGGTTTGAAATACATGTAACAAACCCTTTATTAGAATGCATAAAGAAAATAATTAGTTACAGTGTAGCAATATCGGTTTAATTTCCTACTCCCGAATGTTTAAGATACTGCAAATAAGAAAGAGTATTTACGCAGCACTTACATTTATTTTGCTGTGCGCGAAATTAAGAATTCATATTTCGTCTCTCCGCGAATTCAGAGTTGCGCGAATATTTGTAAAACTCGAAAATGGGGCCCTACCGCGAAAATTTCGCTCCGCGAAAATATCTACACATACAGTATATCAATTGCTTGAGATATATCACCAAAGCGTGTCGTCCCTAAATGCAAAACAAAGCACATGTATGGTATTTTGTGATATATCTAAAGCATTTGACAGAGTTTGGCATAAGGGTCTTATATTTAAATTACAACAATTAGGTATGAATGATTCCCTCCTTGAATGGTTTAATGACTATCTTTCTGAACGAACACAATCGGTAATTGTAAAAAGAGCCAGGTCAAGGTCAAGGTCAGTAAACGCTGGAGTACCTCAAGGCTCTGTGCTCGGTCCATTATTATTTCTAGTCTACGTAAATGACATCACTGACAACTTATTAAGTATTGCTAGGCTCTTTGCAGACGACACTTCTTTAGCATGTACTGCTACACATGTCCCTGACATAGATGGTATTCTTAATCATGATTTACAAATTATTTCTCAATGGGCTAGTCAATGGTTGGTAACATTTAATCCATCGAAAACAGTTGCTATGTTTCTCTCAAATACGAAAACTCAGCCTCCTATCCTATTATTCAATGATGTCCCAATCGAATTTGTAAGTAGTCATAAGCACTTAGGACTGACGTTGAGTAATAATGCTAAATGGGCTGAACATATAGATAACATCTCAAAATCGGCATCAAAACTTTTAGGAATAATGAGAAACCTGAAATTTAGATTGAAACGAGATTCACTCCACCAAATTTACTTATCCTATTTAAGGCCAGTTATTGAATACGCTGCTATCGTATGGGACAATTGCACTGCTAGAGAAAAGGAAACTCTTGAAAAAATCCAAATTGAGGCCGCACGGATAGTAACCGGTATCACCAGATCTGCTTCTCTACTTAATTTGTACAAAGAAATCGGATGGATGACACTTGCAGATCGGCGTACATATCAGAAACTTATTTGCATCTATAAAATCATGAACGGTCTAACGCCAGATTATTTAATTGATATATTTCCACAGAGAGTCAACCAAAGAACTGATTACCCATTAAGAAATTCAAACGATATTGACATTTTCAATTGTAGAACAGAGCTTTTTGCTACATCATTTATTCCTTCAGCCGTATCTATTTGGAATGAACTTCCTGATAACGTCAAATCATTACCGTCTCTTAGACTATTTAAATCAAGAATATTACAACGTTTCCCAGTGGCTTCAGTACCTAAATACTACTTTGTAGGAGAAAGGAGACTTTCAGTTTTGCACACGAGACTAAGAAACAACTGTAGTAACCTAAACTCTGACCTTTTCTCAAATCATATTTCTCAATCACCCAGATGTAGTTGTGGATACATTGAAGAAGATGCTGATCATTATTTATTTAAATGCCCAAACTTCGCAGAATCGCGCTTAACATTATTTAGAGGTCTACGTCAATTTCACCCACTTTCATTGAGATTATTGCTCTTTGGATCTGATACCCTGAATTTTGAGGAAAATTCTATAATTTTCAACTTGGTTCAAAAAATCATTAAAGAAACTAAAAGGTTTGATGGGTAATGCTTGGTGGTAGCAAAAGTAAATTTCTTAATACATCCAATATCCTCTTCAAACACTGACTGACATAATCCTTTTTTTTTTCTTTAGATTTTGAAATTTATTGCCATGCGAAATTTAAATTCTATAACTGGAACACATTTGTCTTCATATGTATCACTTACTGGTTTTAATCAAGCAAATTAAATTATTCGTGTTCTTGAAGACTGATCATTGTAAGTTTCAAAAGGGAACGGCCGATTCTAAGTTGATAGAACTTGTGGCCAAACCCTTTTGCCTAACTACTCGTATATGTATAATGTCATGTAAAATATCTATTTTGTAAATTATTGTAATGTTTATGGCAATAAAATATGTTTAAATCAAACAAAGTCATTTAAAAATCCCGGGAATCTGCATTTTTTTTAAAGTTGGCAAAAGAATTGATAAAAAATGGACTCGTAAGGAATGTTTCTATGCAAAATGAATATTAAATTTTTGAAAAAGATGAGCAGAATTTCTTAGGAACTTTGAAAGAATGCATTCTTTAGGAAAAATCACAATGAGAAATTTCCACGAAAAACTGCAATGTTTCTTAATGTTCACCAGTCGGCAAAAGGCTTAACGCTTTCCAAAACAAGACCTGTTTTTTGATTCCCTAGTAGACAAAATTTGGATAAACAGGACGAGAGAAAAAATACTTATAAAACAGCACATTCTCATTTTTTTTCAATATATTTTTATTGTGTTGCACACAAATCATATCTTTACCAATTTTAATTTTTCGTCTATAGTAGCTTTCAAATTGGGTAAGTCTGAAAATGCCATTTGGTAAAGAAGTATTCCTTTCCCAAACAACAATTTTACGGACATTCAAATCCAAAGCTGATGCAGGCGATGTATTGGATGTTGGCGAAAATAAGATTTGTGTAAAATATAGAATTGAAAACATTGAGGCTAAAAGAGAAAATGCTGGTTACCAGCATTTTTTCTTTTGCCTCAAATGTTTTCCAAAGCCTTTTGTACGAGTATTAGTGACGTCAAAAACGTGCCTTGTTTGGGAAAGGATTAATGCAAAAGGTTGTTCGATTTCCCGGCACGCAACATTGTTTGATGGGTTTTGATACGCCTAACGAACTTTTCAGTCAGGTTTGTCTCCACTTCCGGTACGCCATCAGTCGCCATGGCAACCCACGGTCTTTCAGACTTAATGAAAGTTTTCTATTGACAGAAATTAGAGTACACGGTTGTTACATATTGAACTGTGTTTCCACATTTTCCTGAAAATTTGAGTAGATAAATGCAGTGCCGCCGGTGTAACGTATTTACTCGCCTGTAAGAATCACATGAGTATACATTGTACACTGTACATATATAAGAATGTCTAAAATACCACATAACTGATATAGCATCTATTGCTTATTATTATGTCATAACGTTTCATAACGTTACTGAAAAGTTATACATGCACACATCTAAATTTATTTAGATTGCTGATATAGTAGGCCAAAAATATGCATGGATCTGGAACATTGTCCCCTATGGCATTTGAGATCAACTTTCATCCAGATCAGCAGGCGCATATTTTTTCATTTTTGAATTTAGAAAGCGTTAGACAGAAGTATCTATTTTTATCAGATTGTACCTTCATGCAGGCTGATCAGGATCCATTGATGTCTTAAGTTTTAAGTATTAAGCGCATCTTTTCCAAATCCAGCTCGTATAATGATAAACAGTTTGTAGATTGTTTTGTGTGCATATGAATATTTTGGTGCCTCACAAGACCGAAAGTTTAGGTAGAAGCAAAATATTCATATGCTTTTAAAAATTGATACAGAGGGCGGGAAATATGTTTTAAAAATATACGTCTGATCATACATTATTTAGTTTAATTAATGCAATATGCGATGTTCTTAACGAACATTGAATTTTGTAACAAAAATGCTTTGGAATAATGTTTTGTGTTTATTCAAAATGTAAAATAAACACGATGGTGACGTCACCACGAAACGTATTTGGGACTTTATTTTACATGTGTGTGGTGAGGATTTGTCCTATCGTGCTTTCTACTGACATTGATCTATCATTCGTATAATGTATTGTACCAGAGTTATGAACTAAAATCAGACTCGAGTCCAAGGAAACCGTCAGACAGATGCAACAGACGATCGCCGTATCTTCGCTGGTGAATGTTCCCACTCCATTTCCTCACGGTAAATACGGTAAAAGGAAGCTGTAAGGAAATTCTGATTTTCATGTCGTGCATATGACAACTGTAAAGCATAAAATCAGACTATTAGCAATGGATCAGACAACAAACCAAAAGAGGTAAAACAGAGGATCATCGTGTCTTCGCTGGTGTATGTTTGTACTCCCCATTCTCGCGGTATATACGGTAAAAGGAAGCTGTAAGGAAATTCTGATTTTCCTATGATGTCGGTTACATTTCTCCAGATCCTGTTGGATTACCGGTATAACGTGCTATGTACGGAATGATCGATTAGCGGCCTCTCTTCCATATATGGGCATAAACACCTTTCTTGCTAGCATAATTAGCATATTGTCTATATTGTCTTTGCAAAATATAAAATCACGAAGTCAGAGAGGGCATAAAAACCCTGTATCTCCAAACACCTGTAGTTTAATCCTTTCCCAAACAAGACCTGGTTTTGACGTCCCTGATCAAAAAAGCTTGGGAAAACATTGAGACAAAATAAGAAACTGCTGATAATCAGCAGTTTCTCCTTTTGTCACAATATTTTCTGTGCTATATTTTACACAAAAATTATATTTGTCAACATTTATTTTGTTGTCTACAGCAGCTTTCTTATTGGACCACCCTAAATTATTGTCGTTTGGGAAAGGGTTAATTAATTGTCTAGTTTTATATACAAGGGGACGATATCTGTGTCCCGTCGTTCTATGAAATATGAGACACTAGTCAGTCTGCGCATTCCGCTCAGAATAAGATATGACTTGTTTGTTGAGTCCTTGTTTTCCTCTAAAAATTATTCCAACCGACCTGAAAAACGATGAAAATTCAGATAGTTCTTCTGCTCGATGTAATCATTTTTTAAGTACAAGAAGTTTACAAAGAAGTCATACATCCAAGGAAAGAGACGAATAACGCATATTAAATGCAAGACCCCTTTTGAAAATTGACGGAGATATAAAAAAGCAATTGTATTGCGAAACATTTTACCAGAATCGAGACTATTTTGGCCATAGTTGTTATCCATCCCATGATGCACAATCTCCATCGTGTTTTATAAAAAAGTAAAAAAAATGCACAGACTTTATTCACGGTTTACTTCGTCTTCTTTTCCGTGTGTCCCGGCTCTAAGTGACTTTCTTAACGAGAAAAATAGCCAGCATTAAGACGGCGTCGTCCAATTAGGGAACCAACCAGTGCTCGTCACGCAATGGCGGCATTAAACCGTCTTGAATTTGTCAACAGACATTTGTCTTCCTTTCTTAGCTCTTAAACTTTTAGACATAAAATCCTCTTGGCCAACACCCTTCATTGAAATTTTTGTTGATCGTCAATAACTTTTTCATCAATTGATTTTCAACAAAGGCATTCGCATTTTGCAAATCGATGACGTCTTCCCGCCGTTACACAGAACCTTTTTCAAACTTTTTTTTCAAATCGTTCGTTTATCATTAGAATTATACGAAATGTTTTGTCACGTAATTCACCGCCGTAAGCTGAGACGGAGCGCCTGATTATACTTAGGTTAAACTACTTTACATCAGAACAAAAACAAATACAGGAAAAAACACGTCACGTTTATTTTTCTAGACGATTTATACAAGACTTACCCACGACAATCCGTATGAAAGAAAATTGTCTCTTTTTTTTACTTTTTACAATTACGCAGTTTTCTATACTAAATAAGAAGAGAAAGAAAGAAAAATGATTCCATCCAAAGACAGTAACCCTAATTAAAAACTTTCATAAACATTATTTTCGGCATCGTTAAAACTCTAGTTTTTCCCCATTTTCACACTACCTCGGGAAATTACTCGTGAATATACTTGTTGAAAGAAAAAACGAAAGGAACAAAATAAAAACTCGTCTTCCTTGATAAAATGTTTGCATAATTGAAAACTTCCATACATTTTCCGGAACCGGACAAAACACTTTCCGACCGGAAGTCGTAAAACCGGGAACCAATATCCAAGATGGCGGAATTGCGTGGCAACGTCACTACGCTTGCCAGGCGGGAAAGCGAAATTGTTGTTTACGACTTCCAGAACATTACAGAAGCAGACGTACATGTTCTGCAATTAGCTTACATTTTTTTCTTAACCCATTACCAGACGACAAAACTTAAAGAAGGTCAAATTTGAAAGCTGCTGCAGAGGAAATTTGGAACATAAACTAATAATCCTACATAAACTAATACAAGTTTGTAAACATTTGGATTTTTGGAGTTCGGATAAGGTCCCTTTTAGTGTGACAGGTCACATATGTGTTCATAAAAATAGAATTTGCGTACAATATGGCACAGACAATATTGAGACAAAAGAAGAAAATGCTGGTCACCAACATTGCTGGTTACCAGCATTTTCTTCCTTTGTTTCAATGTTTTCCCAATCGTATTCTATGAGGTCCGTCATAACAAGGTCTTGTTTAGAAGGGGTAAACACTGTTAAAGAATACGATTTTAAATTGTTCCACTCTCAAAGCATTCCATTTAGTTTATTTCACAGATAAATAATGTTTAGACTTGTTGGAATTTAAAGCCATTACAATGGACGAAATACTTTACGGAGTTCCTTCATTGTAGTGTAGAAATCGTTGGGAGAAATGGGAAATATATCTATTACATTTCATTATTTTCAATCAACGCTTATCAGTAAATAATTGTTTAGAAATGGTAAATATCGATGCCTTCATATTTGAGACAAAATGTGCTTATTGAATGAATAATCATGGTAAATTTTATAATTCAATGTCTGTACAAAGCAAAAAAGTGACAAAGTTTTGAGCCTATGTTTGGAATTTTCATAGCAGGTATAAAATGGTAAATTGAAGATCTACGAAGACAAAACATAAGTAGAGTAATTTCGTCATTTTCTTCTCGCCTTGGCGACAAATGGAAACCAGCAATTTTTGGTCAGATAGTTATCTCTTGCTATTACACGGTGTATATTCACGTGACTCAGAATTATCGACAATCTTCAATATCTTTTTTAATACTTGACCAATTTGAATTCGGTTTGAAACAGAGAATGTGGGAAAATGTCAGGAATAAGCTGTTGAATGTACTGGACGTGTTGGACTTTTGAAACATCAACTGATAAAAAAGTTATTGAAGATAAACCAAAATTTTGGTTTATCTTCAATAACTTTTTTATCAGTTGATTTTTCAAAAATTTAAAACAAACAGGTTATTCCTGACATTTTCCCGCTTTCTCTGCTTCAAACCGAACTCAAATTGGTCAAGTATTGACAAAGTTTTTGAATATTATAGGAAATTCTAAGTCACGTGATTATACATCGTGTATTAACTAATCCGAATATGTTCTGGTTTCGACAAACCCACAACATAGAAAAATATTAGTAGAATGGTGATAAATCCTTTTTTCTAGATACATTTTGAAGCTGAATTATCGTAATCCTTCCCCCACTTAAAACAATCTCGCCGTTATAAATATTTTATCTGCAATTTTCGTCATTTGATATTTTAAAACATGTTTTGGTAGTGAGATTTTCCTTTATTCAAATACAATTCCTTTCATCCTTCTATGCTTTTGTTATTTTGCAACATAATTTCACCTTTTTTACAATGTTCTTTTTTTCCATACTGGGTCTGTTTTGTACTATGTTGTTTTTCATATTTATTGATATACATGTACCTGTCTTTTCTTTACTAAATTGTTGAAAGCGTAAACTAATATAGGGTTAATTCAAGTTTTTGAGGTCGTTAACATTCGATGGGGCCCAAGAAATACGTTAACGCCCGCATGCGAAGCACGAGGGTCGTTTTCGTATTTTGTGGGCCTCTGCGAATGTTAACGACCGAAAACTACGTGAATTTACGCTAGCATTGCATAAAAGAATAAAATCCCATTGATTACTTACCCAAAACCCCTTGCCAAGTTGTTATGTGCAAATATGAACCAAGGTGAGATGGAAAATATCCGCCATTGTTATTTTGTTCTGATAAATCTTCCAAAAAATTTTGTTATGCGTGACGTAGGTAAATAGACGTTACGTCATAATATGCGCCAAAAGCAAACGTCGCTTACTTGACGTAAGACCTTGAGAATTTGCGGGAAAAGAGACAACTATTCATTTTGAAGGGTCAAATCGAGGATATTTATGTGCAATGCCAGTCCGATATCGCACGTGAATCTCCCGAATAACGACCGGTTTTTCACGATATCAGCTCGGTTTCTTCTCGTTATCCATTGTTGATAACGACAGAAAACATACATTTTATGCAATAATGTCGTTAATATGTATAAAATAAAGAATTATAATTGAATATTTACACAGTAAAGTTATCAGCAATAGTTTCTTTCCAATCTTTCCGAAACGGCATTTTTAGAATTACTTAGTGTGATTGATGATGAATGTGAAATTTGTTCACATAGAAGGAAAAGGAGAAATACTGGTAACGCTAGTTACGCTGGTCTGTATTCAGCTTTGTCATTGCATGATCTGATAGCCTTGTTATGTGATTATTGTCTCCGATTGCACACGCTGCACGTGATCGCAATGATTCAGAAAAAGGCTATCTTAAATTGCAAACATTAACTTTGCCCATAACACGTGCACGTTATAGCATTGGGTCACGAATAGACATGCGCGGGTTTTGTACTTAACTTTTAGAACTCTTTGTGTAATTTGTAATTCTAGAATATCCAAATAACTAGCCATTTAACCCATTTGAGAAATAACAAAAATTCAGAATGGTCCAATTCTAATCGATAAGTGAAATATCAAAGGCAAAGCAGGCAGTTGAGACGCGTTATTCGTTGATATGAACATATCTATGACACAGTGTAGGAGCGGAAGTGTGTGAACACTTGTCTTTGAGTGATAACTTGTGTGTCTGTACATCGAGGAAATGCAACTTGGTAAACATCAGCGGTTGACATTGGTAAGAATTTATGTTTTTTTCTTGATAAACACAACACTTTTGTCAGATCATTGTACCAATCTCTTTATTTATTATTCCCTGTAATATTTTTAGAGCAATCGGAGCCATTAGTTCTAGATTTAAGTCATTTTAGGCCCGATTCACTTGGGCATGAACTAAAACGGGTGATTTAGCTGTTACGAATCGCAGTTTTCATTCGAATAGATGCATACTGTAGGGTATTTCGCGACAAAATTTTCATTCACAGCTCGTGCATATGTGTGTGTTGAGATTTATATAATTATTTGGTTAGGAAACCGTCTAAAACTTCCCATTTTTGCCGTTTAAAAATTTAATTTTTTGTACAATCGTTTGTCAAGTCCTGTACAATAGCCTGACAAGAAATATTTACTTTTGTACAACTGCTTAAATTGCATATGTGACATATTGATTGCAATAAATGCGTCTTTATCTCTTTTTGCATTATATTAGACTGATATTTTCATAATATTATGCTCGCCCGTAAAAGATACAGAGAAAACATGACGGGAAAATAAGAATTTTTTGCATGATGGAGAATCACGTGACATAATTTTATAAAATCTTCCATAACTAACCTAATATTTGATTTACACCGACGAAATACTATACTAAAGTATAATTGAAGTCTCAATCTTTGTCAATCTGTTAATTAAAATCCTGCTTTAACCGATATCAACATTTGACAGGGACCAATTACAGTTGGCGCCACATCGTATGGCACGTGTTTATGTTTTGTTTAACGTTCAATTACATTTGAACAAAATATAAACATTGTGCCATACGATGTGGCGCCAACTGTAATAGTCATCATCCATGACCCTGGGAAATCCAAAATAGATTATTTTAACTGAAACCAAACAGATCTCCTGTTTGGATCTCCTGTTATATATAATTTTACAAAACACAATTGTAAACACACGATTTTGCACTGAAATGTGATTTCAACGAGGCATACCTAACGGTTTTTAAAAGTGCGTAGCATGGCGAATGGCACAATCAAATGCGCGTACTGTACACTTTATCCCACCAAATCCGTGGAGTATACACGCAGTATAGTCACGTGACATTTTCCATGGACAGCAAGCTGAGTTAATAGTGTCTTTTGTGGTGAAATATGAAAATGACCTGTGAATGATAAAAAATTAGCGAGTCTAAATTGGTGAGGAAAAGAGGGATTTCGATTTATAGAAATAAATTATAGATTATAGAAACCCTCTATCCTTAAATAAATCGACGCAATACTATCTGTAGACAGCTACTGTACTGTCACGGCCACTGTGGGCAGTAAATGTGTCATTATTCGCCATCTTTCAGTAAGAATTATGATTCTCTGCCAATTTACATAAACACGGTTGGGATTGTGCATGATGGGAAGGATAACGACTATCGACAATAGGGAACGATTTTATCAAGTAAACCGTAACGTAATTTCGGACAAATAAATAGTATTTCGTTGGTGTTATTATTAAATCTCGTAACTACGGCTTGAATCAAGCCGTAGTTACGAGATGTTATAACAACACCAACGGTTTATCAAAACATAACGGTAAACTCAGTCTATTTTTTGCACAAAATGTGATGACATTTCGCCTCGCTTCAGGTAAGACATTTTGCAATAACTCTCTTATTTCTGTGTCAATTTTCAAGCGGTTTGTTGCATGTACCCCGCCTTACTTAACTCTTTCCTCTGATGTATGACTTACCTGAAACATCCTTATACTTTTTGCAAAAATTGATCCCAACCGACACGAAAAAACGAAAATTTGCCGTGGTAACGTGTACGGCCGTTAATAAAATCAACTCAAAATCACTATTGCTGGGTATTTCACAAAATTTACGACGAGCGAACGTGTCCTATACGTAAAGTTGGCAATAAAAATATCCAAGACGCATTTACTTTTTAAATCTATATGACCCAACAGGCAAAATATGGATTATCAATTTATGATAACGACTACGGACCCAGATTTGTGATGGTAAAGTGTACGGCATTGTCAATGATTTGAATGGTGAAATATATAGCTAAACATTTTAGCAAATAAAACATTCCTATCTACCTGACGGTAAGTGTTCTCGCTCCAACTGGAGGATTATGACTATGCCAGGTTTTGGTGGCAAAGTTGTTTTGACGAAGTGCACAGTTTTAAAGGAAATTTCGAAGAACACTTGTCAAGTTAAAATTATTTACAAGCAGCTGGTGTCTACTACCGCAAGTTTGGTAGCAGACAATTAACACTTTTAGATTTGCAGCTTGAACTGGTCAACTGTCTCAGCTGACACAGCTCCCGGTGGCAAGCAGTTCCACAGGGGTATAATTAGCAATGGTCTTTCCGACTAGACAAGTCAGTCAATGTCTTCTTGGAGAGCAAGACTATTTGCATCATCAAAGATTTCCTTATATAGGACACAGTCGTCTGCAAAGAGGCGCACAGAGGATGTTAGACTATCAGGTAGATCATTAATGTAAATAAGAAATAAGATTGGGCCTAAGACAGAACCCTGAAGGACACCCTCTCCAATGTTTTATACAAGCTTGCATTAAGTTCCATTACAAATAGATTAAAATTGACACTGGATAAATTAATATCAAAGGATCAAACAGGTTTTATCAAAGGCAGACATATTGGAGAAAACACTAGTTTCATACACACCACAATGCAACATTATGACGAAAATAAGATTCCAGGATTTTCAAATTTATCGAGGAAACCTTGTCTTTTTTCAATTTTTTGGGAAATGTTAAAAAATGACTAGACTCTTTCTGTACGATACAGAGGTTTCTGTAAACTTTAAATGTTATATTTACAATAACAAATTAAACAGAGTATCCACACAAAACGGCTTCATACGACACTTAAAACTCAGGTAATTCCGAATTTTAATCAGATTGAACTACCCGCACTACATAAAAGTTCGTATGTGATAAAAGGAACAGAAACGTTTACGTCACATTTTCCAGTAATTACTAGAATGATTGTAAATCAGCGTAAAAAAGATGGGTAATCATCGTAATGATAAACATATGTTTTCAGGTTAAGTGTAAAATGTTGAGGCAGTCAGGCAAACAGACATACGGACGTTTGTGAAATAATATGCCCCTATTTGTCTTCATGAAGCCACCAAGCACACCTACAAACTCATTGGTTTCAAGAAGGCTGTCCGAAATATTGTCCTCTGCTATTCTACTTTTCCTTTGTTGGAGTCTCGAGACGTGTTTTCGGTTGTATCTGCAATATTGGTATATGGTCACAGTTGTGCTGGACGGAGTATCTTCTAATTCAGCTCAAGTATTGTCTGGTGTCCCTCAGGGTCCTGTCCTAGGCCCTGTCTTATTTCTTATTTACATTAATGATCTACCTGATAATCTAACATCCTCTGTGCGCCTCTTTGCAAACGACTGTGTCCTATATAAGGAAATATTGTCTAGCCCTCCAGGAGGACATTGACAGACTCGTCGAGTGGGAAAGAACCTTTTTTTATCTTTATTTTTCAGATAATTACATCGTTTACCAAGTTTTACATGATACATTCAGTATTACAAAATAAAAAAGGGAGAAGACATACATACATTCATTTGATTACAGTTGACTATATCATATATATTCTATCTTTAAAATTAGTTTTCAAGGCATCATCGGTCACTAAACCAGACATAAGCATTTTGGGAGTCATAACGATCTATTACGAAAAATAAAAGTCAAGGTTCAAATTTTTCATTCAATTTCTCCATGCTTTCTCTTAATTGAAAGTTTTTGGAAAAGTTTCTTGAATTAGAAAAATGCAATATATTGTCCGTGATATGAAGGAACAGAACAGAAAATCTTAATTCCACCAGTAATGGTGGTAAAGATACCCTTTAAAGAAAGTGAAAAGAAACATAAACATCTAAAGAATGCAATAGTTTTGGATATTTTATCAGATTATTATTTATATTGTATCAGTCTCCCTACAATTGCCCAATTTCCTTTTTATTTTCATTTTTCTTTGTTTGCTTGATAATATCAAGAGTCAGTTTAAGGTGTCGTATGAAGCCGTTTCGTGTGGGTACTCTTTTTAATTTGTTATTGTAAATATATCGTTTAAAGTTTACCGAAACCTCTGTATCGTACAGAAAGAGTCTAATCAATTTTACCATTTCCCCACAATTGAAAAAAAGACAAGGTTTCCTCGATAAATTTGAAAATCCTGGAATCTCATTTTCGACACAATGCTGCATTGTATAGTGTGCATTAAACTAGTGTTTTCTCCAATATGTCTGCCTTTAATAAAACCTGTTTGATCCTTTGATATTAATTTATCCAGTGTCAATTTTAATCTATTCGCAATGGAACTTTATGCAAGTTTGTATAATTTTTAAGAGGGTGTCCCTCAGGGTTCTGTCTTAGGGCCAATCTTATTTCTTATTTACATAAATGATCTACCTGTTAATCAAACATCCTCTGTGTCCTATATAAGGAAATCTTTGATGATGCAAATAGTCTTGCCCTCCAAGAGGACATTGACTGACTTGTCTAGTCGGAAAGACCATTGCTAATTATACCCCTGTGGAACTGCTTGCCACCGGGAGCTGTGTCAGCTGAGACAGTTGACCATTTCAAGCTGCAAATCTAAAAGTGTTAATTGTCTGCTACCAAACTTGCGGTAGTAGACACCAGCTGCTTGTAAATAATTTTAACTTGACAAGTGTTCTTCGAAATTTCCTTTAAAATTGTGCACTTCGTCAAAGCAACTTTGCCACCAAAACCTGGCATAGTCATAATCCTCCAGTTGGAGCGAGAACAGTACCGTCAGGTAGATAGGAATGTTTTATTTGCTAAAATGTTTAGCTATATATTTCACCATTCAAATCATTGACAATGCCGTACACTTTACCATCACAAATCTGGGCCCGTAGTCGTTATCATAAATTGATAATCCATATTTTGACTGCTGGGTCATATAGATTTAAAAAGTAAATGCGTCTTGGATATTTTTATTGCCAACTTTACGTATAGGACACGTTCGCTCGTCGTAAATTTTGTGAAATACCCTGCAATAGTGATTTTGAGTTGATTTTATTAACGGCCGTACTCGTTACCACGGCAAATTTTCGTTTTTTCGTGTCGGTTGGGATCAATTTTTGCAAAAGGTATAAGGATATTTCAGGTAAGTCATACATCAGAGGAAAGAGTTCAGTAAGGCGGGGTACATGCAACAAACCGCTTGAAAATTGACACAGAAATAAGAGAGTTAATGCAAAATGTCTTACCTGAAGCGAGGCGAAATGTCATCACATTTTGGGCAAATAATAGACTGAGTTTACCGTTATGTTTTGATAAACCGTTGGTGTTGTTATAACATCTCGTAACTACGGCTTGATTCAAGCCGTAGTTACGAGATTTAATAATAACACCAACGAAATACTATTTATTTGTCCGAAAAATTTTACGTTACGGTTTACTTGATAAAACCGTTCCCTATTGTCGATAGTCGTTATCCTTCCCATCATGCACAATCCCCATCGTGATAAATTGGAATATACAGTAACCTTTCGTCACGGCACATGGTTCGATGTAGAATAGGGCACAATTATATTTAGTAAACAGTGACATAATTTCGGACAAACAATATTATTTCGAAGTTGTTGTTACAATATCTCGTAACTACGGCTTGATTCTAGCCGTAGTAAAGAGTTTTCAAAAAGGCACCGACGGTTTATCAAAACATAACGTTTGGCAAACCAAGTCTACACGTTTAGCAAAAAATTCGTTGCTATTATACAAACTCATTCATCACTCTAAAATGAATTTTGAAATATAGGTAAAGAAAGAAGCCTATCCTGTGGAACATTGGATAACAAATTAAAGAAGATAAACCGAAATTTCGTGTTTTTGTTGATATTGCAATCCGTGTGAAATATAGGCAAGTGACATTACAAACTGCTTGTAAGCGATTGTACAATGAATTCATAAGGGAATTGTCATTAGCCAAATGATTGTACATAAAAACTGTCAAAATGCGGACACTTAAATCGGGAATTTTATTGGAATGGATATCATTTCGTCTGAATCATGTTCTTAGTGAAAAAATACGTACATAAAGGCATTTAATTTGGGAATAAACAATACGATGAATGTTAAAAAAGCGATAAAAATGGCAATTTTATGTGGTGAAAATCATGCTCCAATTTTCCCATCCAAATGATCAAGGCATTTTGTATGGTTTAAACAGCTCACACCGGGCGCATATTAGGATGATGCCTTCCATGTTTATTCAAGATTACGACATTACAACAAAATATAAGATATATGTCGAAATAATTATCGATCATAAACTTTTTCTTACCTATGTCAACCGCTGATGTTTACCAAGTTGCATTTCCTCGATGTACAGACACACAAGCTATCACTCAAATACAAGCTTTCACACACTTCCGCTCCTACACTGTGTATGATGCTATCACAAAAAAAATCACAAAGGGTCAAATCACAACAACAGAGATCATGTCAAGACCCTGTGTGTCTTTAAAAGCCAACAGAATTAGAACAGGCAGATGAATGGTAGGAGCGGATCATGGCATTTTCCCTTTTTCATATTTAAACAAAAAAGGAAAATAATTGGACAACACTTTGGAAAATGTTCAAAAGATCGCAATATCTACATGTACCGATAGAGGTCGCTAAAGTCTATTACCATCTATCTTGTTTGGGCATTCTGGGCTAACTACTTTCAAGATGTCGGCGCCCTTAAAATGCATACACGTGGTATATAGGCTACTGTCACGCGGCGCGTTTGTTTCACACGCTTGCATCAAGTTAACTGAATAATCTGATTTGAATTTATGTTTTTTCCTCGATAAAATTGAGACGAATGGTCAACTTTGTTTTGTAGTAAATATAGTTTGTATTGCATTTTTCTGCTAACTACTTTTTGGCGACGGGATTTCGGAGTTACGCGAACTGCGTAGTGATTAAGCAACAAGAGCTGTCCGAAGACAGCGCGCTCGACTTTCTCAGTTGCTTAGTATAAAGGGGGCTGACTCCAAATATAGTGGAGCCAGGGTCATGGGCCCCGATAGAAAGGTAGAGGGTGTGATGTTGAATAAGTATTCCAAGTTTGGGCTGAATCCCTTTGATAGTATGGAAGTTATTGATGTTTGAAAAAACTTTAACCTTTGTTGCAACGCCAACGCCGACGCCAACGCCAACGCCGACGCCCGGGTGACAGTATAAGCTCTCATTTTCTTCGAAAAGTCGAGCTAAAAATAGGACAAAGCGATGCGCCAAATCACTGACTAGTCGCCAGTCTAAAATTTCCAGTCTGTATTTTTACTAATATTTTTATTTTCGGACTGACTGAATTGACGCATCACTTTATCCTATTGTGGCTGAATCACTAAGCAGTGCGCATAACAAAAAGTAGCAAGCAGAAAATTGCAAGAAAAAGTACATTTACTTACAAATAAAGTTTACTTTTAGTCTCAATTTTATCGAATAAAAGAATTATTTCAAATCTGATCATTCATTTAACTTTAAGCAAGCGTGTGAAGCAACTGTGTCGCGTTACAGTATGTACCTCGTGTATGCATTTTATGTGTGCTGACATCTTGAAAGTAGTTAGCCCAGAATGCTCAAGCGAGATAGATGATAATCGACTTAGGCGACATATATTTGTAGATATTGTGCGCCAAATCATTTCTGAATGTTAGACTGGGTACAAAGATTGCATTCCTAGAGACGTGGTCGTTTTGTTCCCTAAAAGACTTTCTTCGCGTAGCCATTGGCTCTTACTCGGAAGTTTTTGTAATGAATATGGATCATAGTTTATTAGCAAATATCCAGAAGGTCGTTGACCCATGAGGATTACACAATATACAGCATATAAAACAAAACAATATGACGGACATTTTGTACTTAATAACGGCTACATGTATGTACGTATTATATCGATTGTCTGTAAAATGTAAACTAGAATTATGTTAAGTACTTAATATTTGCTAAAGTGACATTTCACAGATCTATATGTTTTCGTAAATTTTACTTTTATTTTTATCTGAAAGAACATAATTATTTTCTTATGGTAATTCTAGAAATTTCAAGCCAAACTATTGCGCCGTTTACGAGAAATATACTCCTCACAAAAAGTTAAGCAACAAAAGTAATTCTCTCAATATTCTTTTTATACATGCGGAAATTGTTGCACAGATTTGTTTTTCGGACAGCCATATCTATGCTTAAACACACTTAAAAGAATACAGAATGTTATCGTCTCCAAAAACAGCTATCACGTGATTAGAACACACTCACCCCAAAAACATGCATGCAAAATGTGTCGCATATACGGATTTCAAACTTGGCATTAGCTCCGTATGTGCTTAAAACGCATCAATTTGACAACTTTGATGTCATCAACATTTGAATCATGCCAATACGTCACTTGCATCCAATTGAAGTTGCTCAAATTGTTGGAATGCTACAGGGTGGGGCAACCAAGACTGCTGCTGCCATTCACTTTAAATTTCATCGCAGTATTGACTGAAGAGCAATAACCCGATACAATCAAACTGGACAGATGTCAGAGAGACCACATCCAGGTCGTCTAAGAGTAACAACACCTTGTGAAGACCGATATGTTGCAACCTTAGTCCGTAGGAACTGGCTTACAACGGCCAGATCGCTGGAAAATGATCTCCAAAGGGTGTCAGGAAACAGAATTTCCATCCAAACCGTGAGGAACATGTTTAACACAGAAGGTCTAAGGTCCTGGATACCACTTCAACGGATCAAACTTCCCCAAAAACATCGACGGCAAAGATTAATATTGGAACATCAACATCAAAACTGAGGGTCACTCGTTGGCGTCACAAACTCTTAACTGACTCGTCAAGATTCTGCCTCGATTCTAATGATGGTATGCCACGTGTGTGGGGAAACGGTAATGAACGGTTTGCCGACTGTAACATCGCTGAACACGACGAATATGAACGTGGGAGTTTGATGGTCTGGAGAGGTATCAGTGTTTGCCACAGAACAGAGCTGGTTGTCATCAGACGAGGTTCAATGACTGGTGTAAGGTGCATTTACGAGATCATCACGCCTGTTATCATCCTTCTGGCACAGTAAACAGACCCAACTGTTATGTTAATGGATGGTAATGCCCGTCCCAATCGGTCTGGAATTGTGACTGAAGTTCTGTGGACCAACAACATCAGCCATATAGACCGGTATGCTACGTCTCTAGACCTTAATTCGATAGAACATGCATAGGACATTCTTTGAGGGCGTGTCTATGGTCAGCATGTTCGGCCACAGACTCTTGATGAACTGCAACAGGTCTTGCAGACAGAATGGAGGATCAATCCACAGCGGACATTAGACAGACAAATCTGCTTGATGCCAAGGTGTGTTCGGGCGTGTGTTGAACATCGTAGGGGTCATACCAGGTACTTGATGTTCGATCATGGCCTGAAGTGGCCGGAAAACAGCTTTTTACACATTCTGAACTGCCGGCGAGTGACGTTTTGCACCATTGTTTCGTCGGGACGGTTTTCGGGGATCTGTAACTGTGATATTGTTTGAAGATTTTCTCAATCATTTAACGTAATTTGTGTAATAAGACCCCAACTTTGTATTGTATAAAACATAGATCATTAGATGTGATAAAGCACATTTGAGAAAGAAAAGCATCTTTGTTGCTTAACTTTTTGTGAGGAGTATATATTTTTGTTGAAGTTAAACGAAATGTTGAATTTAGCAGATTTTTATACAAAAAGGCATAAATATTTTTTATCAAAATTATGAAAATTTCATGTTAGCGTATTGCGTATTTACGAGATATATATATTTTGTGTTAATATTAAACAAATCCTTGTATAAAGCAGTTCCGATGCGTGTCGAATTTGTCATTTCTATCTCAACTTTGAAAGCGCGTATTTCGGTAATCAGCAACAACTTAAAAAACTGATGGTATTTATACGCATCAGAATAATCAATTCTGCTATGAAGACAAACTTTAACAAATGAAATGTGAATGTGATGTCTCTTTAAAGGGGTTCCCAATTTGGCCAATAAATAATAAAACTGGATTTACTGCGGAACTGTTTACTTGTTTATTCTGCGGCTTCAAAAATTGATTTACTGTCAATGGGGATTAGTGCCAGCGTGATGCCGGAGTTTGTTTTTGAATTATAGACCCAGGAACTGAATGCTGATATTGGGTTATTTTTTCCGATACAAGCTTCGAGATTACAATTTTGTGGAAATGATTTGGGGAAAAGAACACAAATATCGATTATCATCATGATTCCGATGTAAAGACATCCACAATTTTTCATATGTCTACTGAAATTTACAAATTATGTTGCATGACATTTCTAAAGGGGTTTAAAGGTACACCAGGATAGAAGAAGACCATAGACTGTTGAAATTGGTTGTATAGAAGAAGTAGATTACTGCTTCGAGATATACTGAGTTTGACTGATCCGATTTCTGTTCAGATTCGATTGATTCTATATTTAATCATTTTGTTGCTCGCCAAGTTTAAAGTTACATTTCACATTTATTTCTTTTTTAGAAGTATGTCTTGATGCAAAGATTGTCTATTCTAATGCGTAGAATTGCTATCAGTTTTTTTGAAGTTGTTATTTATAAGCGAAAAATACGCCTTCAAAGTTGAGACAGAAATGACAAATTCTATATAAATCTGAACTGTTGTCCACAACAACTTGTTTAATTTTAGCACAAAAATATATACTAGGCAAAAAAAGAAACGCAACTTCCTTTTCAATTCCTTCTTACGCAAAGACAACAAATCAGATTTGAACAAAATGTAATACATCTAAAGCATTAACATTTCACCGTATAAATTCCACAAAATCTTGTTTGTAGTAAATTCCATTAATAAGAAAACACCAAGTTTACACCGGGCGTCAACACAGTTTGACAAAAAAAAGTGTATGTAGGTCGAAAAACACATTCTCTTTCGTTCAGTTTGGACCGATTTTCGAATGTTGTGAAGTCCATGCGATTTATTAGCGGTCTCCATTGCATTCTTAAACCTATCCCGTAGCTGGCATTAACCTGATGATACGGTTCTGCCTAGACCACGGTGGATAATCACGTGATGCAACAATTTCAGAAAATCTTTAACAACTTTGTTAAAAATTGACCGATTTGAATTCGGTTTGAAGCAGAGAAGGTGGACAGCCGTCACGCATTAGATAAGCGTGAAAACCGTTAAACTTATAAAAAAGTTATTGAAGATAAACCAAATTTTGTGTTTATCTTCAATAACTTTTTCATCAGTTGATTTTTCAAAAATCCACGCGTCCAGGTTATTCCTGACATTTTCCCGCCTTCTCTGCTTCAAACCGAATTCAAATTGGTCAAGCATTGACAAAGTTATCGAAGATTACCGGAAATTCCAAGTCACGTGATTATACACCGTGCAGACGTCATATCTCTTGCACGTCCGCTCCGTGCTCGTTCAGTTGTGGTTCCATTGAGAGCCAACAGCGTAAACATTCGAAAATGTGTCGATTTGTTGCCCCATCAATGCTTTGCAACAACATTTTGACTTTTTCAAACAAACAAAATCCGTACTGCAGACTGGCGCTGATTTTGGCACAGCCGTGCTATGCGTAGGGTAGTGAGAAGCCTATGAACGCTTTGGCATCTTCTTGGTCTATGTTTTAGCTTGTGTTTGAAGAAAATTTGTTATGATAGTAGTCATTTAGAAACCACGACAGTGGGAAAATCAGTTTTTAACAATTTACTATGAATCACGTGATGAATTTACGACATCTGAAAAAATGACACATTATCTATGCGTATGGATGCAGGTATATTAAAAATGTACTCAATATCCATTAAAAACATATTTTGTCGAAAATATTACGAAAAATTGGGGTTGCGTATCTTTTTTGTTCTAGTATATATTTCTCGTAAACGGTTCAATATTTTGGCTTGAAATTTTCAGAATTTTCATAAGAAAACATGCTCTTTCAGATTGAATAAAAGTAAATTTATGTAAAAATAATTGTGAAATATCACTTTAAAGAAAATACTAGTAGTAGAAAAGAAATTTTCCGAAGCGAGCACACTCTCCTTGCACACATTTACTTTTTTTTTTTTTTTTTTTTTTTTTTTTTGACGACATTATATTCAAACTTTTTTTTATTTATTTCTCGTAAATTTCATTATTGCGGACAGCACTGGATTTTTTAACCATCTATCCGATGTCGAGATAGCACATGTCGACATAATCACTGAGTCTACATAATTATATTGTCCAGCAAGATTAACCCGGGACATTTGCATATGTAATGACCCGACATCGGCAATGTTTTGTTAAGACGCTCAACTCACGGACTTTGCGCACGAAAATTAAGTTGTCCCGGGTTATAATCCATTTTTATTCACCTCACAGGGTGTGGCTTAGCGAAGAGGTTATTCGACGAGTTTACTTCTCGATATCTTGGTTGATATAAGAGAAAAACGTGCGGCACGTGCATGAACACATTTCGAAATTGAAAGAACGTTCTATTGTAAAATGAGTTGTTATAAAACCTCGTAACTACAGCCTGATTCACGCTGTAGTTATAATGTTTTGCAATAATACCGACGATGTACCGCTAAGCGAGAAGGCTGTTTCTCCTCAAGCTTAAATGTAATGAACCGTTTACTAGGCTCCACCCTGTCTCCCGAAAAAAATCAGAATATAATTTGGGTGGACAATACATGTACATTTGTTTTGGTCGTAATTTGTTGATTCTGATGGGGTTTTTTTTTTGTCATAGTTTTACATTTTGAATGTGATTATTTTATCACATTCACACACAATGACTCTTCTTGTCGCCACACAAGATAAAAGGCTTAAACATTGTGGAAAATTAAGAGGTTGCTTATGACAAGCAATTTCTGCATTTCCTTCAATGTTTTCTACCCAAAAGACAAATAAATTCGATCATTTTAAAATGCTGTCTGCAACATTATTGAATTGCACCAGTCTACGATAGTGCCGTCTGATAATGGGTTAAATCAAATTAATACGACACCGGTACCAAGTGTATGAAGGAAATGGTCCAGGTTTTTTATGATAAAAAGACAACATTAAAAAAGCGCTTAAAAACTTCGATTATCCGCGTCAGCGTGACGCTCTTTGACTTTAGAAGATAATCGACACGTGACCAGGGGAGATAATTACAAATGTAATTTTGTTGTCCCTTTACTTCATGCATCGTTCATCGTCAGAAAAGATCCCGTGACACAATAATATCAGAAAATCTTCGATGATTTAACCCTTTCCCAAACGGCACAATTTTAGGGTCGTCCAAGTTAAAAGTTGTGCAGACGACAAAAGGAAGGTTGATAAAGACAGAATTTGTGTATAAATTAGTATGGAAAATATTGAGACAAAGGGAGAAACTGCTGGTTATCAGCAGTTTCTTCTTTTGTCTCAATGTTATCCAAGCCTATTCACTTGGGGACGTCAAAACCAGGTCTTGTTTGGAGTAAGGTTAAAGAAAACTGGAACAATGTAAATTAAGATTGAAGCAGGTAGGTTGGGAAAACGACAGGAATATGGTTGATGCAGTAGATCTTTTAAATATCCGCTGAGAAAACATTATTGACAAACAGCCAAACTTTTGGTCGTGAAAAACTCTTTTATCAGCGGATATCTTTTAAAGACAGATAGTATTCAGCACATCCATGGCTTTTTCTTGCCTTCTCTGCTTCAATTCTATCTTGAAATACGCCATATATCAAAATAATTATTTAACCATATCCAACATGTTTAGTCACGTGATTTTCCGCAGTGATTACAGGCGATTTTCGGAACTGTAACATTCTATGGGAAAGGGTCTGCAGACACTCGATCAACCATGAACGGATTAACCTTTCCCAAAAAGACATTCTTTTCACGTCACCAATAGAAAAGTCTTGGTCTTGGAAAAATATCGAGACAAAAGAAGAAAATGCTGATAACCATACTTTATTCATTGATATCTTCTTTGTCGCTAGTAGCCCCTTTCACACTGGGGCAGTCCTAATTTTTGCCGTTTGGGAAAAGGCTAAACCGTCACAATTCTTTACCGAAGTGGATGGAAATGTGACAATGTGTAGATTTTATAGCTGCAAACAGAACCTAAATGGAAAAATATACGAGTAAACATATCGAAGGTGTACATGTCTATTAATTTTCCTATCAATCAATTTTTTTTGATGATTTGTTTAAATCAATAGTTCGAATATTGAAGTTAATTGATATCCAAATGTTCTTCAGTATAAAACGCAAATACGGAAAAGGGTAATCCGTCGGTGAAGCGATCGAATCCAATTAAAGTAAAAATGTCACACTGTTAAACAAAAATCATATGGAAATTAAAAGAATTGATACATGACAGTGAGAGGCTTTGCTTCATTCTTTCTCAAATGTCCATGAATCTCGGGAACATTTATCCTTTCCAAAACAATTTCTGGCTTTGATGCCTCTATATAATCTTAACCGTATCCCAAACGACACAATTTAAGCAGTGTCCAATTTGAAAAACTGCTGCAGATGATAAAATGGATGTTGCAAAAGCATGACTTAGGTTAAGTATAAAATAGAAAATATTAAGGCAAAAGGAGAAAATGCTGATCATCAGCATTTTCTTCTTTTGCCTCATTAATAGTTCCCATGTCTTTTCTATTAGGTCTGCGAAAAACGTTTAAGGTAGAATACCCGTAATATGGCCATTTTGAGATTGATAAAACACTGGATTTCTCCGAGCGTCGTCGTAACAGATCTGAAACTATTCGGGCGTGGTCGTAAACGATCGCGCCCGAATAATTCCGGCGTCGTGCGAATTTCATAAGGGATGGACTACCTTAAACGTCCGAGAGCGGCTCGAGGGTTAGTGTATTTTGTGGACCGGATCCACAGGACGTATCCAGCAGTTCCCTTCGAATGAAACAGAATGTTCATTTATCCGATGCTGAGATAACGGGCATCAACTGTATCTTTGACTGTAATGTTTTATCAAAATGACATTCGTTAGAAAGAAATTAAAAGTCAGTTAAGAATGTGGAAAAGTAAGATTTCTCATTTAAAAACAACATTAATATCCTTTTGCAATACCAATCCGCCTGCTTCATTTATTTTCAAAATTTCACCTAAACTACCAGTGCACTTGTTTCGAGCCCATACCTAAAGATTGATAAAATTAGTTCAGAGAGTCAATCGATTGGTGATCAAAACGCGTTAATCTTAATCGTGTTTATACACCCCGTGAGTCCCACGTGACTTGTATCTGATGACGTAGTTGGCCACGTGACTCTGGTGACATCTATCCTAGACCGGGTAAAATAAAGTTGTCCCAGTTTTATAATGATCTCGTTTTGTCCTACTTTTTTAAGAATATGTCCCGCTCTCAGTAAAATATGAGTTGTTCATTAGCTTGCAATCTAATCTGAGTTTTCTCTGATGACCTACGCTCTTTGATATGTTGATGTCGCCCATTTAAATGAGAGACATCAACATAAAGAGCAAATTGTAGTAGAGAAAACTCGAATTACTTGCAATCATACTCAGAGAGCAACATTCTTTTTGTAACCTTTTTCCCAAAATGAAATACTTTAACCCTTTCCCAAACGAGAAAATTTTAGGACAATCCACTTCAAAATCTGCCACAAAAGACAAAATGGATGTTATTAAAGATGTGATTTGTGTAAAATATGGCACAGAAAATATTGAAACAAAAGGAGAAACTGCTGGTTATCAGCAGTTTCTTCTTTTGTTTCAATGTTTGCCCAAGACTTTTCTATTAGGGACGTCAAAAGCAGGTCTTGTTTGGGAAAGGGTTAAGCATGTCTTACTTGACGGGAGCTATAAAAGATAAATTTTAAGCTCAATTATGTACAGATCTCATTGTCATGGCATAGAAAACATTGAGAGAAGAGGAAAATACTGACATTCAGCATTCCCTTCTTTTCCTGCAAGATTTTCTTAACCCATATATCACAGGGTAGTTTAGATGGGTGAATGTTTGGAACACAAAATTGTTTTTATCATTATGAAGTACTACCAAATGCCAAGAATGGGATTGTTTGTTGTTTTTTCTCAGAAATATTGGCTTTCCAAACCGTATATGACTTTTATTCCAATTTGACCTAGCAGTTATGTAGAATCGCTCCAGACGGACAGATTGTCGAACGACATTAAGGATGAAATAAAATGACGGACCGACAGACACATGGATATACAAAGAGGTGGCTTTAAAGGGCGACGGTAACAGATGGTCTAATTGCAAAAAAAGAATTTTTTTGAAAAAACATGCAAAACTTTTGTGTTGACCACCTCGGGATGGTTAATAATATGCGATTCGGACAGAGAATGAGCCGAAATTACAAGACAGATAGCTGAATTTAGGGAGAATCCAAACCTAAATTCAACCCCGTCTCAGATGGGGTTAGAATTATTTTTAGATTGTTGCGCATGCGCATACAGCGCGGACCATGATTCAAACGAGATTCATACTTGAATTTCAATATGACGTCATCATGTATGTTGTGACGCCATTTAAGAAAGTCGCATGTCCTACTGTTTTGACCTACTTTCGACATCGCTTCATGAATTTGGTATCAAATTGCGAAAAAATGAGTCGTTGCTTCAATAGTTTGTCGTAATCATTTAATCAGGTCATATAAAGCTTAAAAAGTGTACATTTCGTTTGTATTTGACAATTTTTGGGTCCAAATCTGGGAAATAGTAGCTTTAAATATTATACCTGTTTTACCGTTTTGGAACGGGTTAAGGATTGGATCATACGGATAAATATAATATAGGCAATATTATTCATGTATAGATTTTTCACAAAAATAAAACGATATTTTATAACTCTCAAAGAATTAAATGTTCAATAAATTTCGAGAGCAAACAAGGACCTACGGTCAATTTTAATTTCGATATTGCTCGTAACTACAATAACATTAGAGCTCATGCTAATGTTTGCTAAAGTATTGGCACGGGATTTGACATGGCTTTTGACACCATTTTGTCAACCAATATCCTAAACAAAACCATTTTGTTTAAAGTTGTTCCCAACCAAGGCCTGGTTTGACGTCCCTTGTGTTAAAAAAGCATTGAGACAAAAAGAAGAAAAAGCGGATGATCAGCATTTTCGTCTTTTGGCTTCTAATATATAGCTTGTTTTTGTTGCTCACTAAGTACTTGAAAAAAAGAAGGAGAAGGAACGAAATTAATAGGTACGAGCAACGTCTCCCATTTTCTTCTTTAAGCCGCGTTCCCATTGCCGACCAAATCAACTCGGTCAACTCGATCGCCTAGGTTCGCCGATCCAACCCGATTAAACTTGATCAAATGTATTTTCACGACTTCTTCTTTATTTCTTGTCGATTAATTCCCGATCATTTTTGCCGACCACGCTCGATCGTCCCGATCACTCTTGCCGACCAAGCTCGATCAGTACTCGATCGCTTGAACGATCTTGGTCGAATTGATTTGATCGGCAATGGGAACGCGTCTTTATCTCGATAACAATACCTATTGCTTAGTAGTTTTGTTAAGCATTTTTCCGATCGATATGGACGGGACTTTATTTTCGAATAGACTTTGGAGAAATTCTGCTTATCCGACTTCAAAATTATCGACTGCTTCGTTTCATCCGAAAACGAAAAAATCCGACACTCTTTCATGTATGCCTACTACGGGCCCACGGTTGAACTTATGACGCATAAGGGTCAGTTGATCCCTAATACTCAACTCGTTTTATTGTCTGTAGTTCGGACCGAGTCACGTGACATTTGTATCTGTTTTAGGTCCGTTTTATACCCGGGTTTCTCGATTCGACGCGTGTGTCTATTTGCTAAATCTTAGCACTATTTAATTTGACCAGAAAATGGATTTTATGTCATTATTATAGCCCAAACAAACCAACAACGCTCGCGAGAAATGCAAATAAAGCTGTTTACACACATATTGACCAATCACAATGGGTGATGTAAAAGCTATTGTCACGTGAGATAAAAGCCAATAAAGAGCCAATCAAAAGCGCGTTTAGTGGGAGTTATTGCGTTGATGTCAATCGTCTATCCGATACAGACCTTCGTGTGATTTATCACCCGGGTGACGTGCAAGCGTCCATAAAATGTTTTTGTTTACACAGAGTTTTGACAAGAAAACAAAGATTGTTGCAAAACTGAAATAAAAAAGTTCTTTACGAGTAGCCTACTGAAACCATTTTAACCCTTTCTCAAAAGACAAAATTTTACGTGGTCCAATTTGAAAGCTGCTACAGACGACAAAGCAGATATTACTAGAGACAGGAATTTAGTTCAAAATAGCTCAGAAAATATTGAGACAAAAGGAGAAACTGCTGGTTATCAGCAGTTTCTTCTTTTGTTTCAATGTTTTCCTAAGCCTTTTCTATTAGGGACGCCAAAACCAGGTCTTGTTTGGGAAAGGGTTAAACCACTAAAGCTAAATTCTCCTTGCAAAAAATGCACTAAGCGACATTGTTTTACTTCTATTTAAAAGTTCTGAATGGTTTAATTTTTCAATTTTTAGCTCGACCTTTCGAAGAAAATGAGAGCTTATACTGTCCCCGGGCATCGGCGTCGGCGTTGCAACATAGGTTAAAGTTTTTTCAAACATCAATGACTTCCATACTATCAAAGGGATTCAACCCAAACTTAGAATACTTATTCACCATCACACCCTCTACCTTACTACCAGGGCCCATGACCCTGGCTCCACTAGATTTGGAGTTATGCCCCCTTTATACTAAGCAACTTAGAAAAGTCGAGCGCGCTGTCTTATGGACTGCTCTTGTTTAATTTGTTACCTCCTACGGCATGACTATGTCCGTAACGTCCATTCTACCATACTAACGATAAATTTAAATCTTTGAAAAAACAAGACATTTAAAAATAAGCAAGCCAATTGTCAATATTTCAGAAGTAGATCTATATAGTCAACACTCAATAGGCTATCTTGAAGTCAAAGGGATTGTGAAATTGGTTTGAGATATCCACAAGACTAAGACTTTTCACAATTATGAAAACCTTTTTTCATAGTGCTATTACTTTGGTCTTGTTTTTTTACATCAGCTATGGCTGGAACCTAGTAGAAATAGGGCAAAACCTACTCGTAATTATTAACCCTTTCCCAATCAAGGCCTGGTTTTGACGTCCCTGATACAAAAGGAATGGGAAAACATTGAGACAAAAGAAAAAACTGCTGATAACCAGCAGTTTTTTTCTTTTGTCTCAATATTTTCTATGCCAAGTTTTACACAAATTCTATATTTAATACCGATACCTTCCGTTTTGTCCTTTGTGGCAGTTTTTGAAGTGGATCGTTTGGAGAAATGTTTAACTTCTGTACTTTACTTACTTTGATTCTCTAATAAGATTTCAATACATTTTGTTTTGTTTTTCATGCTACTTTTCCTTATTTTATTCTGATTTTTTTCGGGAGATATGGCGGAGCCTAGTAAACGGTTATTACATTGAAGATTGAGGAGAAACAGCGTTTTCAATTAGCGGTAAATCGTCGGTGTTATTGCAAATTATTGTAACTGCAGCGTGAATCAAGCTGTATTTGCGAGGTTTTTTAATAACACGTTTTACAATCGCACAGTCTTTCAATTTCGAAATGTTTTCATGCTCGTGCCGCACGTTTTTCTCTTATGTTAACCAAGGTATCGAGAAGTAAACTCGTCGAATAACCTTTTGGCTTAGCCACACCCTTTGAGGTGAATAAAAACGCAATATAAGTTGGTAAATGTATGTTTAAAATGTTCGATGTAAACATTTATAGTACCTAAACCAAGTCGCTTGTACTACACAAACGAATGTAATACAAGTGCATGTTAGTTACGAAAGATTCAACCTTCACAAAGTTTGAGTGCATTTTCCCTGCAAGTCAGTGCCGGGGAAATACAAGTTTCGATTTCTGATGAACAACAAATCGTGAAGTAAATGAAACTATACCATTACAACGTTTCAAAGTCACGAAATAAACCAACCAATCACGTCGCCATTTTCTCCGAGTCGTGTCATGAAATGGGTCACGTGACAGTCATTTCCGGTTGTTGGTTTCGAATATCGGCCATTTTCCTCGAGTTTTGTCATAAATCGCGTTATACTCCATTAGCCTGTCCAAGTCAGACAAATATTTAGACGGAATCTTTCTGAGTTTTTTGGAAATTGCAATATTTTTTGCGTTTCCCGTATTACATTTCTATTTTTCCGCCTCCGACATTGATGATCAAAAGAAAACTGTTACGTAACTTCCTGGAAAACGGGCATGTCTGGAATTATCTCCCTTTTTAACTCTTTACAAATCATAGTTATCGATAATTGATCTGGCAGAGCATCTCTAGCTAGAGATGCTCTGCTAGGTCATTTATCGAGACCTATAAAATCCGTTACTGGCACTATAAAATTATTAAAAAACAATTCAACATCAATTGTCTAATTCTAAATAACATGACAAGCCATCTGATTGGACGAGACGTATGTCTTGGCCAATTGGATGAATTGTTTTGTAATTAAACAATCAGACTAGGAATAATGGGATAAAGGATGGTTGGGGAATGATATCCCAAAAGTTTATCAAAATCCTCAACAAAAATACCAAGAAATGTGGTATTTTCGCTTAAATTAATAGAACTATGATATAAGACTAGTGCTCTTAATTATCATACCGTGTAACGTGTAAGACAGCAAAGCAGTTTCGTACAGATTGAGTATATTTAACTAATACACACACTAATTTACATGGTACCATTCGGCATAATTATATGTGTAATTTAAATATTAACTGCAAATGGAACTTCTATTAATTTAGAAAGAAAGCATTATAAAATTGCATGTTGCATGAATCTGAAAATTTTCTCTTCTTCAGGAGGTTAGGCCTAAACTAGGACTAACGGGAATTAGGCCGGTCGGAAAATACTTTCCCCACGGTGAGTTACCACGTGACACAACAATGGCAGAAATCTTCAATAGACAAGCGTACTCAGATACTCATTTGAAAACAATTCGTAGGCATTAATAAAGAAAATAATAAATTGATTGAGAAAAGTAAAAAAAATGATATTGATTATAAAAGTTTCGTTTGTTTTTCATATTCTATACCTTCATCCCATTACCAAACGACAAATTTTAGCAATTTCTTCATTTTCCACAATGTTTTCCCAAGCATTTTCTTGTGAGGGAATTCAAAAGCCATTGTCCCAAATGTTCTTTGAGTACAATGCAATTTCCTCTGGCTACGCCCCTGATTGGCGATACATGTATGTAACTGATTTAAAAATGGCTCGAAGCAAAGAATACGGAAATTCGCCAGGGATAGAATTGACAAATCGGATCGTTTAGAAATTAGCAGTTTAAAAAGTTATTGACGACCAACCAAATTTTCAGCTTGTCGTCAATATTTTCATCCATTTTTTGTTAAGATTTACAGCTAGATCTACTAGTTATTTCGTAATATTTTCATGCATTCTTTTCAAAGCCAAATCAGATTGGTCAAGTATTAAAACATAAATATGAAACCTTTTTCTGAAAATGATGTGTACTGTGATTTTCAACCGTGTTCCAAAATTTCATCAAAACTCCAAGTGGATTCAAAATTTTAAGTACGGAAAGACACTTAATACTACCTTCCCCCCCCCCCCACACACACACACACACGCACAACTTGTTTACCCAAAATGGGTACAAAATAGACTGATTTTCGGGAAAAGTGATTTAGATTTTTGTATGATGGTTCTGCATGAAAACTTAATGGAAAAAGAAGAAATTGATAAAAATCAGAAAATAGTTCTTTTTCCACAGTGGTTTCTGGATTTCTGGAATTGGTATTGATTTTCATGAATCACAGAAATTAAAAGAGGTTGAAATAATAGAAGTGACCCAATATTAATAAGGATAGCCGTTGGTTCCATGGGTCATAAATCAACCACGACACCGGTTCAGTAAAGAAACAGCATTGAATTCAGTTATTTTTACGAAATGGACGAAATCGACATGGTCACGTGGCCTAGAGCCATATATCGTGATAAATTCCGTATTACTAATGCAAAGCCTTGTGAACCTTTTCCTTAGCCATTTCTCAAAAGAAATTATCCTAGACTGGATCCGAGTTGAAGGCTAAAAGGACGAACGTCGTAAATACCGTTAAAACAGAAAATGTGTATGAAATTCATTGACAACAAATCATTCATGTGAAAAGGGATGAAATGCTTGACATCAACTTTTCTCCATTCTTTTTTGAATTTCAAAGTAAACCTTTTTAGAGTCGCCACAACCAGGTGTTTGTAACAACAGGAAAATGATTTGGAAAAAATGGGCAAAAGCAAAAGATGCTCATAGCAATCATTTTTCCTTTATATTTCCTGTTACACATAATTTTTATTTCAATCATTTTGTCTGTGATTCCCTAAATACGCATGCTTAGTAAAACATGGTATAGATAGGATGAAAATGTGTTCTAAAATTCCGTCGTTGGGGAAAGGGTTGTAATGGCACGGGACGAATGAACTCTTTCTTGGAGTCAGTCTATAAACCGTTAAATCCATTTCTGGCGACTATAATCCATTTTTATTCACCTCACAGGGTGTGGCTAAGCGAAGAGGTTATTCGACGAGTTTACTTCTCGATATCTTAGTTGATATAAGGGAAAAACGTGCGGCACGTGCATGAACACATTTCGAAATTGAAAGAACGTTCTATTGTTAAATGAGTTGTTATAAAACCTCGTAACTACAGCCTGATTCACGCTGTAGTTATAATGTTTTGCAATAATACCGACGATGTACCGCTAAGCGAGAAGGCTGTTTCTCCTCAAGCTTAAATGTAATGAACCGTTTACTAGGCTCCGCCCTGTCTCCCGAAAAAAATCAGAATATACTTCTGTCATAAAATGTTTGTTTTATGTAACTGGAATTATGCATTAAACGTGTCTTCATTGTAATTGGTCGAGAGTCGGTTACGCTATCACGGACTAATTTTCATGTCAGCGCGCAATGATATATTCAAATAACCCGTGTTGCGCACGCGCACTGTGTCTTAAATTTTCGTGGAGGGTAATTTGGATTCGACCGCTACAAAGGCGGCCCGAAACGATCACATTTCGCGGAATAATGGTTAAAGAGTAAATGGGACTAGAAATAAACGATCGCTTTCCGTTATACAAATACATTTTGAACCATGCGCACGTTTTATTACTACAATCAAAGCTGTGCTTCGTCTTAGATCTTTGCTTCTGCTATCTCTTGTTTTGATTGCGCGTAGTAATACTAATTCAGTTCGTCTCGATACACGTGACTACCGGAAACGGCTTTTTACGACCCTGGGTATTGTGTGAGTCCGCCATGTGGAACTTTTTCCTTCATTCAGCAAGGGATAATACTCTGCAAAGTTTGCTGATAAGCCAAAAATGTTATGCGAGTTTGTTCCCTTATCGACCGTGTTTTGGCATAATTTGGGACAGGTTATCATTACATTACATTATATCTTTGAACAGATCGACACTCTCGATTCTCGATAAGATATTTAGAGTCAGTATGGCTTATACATTAGCATTACCGTAGGCTTGCTTTGCTGGCATGATTGCTGGTTTGTTTGATTGACAAATGGATCATTTATTCATTCATTCATCCATCCATCCATTCGTTCATTCATTTATTCATTCATTCGATATGGTTTTGAATTCTGTAAATCATACCCAATAGCAGGCATATATAAGAATTTCGTCAATTACAGTACTGTTCAAAACTCTTTAACGCTAGATCATTTAAGCTTCAGTAACGAAATCTTGCTCATCCAACAATGAATTGTTAGTAGTGTTCTATTTACACTATTTTCTGGGAAAGCTGATTTTGTCAAAGTATATGCCTATGCTTTCCTACGTAAGTTTGTATTTCTTGGACAACTATGATCAGTTTCATCAAATCATGGGTGTCAATTACGTATTAAAGGGACATTTCATTCCGATTTCAATTTTTTAAAGTATGTCTTGATGCCAAGATTGGGTATTCTAATGAGTATAAATACTATTAGTTTTTTTAAGTTGTTGCCAGTAAGCGAGTTACACGCATTTAAAGTTGACACATAATCGATAAATTGCATATAAATCCGAACTGTTGTCCACAACAATTTGTTCAATTTTAACACAAAAATATAAATTTCTCGTAAACGGTGCACTATTTTGGCTTGAAATTTTCAGAATTTTCATAAGGAAATATGCTCTTTCATATGAAAATAAAAGTAATATTTATGACAAAAAATTCTGAAATGTCACTTTAATAACTAGAAGTAATTTTTCGGAAATATTTTAAAATAGGATAGTTTGGTATAAGTCTTCATTATCTCCTCCAATTAAAGATGTAAATTGGAGACAGCCGCTCTTATCTGCTTATCTGTGTGAAACCGTTCGTTAATTTGTCGGACCGACCTCTACAGGGGGTCTGCCGTTTGTTTCATTGCCAAAAGCTTTACTATCTAATTGAATGCAATCACCACAGTATGTTCTGCAAAAGAATATCATTATATCGCAAAAGTAAGACCAACTCGTCGGGCAAAATACGAATTTCAATTTCAATCAAACGTTCTTCTTAACGACGGGGAATCACGTGACAACTGTTTCAGAAAACCATTACTAAATCTGTTAAAGTACACATCAATAACTGGTCTTAACGTCATCGAAATTATTTGTTCGAAACCATTCAATATTGACTCGAATTTAATTACAAACAGAGGCAATGCTGTAACTCACTGATTGATTGAAAGTCTTTGTGTATCATAATGTAGTTGCACAAATATTAGAATGTTCTAATCGACATTTTTACACTTTCGAGAAAGTTGAGTTTGAAATGTTAACCTTTATATACTGACTGACTTTAAAAACGCATCACTGAAGTTCATTCGGTAATAATATACAAAAAGCAAAACCAACTATGTAGTATTGTCAGGGGCGTACCTGGGGCCAAAATTGAAGTACTCCCTTACCAAAAAGAAGCGGGGGTCTCGGGGCGCAGACTCCCAGCGGGGTGAAGGGGCAGAGCCCCTTTAGGGGATTTTGGGTCCCCGACGAAAATTGGAATATAAGAGAATCATAGACCGCATTTTAAAGTAAGACTTTTAACATGTTTCCATGAATTATCAACATTCCTGTGAGCATAGGGTTACTGGAGTATATGTTACTTCGGTAAGAACAACTTGAATGAACATGTTACACTAGTATTTAACACCTTTTGAGGCCACACAAAAACATTTTTCAAATTCGAGGTACTCCCGGGAATATGGGAGTATGCCTGGATACGCGCCTGATTGTATATCAAACAAAAGCTTGACATCTTTCAAACATTCCCTAAAAATTTCAGACAAAAATTCGATTCAATGGCTGAGATATAGCCATCTAAAGAGAGGTGGTGTGAGGATTTTGTCAGTTTTCTCTATTTAATAACGAGTAATTCCGCTCTGAGTATCAAAAACGTTCCGCAGTCGTCGCCTCGTTGACCCTTGAGTTTAAACAGAATCTTTTATCCTTCGGGCTTGAATTATGAACCATATATTGCTGGAGATTATTCAGAAGTTTTGGCGTCCGTTTTTCAGCGTGTCTAGGTCCAACGCACCCGGATCTGACGATGACTTTCTGTAACGATCTGTCACGGACATAATCGCCAGTAGTAAAAAACGCAATATCTTATTCGTAAATTCACGGTTCTGGCACGAGTTTATGCTAGGTTCCCACTGCCGATCAAATTAACTCGATCAAACCCGACCAAGCGATCGAGTACCGGTCGACGTCGGTCGGCAAGGGTGATCGGGATAAGTCGAGATGGTCGAGTTTGGTCTGCATCGATCGGTAATCCTGCCAACTTGTTTTGACACGTCAAAAAAATCCGTGTAGCGGTCGATTTGAAAACACATCGGGAAGATGCTCGAGTATAGATCGTATAGAAGATCGAGCTGATCGACAATCACTCGAGTAGAGATTGTGTGTGCTCGAGTCGATATCTTTTACCGGGATTTGATTGGATGAACAGTTGGAGCAGAAGTCGAGTTGATCGGGAATGCGTTCGGGAATAACTCGTACAAGTCGAGGTGATCGAGTGCTTCCAACTGCTCTACGGCAGCGGATCAACTCGATCTACTCGATCACTTAAGTGCACTCGATCAATCCCGACCATATGACTTCTTCTCGATCTCTAGTCGATCAAACCCGACCTCTTCATCCGATTTGATTGAGTGAACAGATGAATCAGAGGTCGAGTTGATCGGGGTGTGGTCGGAAATTACTCGAGTACAAGTCGAGGTAATCGAGTGCACGCTCGGGGCAGGTCGGAATACGAATTACCTACCCGATCACACTCGATCTCCAGACCCGACTGATTCACGACAAGGTCGATCTTCTACCCGATCAATACACAATCGCTTCTCGATCATTTTTGTACTCGATCGCACTCGACTGTTTTTGCATGTCAAAAAAACTCGAGTAGGAAGCTCGAGCGATGCAGATCAATTTCGATCATCTCGACCGCTCCCGATCACTCTTGCAGACCTAGCTCGACCTGTATTCGACCGCTTGATCGAGTTGATCTGGTCGACAGTGGGAACACTAGGTCGTGTGGTAATAAATGTGTACAAACAGCACGAGATCCCGCGCAGAGTATATTAACAGAAATATTGAAAATTATCGGAAATTGCGTTTCACGGGATTCCCCGCTCTGAGACACAACACGCACGATTGATATTATGGTATTAAACGCCTTTAAGAATACATTAATATCTATAATTAATCAGATTAAGGATGAGTCAATAGCTTAAAGTACATTTACGTCACATTTAAATTATGTACATATTTAAACTGACAATATTATGAACTTATTATGAATATGTGATAATCACAGACGCTGCAAAACGATTTTCATTCAGAACACCTAGAATAGAATTAGCTCGATCTGGTCGTGAACAGATCGAGATGGTCGGGTATTGATCGTGTATGGGTCGAATTAAGGACGGGGTGATCGGGTAGACATCGGAAAGATGGTCGGGCTTCAATCAGGAAATGATCGAGAGTGCTCGGGCGGGGGTCTAGTTTGATCGACTAGAGATCGAGAAGAAGTCGTGTATACACATTTGGTCGGGCTTGATCGATTAAATTAGGTGGTCATGTTGATCGAGTTGACCAGATCGGCAGTGGGAACCTAGCATTATCAGAAGCAACATGTTTGTATTACAATTTCAGTTGGAAACGTTGTTGTAAACCAATTACGTAAGTGACGTCGACGTATGCTATTATCTTGCCGTTAGCTTGTTATAAACGGCTGATCAGGACACTGATGCTCAGCATCAATCCCTGTAGATTGGCTACGTTAATGAAAGTGAAAAATCGTCGATTGGTTTACATTTAAACGTCTCGCACATTTTCGTTGACAAATACCCGCTTAGAATACTCCAACAAATTGTGTACGCTCATCGAACTTTGGTCTCTTGGCTTTATTTTTTGTTTAATCAAATTGATTCAGAAATTCGGTTTGAAGTAGAAAAAGTGGACAGACGTCACGCATTAGTCAGACGTGGTGGATTAATAAAGACCTTATAAAAACGTTATTGAAGATCGACCAAAAGTTTTGGTTTATCTCCAATTACCTCTTTTTCAGTTGACTTTTCAAAAATCAACGACACCCAGCTAATTCCTAGCATTCTCCCACCTCTTTGCCTCAAACCGAATTTAAATTGGTCAAGTATTAATAAAAATATTGAATATTTTCTGAAATTCTGAGCCATGTGATTATCCACCGTGATTAAAGTGATATTTCACAGACAATTTTTCATAAATTTTATTCTTATTTTTATCTGAAAGAGTATATTTTCTTACGAAAATTCTGACTGAAACTTTCAAGCCAAATATTGCGCCGTTTACAAGAAATATATATTTTTGTTTAAAATTAAACAAACTGATGTGGAAAACAGTTCAAATGTAGGCCCGCCTACGTGGAATTTGCTAATTCTGTCTCAACTTAAAAGGCGTGTTTTCGCCTATTAGCAATAATTAAAAAATGATAGCATTTTTATTTATACTCATTTGAATAAGCAATCTTGGCATCAAGACATTTGATCAGGGAAAAAAGCAAAAAGGGCAGAATAAATAAATAGATAAATAAATGAAAAGAAAAAGATGAATAAATGCTAAAAACATTATTTGTGTTTTAACTGAAATTAAATTGTAGTACTTGAAAACTATTTAAAATTAGAATAGCACATGATTTATAACTTTTTGTCACTAAAGATACGTAATTAATCAGTTAATTAGCATTGTCATTTTGCAGTGGAATAAACAACACCATATGAATATAATTATGGCTCAGGGTCCTTATCAATATCACAGCATGTCCACGACGTGTAATAACGTGACCCAACAATTACAGAACAATTTCAAAACTTTAAACGTGTCCGATTTGAAATTAAATTGGAGCAGAGGAAGCTAAAAAGTGCCGGGGATCTGCCAGGTGCTGCGGTAGATAATTTGAAAAAGAATTGAAAAAATATCGGTGACCGAGTAAATTTTATTTGGTCGCCAATAACTTTTTCATGAACTGATTTTAGAAAATCTACATCTATCAAATCCCTGACATTTTTGCAACCCTTTCTGCTTCAAACCGAATTCAATTTCTCGTTTTTCAGCGGTTATCCATTAAATTTATAGAACATTCCTGCCCAACGAAAAACTTTATGAATTATGAATAATACATTTTGAAATCTACTAAAATATTTCTATAACTTTAGATTTAGAACTTATCATAACCGTAGACAACAGAATGTATATTAATAAGGATAAAATTAGTGTTTAATATAACAAAGAAAATATAGAGACAACAGATAAAAAAAAAAGTAAAAACACAATTCGCTCAATTGACCGTTGGCCTGCATACAAAATACTGGTCTCGTATGCGGAATTGGGTTAACTTATAGAATATGTTAATCTCGATCTTAGCCATTTTGCCTTTGTTGCAGAATTGCATCTACAGCGTTTTTAAACGAAATTGGAAGCAAGAAGACGATAAATTATTTTGAATATATTTACATCATTGCAATCGTTGAAAGTTGTTGTTTCTCATCATAACAGAGATAATATTCAGTTTTAAAAGAAAAGTGCACTAAATACACCGTAAAGTTGCCACAGGACAACATTCTCCAACAATCTATATAGAGTATATAGGGGACTAACATGGTCATTTTCAAAATGATTTGGAAGCAAGAAGGAATTGCACTAGAGAAGTAGAAAACATACCATTGAGAAGCTAAAAAATTAAAGTTTAACGTCATAACAGAGATAATATTGGCAATTAGATATTAAATGAGTTATGGCTCAAACAAAATTATATCCTTCTTTATTTCAATGTAAAATTCTGCTCCGTCTCGCATAGATAAGACGGTCCCGCGTCTGCGTATACTCCCCGCTGGGAAATACTGATAAGATCTTTTATGAAGGAAAAAGTTCGGTATGTTAATGAACTAATTCTAGTCAAGTTTTAAATAAAGTTTCTTTAAGAATAATGATACATTCAGAAACTCATGAAAGTCGTTCATTGTATAATTAGGTACTAATCATAAACTTTCCCTTTAATTCTATCGACTCGCTCGAAACGGTTCGTTCATTCAATACTGTTTTTTTTTTTTTTTTTTTTTTTTTTTTTTTTTTTTTTTTTTTTTACAAATAACAGTTGACACAAAACTTCCTGATAAGTTCTAGCCTTATTCTGCAAAGTACAATATTTTTTAAATATTTTCCAAACAAGTGCACGTTATTCAATTTTCGATTTGTATTGATAATGACGTGTCCAGTCTTTTATTTTGACACAAGCCGCAATTTGAGTAAAACCGATTTTAACATAACGATTCTTAAATGTAGTCCCCCTACCTGTAAACGATCGAGCTAAGTTGTACAAAAAGACAATTAATGACATATGAGGTTATCGTCCATTTTGAACGCTTCGGACAATTCTATCAAATCATATCTCTGAAGTATGTATATGAAGAAATGTTGAAAAAATGCGATTTCTTAGCCGGAAGTAATTACGCTTCCAAAAGTTGAAGTAGTTTTCCAGGTCATCCAAATTATGAACAAAAACGGCAACTTGCGGGACTCGTAGGGTGAACTCATTCTAAAAAGAGAGGACACTGGATCTGCAAACATAGCATATCGGTATCATTGTCGTTTCATTTTTGACATAAGTTACGGATAAATGTTTTGCGTTGTTGTTGTTGTTGTTGTTGTTGTTGTTGTTGTTGTTGTTGTTGTTGCTGTTGTTGTTGCTGTTGTGGTCATGAAGTAGTTCTACATGTACGACTTTCCCCCGAGGTAGGATTCTAAGGAATTGACCGAGATGATCCAAATGGTTATCATGCAAATAGCAGGGGATCACGTAACGCAATATTTTAAGAGAATGCGGAAAAACGTCAGGGAATGCAAAAAGTTTTTTATTAAATAAAAGCTGACAAAAAAGGTTATTGACGACCAAACAAAATTTTGATGATTCGTCAACAACTTTTGAAACAATTACTTTTTAATAATCTACTACATCCATTTGATCCCTGGTATTTTTCCACCTTCTCTGCTTCAACCTGAATTCAAATTTGTCACGTACTTACAGAATTATAAAACGTTTTATGCAATTGTTATGTGACATCATTCCCCACCGTGATGGAGCCAGATCAACCTGTGTCTACGAAGCGTACCCAAAATATGATGCTTCTATGTAAATCAAAGAGACAAATAACAAATGACCCTCAGAAACCCGGCGCTTGTTCGCTATAATCACTGGTGGTGAACTCGGCCAAAACGTGGGACATTTTTTCGCGATCATAGTATTCCGTCGGTGTTGTTATAAAATACCGTAACTACGGCTTCGATAAAGCCGTAGTTACGAGATTTTATAACAACACAGACGATTTGTCAATAAATATCGGTAAATCCGGTGTATTTTTAGAACAAATTCATTGTAATTAGAAAAACTATCCAATCAGATCTTTGAACTCACATTTAAACGCAAAATATCTGTACCTTGTTATAGCGAAAAACGTCCCTCGCTTTGGCCGAGTTCACCACCAGTGATAATATAAACATCCTAATTCTGTTTCACATTTGCATTTCATCTACATATCGTTGATCACTTTCGAAAACGTCGTAACTACAGCTTATTTAAGCTGTAGTTACGACCTTTTCGAACGTGACCGACATTATGATATGGAAACGTGTCAGCGAAAATATTATGATGAAGTGCGTTGATTGAATCGCAAACAATTTCGATGATAGTTATAGAAATTCATGACGTCTTAAGCTAAAAAATAATTTTTGAGTAAGCCATGCATTATTTTGCGAAAAAAAAAAAAAAAATAAGATTAACATCTATAGTCTATCGGCTATAACTGTAGACTTGTATACAAACTCTAAAAATAAATATACAGTTTTAACATTTACTAAACCATTTATTGTGAGCTATACGAGGGAATTAATGTCCTAACTCGTTTACTTCCAAAAGAAGTGTTTGTGTTGGGTCATTTATCAACAACAAGAAGTAAAGTGTTTGTATACAAGTCTACATTTATAGCCGATGAGTTATACAACCAAAACTATGTTTCTGTTGATGTTGTTGTTGTTGTTGTTGTTGTTGTTGTTGTTGTTGTTGTTGTTGTTATTGTTGTTGTTGTTGTTTGTTGTTGAATCACTTGATTGTCCGTCGTATTTTTACTTGAAGAATAGCTCTTAAATTGGTCATTTGCTCGATTAGTATAAAAAAAATCAGAAGGGTTGCGCTAACTTAAAACGATCAATTCAATTCGTATAAAGTAACGATTTGCGTCCATTTGTTAAGAATCAATACCAACTCCTTATCTAAGTTCATAGAAAATCTAAAAGCGATAATACAGACAATAAACGCCATGTTGTTGAAGTATTGCATCGAGGCAGGACAAATTGGAGCTAATGCAACATTTTCCGAAACGTTTCCTGAAACTAGGTGGCGTGTCAAATACCGACCTATCTGATATGGGCCTTACATGCTTATTGGGAAACATCTGATAATTTTTAAGCTACTACACATGTAATGCAGGCACATGGCAAAGCTGAAACTCAGACCAGAGTGCACAGTCTGAAAACATTCGGTACATTTCGAACTGGACATTATAGGCCCCTTTTAGCCGAACAGATAAATTTTCATCTGCGAATCAATGGCCGTCCTAATCCACTTGTTTGACAAATTGCCTTTTAAGGACGATTTAAGCCGATAAAATTTGCTAACAACACTACTCTATCGAAAACAGATTGTGGTCAAGTCGTGGATAAGAGAGGACCATCTGATTTCACATTTCCTTTGTTTCTAATGTATGTATTTTATGTATATGAATATCCTCAGCATATTTCTTATGGTGCGGAATGGCTTTGGATTTACTAATGAGTTGATTGATTGAATGGTTTTTGACAACATTTTTGACATCTATTCTAGTTCCTTTTAAGATACAATACCCAATAATATGGCAAATTTGAGATTCATAAGACAACGATTTTTTTTCGGGTGGCGTCGTTACGTGTCCGAACTTTTTCGGGCGCGGTCGTAAACGATCTTGCGCCAACAATACAACTCAAAAACATTACAAATGTAACCGACGATATAGTTTCAATGAAATTATTTTCACCTAATATCGGTATAAAGCATTTTGCGGCATAACATTATGATAACGAATGTGCATTTTTTCCCGTGCCGCGTGGACAAACATAAATATGAGCAGATGATACACTTGTTGGAGTAATGTGGTTACACCAAAATCATTTCGCCGTCATCGATATGGGAGGATTTCGCGCCTCCACATCCTCGGAAACCACAGTGGTCATAGCTCACGCTACATGACCCCTGGGGCACTGGCGCCGGCATCAGAAAAGCGAAAATATGTATCAGGGATATCGCCCTAATGCTTCTCAGGAGACCATGTTAGCTATCCCATTGCATGTGGATTTTGTGTTTATCTAGTGTAGATAAGAGATCTTGGCAACATTTACATGGTGTATAATCACGTGACTTAGAATTTCCGATAATCTTAAATAATTTTGTCAATACTTGACCAATTTTAATTCGGTTTTGAAGCAGAGAAGGTGGACACATGTCAGGAATAACATGGTCGTGGTAGATTTTAGAAAATCAATTGATAAAAAAATTATTGAAGATAAACCAAAATTTTGGTTTATCTTCATTTACTTTTTTATCAGTTGATTTTTCAAAATTAAACCACGTTCATCTACTGCGTGACATCTGTCCACATTATCTGCTTCAAACCGAATACAAATCGGTCCCGTGTTAACGAAATTATTGAAGATATTCAGTAATTATTCCATCACGTGATTATCCACCGTGTGTTGTAACTATCCACATGGACAAAAAACAATAGGCATATTTTGTAAATCAAACAATTAATGTGAACCTTGAAGGAAGAATGTACAAAAATGATACCTTTCAATCTTATCATTTTAAATGGTTTTAAGAAAATTGCACCTAATCACACCAGCAGTTTGTATATATCGTCGCTTTTCAACAAAAAACTCGCAACTGAATCTTGTTATAAAGGCCCGGTCCCACTGCACTTTCGGATGCAAAGAGGATATAAAACGTAGAAAAAATCTTGCTTTCCGTTAGACGTCCCTTTCCATCCGTTGGAAGTCCGATGTGTACTTATTGCATACGTTTTATCCAACGGGCATCCGTCAACCGTAATTTCATCCGCGCAAGAAGTTTTGGGCTGCCCAAAACTTTTAGAACGGATGAACCTTCCGTCGTGTACGATATAAATCCGCAATATATACGAGCAACAGACGTTCTATGTCCGTTATCAGTCCGTTGTATCCTTTCTCCATCCTATAGGAATCCTTGAAACTCAAATCAACCGAAACTGGAAAGGGATTGATAGGGGAACGATAAGGTACAAGGAACGTCTATACATCGTTAGCAGCACGGAAATAGAAAGGATGTCAGCATATGCTTCGCGTATATGAAGTATACAAAGGGAAAAAAGAGTTTTTAACTGGGATGTATTCCGTATATTTAGCTGACATCCGCTCCCATCCGCCAGGCTTCCCACGAATATCCGTTTAACATCCCGCTATATATACTACTGACGTGCGCCCTTTTCCGTTATATTTTCGCCATTTTCTAAAAGCGGATGAAAACGGATGGTACCACTACCGAAATTTTGCTCGTCCGCTGTGTCCTTTTTGCATACGTTTTTGTCAATCTGCCAGTGGGACCGGGCCTTAAGCTGCAGTTTGTTGCAGTTACGAGGTTTTTGTTGAAAAGCGGCGATATGTACGGTCTATAAACAGACATTATTATATTTTTTTCACCAGACAAATGCATCCCACGACAGCATCACGGAAACTGGAAATCCTCTATCGCTAAAATCAATCGATACCGTATTATCGATGATATTGTTTGTCGGTATGAGCATCATGTCGACAAGCGTCAAAAATAATATCAACCCTTTTTCAAATTAATCGCTGGTTTTTGACATCCTAGTTAGTCAACGTTTATGAAAACATAAGGACAGAAGAAGAAAATGCTGATCATCAGCATTTTCTTCTTTTCTCTTGATGTTTTGTTAAGTTACTATAAACATTTCGATATATTTGCTATACATATTGATTTTTTTACTTTGCAATTCATTCCAATATGAAAAAGTCTAAGTATTGCTTATTTGTCTGGGAAAGGGTTAAACAAGATATCAAATTTGGCACATTCCATTAATCATTTTATTCTGCATTATTCATATTTTTTTTTTGTTTTCCCAACTTCCCTGTATTAATCCATTCTTACACAAGGATATGTCTTTATTTTCCATGATGTTTTCTAACCGGAAAGGCCAAAATATATCATCATATTCACCACTTCTCATTCCTTGCAATACTTCCTGTACTATTGAGTGTATATCTTTTATGGCGGCTATGACACCTAATAACTCTTTCGCAAACATCTATAAAACAGTTAAATAGTGACCCAATTTTGACATTTTCTATAGATGACAAATGAATGTTGAGAAAATAGAATTTGTATAGCTGAAGCACAGAATATATTGAGACAAAAGAAGAACGTTTCTGTTATTAACATTCTTTTCATTTCAAATCTCAAATACTATTCTCTATTGTGGGCGTCAAAACTTAAAGTTACCTGGGAAAGGATTCGATCATAATTATTATTATCATGTTGAAAATTGGTCGTATGATCAAGAGTAAAAGCATGCACACGAATGGTAGAAATTGGAGAAAAATGCGCTGATCAAATCAGAAGAACGTATTTAATGACACCAATGATAATTTACCCAATTAGAACTTCTACATATCAAATTGTTGATGTTTTGTTCAGATAAATCTTTTCCAAACAAGCTCTGTCATCGACGTCCTTAACAGACGTTAGTTAAGAAATCATTGAAGAAAAAGAAGAAAATGCTGATAATCAGCATTTTCTACTTTTTCTTCAATGATTTCTATGCTAATAATTTTGCATTTTCTAATTCAATTAACATTTGTTTTGATTTCAACATATTCTTTGATTTTTCGAAAAGTTAAGAATAAGAACGTTAGGGAAAGAGTTTGGTAACAAAACGATGTTCAACCGGCGAATGTTTTCATATTGACAAATCATTCACCGAGTAGATAACGTCAATTCAAAGCGAGACTCGTTTATCTTCGTCAGTTTACGGACCCACCGGAAGTGAACGGCGCATGCTCACTTTTGTCAATATGACGTGCGACAGAAACGAAGCACGCGCCTGCGCAATCAACCACGTTAAAGTTTGCATACGTAAAATGATCTATTGACTTGAACAATATCTAGAAATTACATCTCGTATGGGTTAACGCAAAAGGATTGTAAACGAATATGAAAATACATGCACTTACAACGTTTTACTGATAAATCATCGATCCATCAAAGTCAACCATTTCCAAACCATAGATTGAGTTTGACGTTAATCAATGTACTATTAAACAGCATTAAACGAAAAGACGAAAAGGCTGACAATCAGTTTGTTCTCCTTTGCTTTTAACGTTTTCTGTACTATTAGATACAAACTTTGTGCATTTAGTAGCAATTACTATATCGTATATGGCGACTTTATTTCAATTTGTAACAGTCCAAAATAATCATGTTTAGGTAAGAGTTAACCCATTCCCACATAATGACACGTCTTTACGCTCACAATGTCAATGCTGTTGAAAACATTGTGGAAAATGAAGAAATTGCTTGTGACAATCAATTTCTTAATTTTCCACAATGTTTCCTACCAAGAAAGACAACAAAAATATAAAATTCCATCCACTCGAAATTGTTGTCTGAAACACCTTTACATGTCACTTAAAAAATCTCAAGTTATGACATTTAGGTAAGGGTTAACACGATTTCACGATATTTGTAATTATGTTTTTAATTTGAATGCAAATCAAAATGATAATTGTGACTGAATCTTGATATGAAATTGCGCGGAACATCCATGCGTGTGCGACCATGTTAATTTTTATTGATCGATGTTATTTCAATAGTTTTGACATTGAAAAATAAAACTAATATGATATGATGCAGATGACAATAAGCTTACGATTTTAAGCAGTCTGATCTTAATCGATGAAACCTCGTTCCCATCTATTTCATTTTTATTTTTGTAATTCATCTTTATCAACCCGTATTATTTCTCACTATATACATGTATACTCACCGTCATAAAAAAGTAGCCACTTTTCAAATAACCCTAATTTTCACAATTCTTAATGTCTTTTTGTTATTACACATCCATACGCATTCCCAATGGTTCCTTTTCACACATCAATGGTGAAAGGCTTTCAACATGCCCGGAAACATGTTTAGTTGTAATATGGGTTCAAAACAGTGTTTTAGGATACACATTTCAAGTTTGTTCACATACAGCTGTCATTTTCTGCATAAGTTGATGCTGTTGAAACACAAACTAAAGTCCCATTTCAATTTTACAGTCACTCATTCCGTTGAAATGATACAGGTCTGTGAAAATTTAGCACAACCAGTATAGCATATTTCAATATTAAATGTTTGATAAAAACCGGAAGTGGTTAGTGGATGAAGTGAAGAAAAACTTTTTCTTAATTTGGGACTTGCTAAAGACCAAACAGAAACAAAAATGCAACGAAAAGAACATTTGAGAAAACATTTGGGGTTGGTTTGGCTAAAACCGGGAACCGCCATTTTGCAAGGTCTTTGGTTTAATGTGAATCACTTATAAGTTATAAGTCAATAATCATTTCGAATAAAAACAGTATCATAAACAAAAACCATTATTCATTTTTGGTCCGTTTCCGGCCCTATATATGGCCGTGAATTTCAGTAGTGTAGAACTACCACCAAGCTACCATAGCTAATGGGGGTAAGGCGACTGTTTTCTATTCTTGCACGAACGCGTTTTTACTTGCCAAGCTTCAATGTTTTGTATCTATTTCGGCATGTCTATGAAAAATCCTAAAATTGTCGATCATTTGCATTAGACAAGTGGCTACTTTCTTATGACGGGGAGTATATATCATCAGAGCTATAGAAAAGAGAGGACTAATGCTTTTTAAAAAAACATTATTGCATTGACTTTTAATCAAATCCTACGTTATGGATACTCATCGGAATCGTCTCGTCGAGACGATTCTAATGAGTATCCACAACATAGGAATTGGATTTGAAATATTTGATTAGGAATAAATTCACCTCATCTTATCTCTTGTACTGTACGAGTATTTACTAATTTTATTTTTTTTATTTAATTTTAAAATAAATTCATTTTCAATTATGCCATTAATTTCCATCGGCCGGAATAGGTCCAATTCTTTTGACGTCGCTTTTATTAGAAGTCGAAGAAAAAAATCATCCTGCGCATTTTTTCTGTGCTTTTCATTTGCCGCGGGTATGAGAAATGACAGGTATCCATGGCTAGGTGCTCCAGTCGCCGCGATATGACCATAGCAGTTAATAACGGCGTTAAACCCAAATAAATCAAATAAATCAGTCTGGCTGGCGGACTACCAGCCGAACGGGACCGACGTTATTTATTTGCACTCAAAGCCAAAAATGCAAGAAACAACATTTACGACAACAACAGCAACTACAAATCCCAAATAAAATGAATAATAAAAGAAAGAAAGGCTGAACGGCCGTATTTTTGTTTCGGATATAACCTGAACCACACATAATTTATTTGGACTTAGGCCTACACTATTTTAATTTTGTAGGCATATTTGGTATAGCTCACGGTAAATGACCTAGCAGAGCATCTCTAGCAAATAGCTAGAGATGCTCTTGCCGGGCATTTATCTCGAGCTATACCATATCGTATTGAGCTGTGGGGGTTATTTCGGCCACATCAGCTTATCAAATTTGCATGACATTGAGCACATGCATGCAACGCCGAATCATCGCATTCTCTACCAGAATATTCATGACCACAGATTTAGTGTCATTGGCCAAAACTAGAAAAGAATGATTGTCAAATTTTAGTCATTTCGTACTGCACCCCCCCCCCCTCCCCTACAAAATTACTTTATTTACTTGGTGGGCGTTGATAATGATAAAACCTTGTTTTCACAGTACTTCATTATTTTCTGAATAGTTTTATATGCTTTACTTTTCTACAGAATGAGACGAAATTCTAAGCAAATCATGATATTTTGTGGCGAGTCTCTTAAAAATCGGACCGTCGAAAACTTTGCAGGAAAAAATGTGAAAGTTTTACAGGAAATCATGTGATGCGGATTAGTAAATCGATGCTTTTCAACAAACCCCTCGTAACTGCACCTTATTTTAAGCTGCAGATACGAGGTTTTCGTAGAAAAGTGACGAACTCATTTTCAAGGTAAATTCAACGATTTTCATTTGAACTTACACGGTACGTACGGAGTATGCAGCTATAATACCGATTTTTCACGAAAAGGTTACAACTGTGGTCAGCCTGTGCGTTCTGACCACGGTCGATATTTTCGCGGCTATAATTAGCCTTTTGACTCGACGCGGCAAATTTAAATAAAAGACGAAGAGAACACAATTATATCGCGTATTACACTAGCCCCAGGTGATCCGTGCGAAACTATACGCCATTATTATGCACGTGCTGAGCGAAATCACGCGAGATCTCGGTATCTCATCTCGACGCACGCGCACTGGGGAGAATTCGAGACTCATTCCGTCCAAGTTGAATGATCATTGATTCATTTTTCAGTAATTTTTCACCAAAATGGCTGACAGCGACGAACGTCAAAACATCGATCTCTTGTTATAAGTCAAAACATAATAGGAGAGGGGAAAATAGAAAACATGGCGGTCGAATGAAATCCGATCTTCTACGCATGCGTTAAAATTAAAACGAGGCTGAATGCCATGTTATACAGACATTACTAGAAACACAAAACATGTTTCTTGAAATTGAAAACAAACACTCATGACAAAAATCCCAAGATTATTGAAAAAATGGAAACAAATACAAACAAACGAACGACATGTCATTTTTCTCCCAGACCAAGAAAAAAGAGAAACAAATGTTTCAACTGAAAATATCGTCGCTTTTCAACGAAAACCTCGTATCTGCAGCTTGCCCTAAGCTGCAGTTACGAGGTTTTCGTTGAAAAAAGACGATATATTGTTACAGCAACGAGACTGTGGAATTTAGACTAGTCTGGTATGGTTCTAAATAAAAATTTCAGAGACAACAATAATACAAAGACCGGGGTCTAGAAAAGGATCAATCGAAATTTTTGACATAGGACTATTATGGATCATGATCAGCCATGTTTTGCTATCCAGGCCCAAATAGTTTATTCCTATGCCAGATGCATAGTCTGACCATGAGCCATGTTACCCCTTAAGCCATTTGGAACTCCTGCGACAATTTTATCGAATCATTTCAGTATCATTGTCACTTCATTGTTGATGAACGTTTTGTATTGTTGTTCTATTCTATTCTATTCATAGTCTGAAAGTAGTTCCACGACTTACATCCAATCCATGATTCGACAATTGTCCCAAGTGTTCCAAATGCCCCTTTTGGAAACTGGACTCTTCTTCCAAACCCCGGTACACATGTTTTATCTTAGCAGGGAATCACGTGATACAACAAATTACAAAAAATGTCAATAATTTTGTTAATACTTGACAGGGTTGAATTCAGAATGAAGCAAAGAATGTTGAAACGCAAGGGATAAGTTGAATGTGTTGGGTCTTTTTATAATCTGCATTTGATAAATAGTTATTGACGACCAACAACAATTTTGATTTACAACAATTCAAATTTGTCGCCAATTACTTTTTATGGGCTTATTCTTAACTTATGCAGGACACTTCACATTCAGCAGCTTTCCATTATATTCTCGCATTCTCTGCTTTAAACACCAGCAAAGTAGAATATCCCATCCGTGACGAGTAAGACCGACATTGGTTTTGATCAGACTGTGCGTAAGCGCAGGCTGATCTGAATCTATGTCGGTCTCAAATAAAAAAACGACCCCTTTTCTACACCCGGAACATATGTGTTAGTCGAATAAAAGAAGAATAGCCCTCTCTTATCGCGTGAGACCTACCTACGTCTATTTTGCTTAACCCTTTCCCAAACAAGACCTAGTTTTGACGTCCCTAATTGAAAAGGCTTGGGATAACATTTAAACAAAAGAAGAAACTACTGATAACCAACAGTTTCTCCTTTTGTCTCAATATTTTCTATGCCATATTTCACACAAATTGCATCTTTAATAACTTCCATTTTGTCATTTGTGGTAGTTTTTGAAGTGCATCACCCTAAGTTTTTGCAGTTTGTTTTAAGCACAGACTGATCTAAATCCATACCGGTCTCGAACCCCTTAAAGGTCCCCTTTTACAGACCCTGGCACATATGTTTTATTCTCATGCCAGCAAAGTAGAATAGCCCTTGCGTGTCGCGTGCGATGGCATGCGCGGATGCGCGTGTCTATTTGTTCCAAAATAAAAGAGCGGACGAAAAATATTTTGCATAATGATTATTGGACTGGTCATAAAAAAATGGGTTGATATTACAGAAAAAATTGTCGGAATCTGCACTTTATTGCTCTTGTCTTTTTGTATTTTACTGAATCATTTTGAAAAATAAGTGTTGATTTCAAAGAATAATAGATCTATTTCGATTTATTGAAATAATAATTCTCTTTTAAAGAAAAGCTTATAAGTAATAGGTATGCATATGTAAGTGTTTTTAACCTTATCTGTAAAGAATCATATGTAACATATGAGTACTGCCTATTTCATTAAGAACTTTCTTTTATTTATCTGTTTGAAATTTAGCATTTAAATTAACAGACAGATGAAAAACACCAACAACAACAAAAAATAACGTTAAAACACACGTCAAAAATGATTTTGCATCGAATGCCAGTACACTTCGTCTTTTACCGATAGCATTTTATCGACCATCGACCATACAATAAGGAATTCACATTCCAAATTTTCTCCTTTTCCCCTGCTCTTTATTCAATAATTTTCCTCTCATAGCGGATTCTGGAGCTGCTTGACCGCTCATTGAAAGATGGCAATTGGATAATTTATCGGAGAATCTTTTGTCACGAAATCCAGTCAGAAAACTGCAGGTGTTAGCCAGTCGAGTCCATAACATCATTGTGGTCCGTTATTCAATTAACCCTTTACCAAATGTAATAATTTTAGACTTAGAATTCTACGAGGTTGCGGACGTTGCGGAAGAAATTGCTTGTCACAAGCAATTTCTCCATTTTCTACAATATTTTCTAAAGCCTTTTTTCTGGAAGGCTCCACCGCCGAATGTTTACGACGTCGCCCGAAAAGGTTCGCATGTGTAACGAATACTACCGACGTCGCACGGAACATTCTGATGGCGTATGAATCGCATTGGGATGGAGTACTTTAAGGGGGAATGCTCCAGTTTCCTAATTTTTTTTCCTAATAATAGAATTTATTTATATTTTGTATGTTGAAATTACATGTTATTACCAATTGAAAAATAAAATAAAAATGAATGGTCAGCGATCTTGTTTGAATTTTATAGGCATTCGTAGCACATACCCCTACATCGAAAAAATGCACAATTTCTTGCACCTGTCCAAGGTCACTAAAATGCTAATAAAATGCTGTATATTCATCGTTTAGTCCCGAAAACGGATTTAAAGTAACGTCTTAGATTTGATAAGAACGGAAAAGCCAAAATATGTGTTATCATAAACGTGTAAATGTATAAAACAGCATGCTCACGTGTTCGGTTAGATCAACGAAGCTGGAGTGTTTTATGTCAAAATTTGCATATTTTTGGAAATATTTCAAGTTTTACATAATAGAATTTGATAAAACTCCCTCATTGTATTAAGCAACATGTCCTGGTAATAATTCAAAAAGAAAATGTATAGGTCAGCGCACTTATTAGTGAATTACAGCAATTTCTATCAGCTACACATGAATAAAATGACGCAAAACAGTGGTAACTGCATACACACTTACGATTGTCTTGCTCTAAATAATCGACTTCCATCTTGAGGAAATCAGTTTCACATACTAAATACATTTTTACCTTCGAAAATAGTAAATTTTAATGATGTGTTATATTATTGAAAGTATGGTAGCGAAACATATTGGTACGAAACATTTAATTTACTACAGTAATGACCGAGTGTTCCGAAAAACTGGAGCATTCCCCCTTAAGACGCTTCAATGCCCTATAGTGCACGAGGGTAAATGTTATATTTACATGTACATACATTTCGTGAAATATTCTCTCACTGACCCTCTCCCAAACAAGGCCTGACGTTGACGTGTGTATTTTAAAATAAGGATTAGGAAAACATTGAGACAAAACAAGAAGGACTACATATTCACGGCCGCTTATCTACTAAATCACAACATTCTGTTGTGAAAGAAATTTCTTTTAGAGGATATCCGGTTGGCGGTTAGAGGAACCAACAAATCGGCGGGTGAAAGGTGAGTCTCGTCATTTAATCGAAATGTTCTTGTTTCTAGCTCGAAAATCAAAAATCGGAGAATGTCATACAACCCTTTATTAAGTTTCACATATTTGTGAGCCCCATCCAAACCCCGATTCCCAGAGATTGGACGGAAATTCATTTTCTCCCGTTGCAAGGGTAGCCCAAATATTGACATTTCGTCCATTCTGGTGTGCGTTTGTCCATTTTCTGAGGATGGATGGTCCAAAATGTATGTATTGTAAAAGAGTTGTATGTAAATTACATCGTATAAACAGCATTTTAAAAACTTACTGTCGAGCTTTGAAGAAAATCAGTTCTTCCGGTCAGTTTGTGCTTTAGAGGATATGTTGTGATTGAGAGGAAAGGTTGGAGTGTCTTCTTGGATGGGACTCACAAATATGTGAAAATGAATAAAGGGTTGTATGACATTCGCCGATTTGTTGGTACCTCTAACCGCCAACCGGATATCCTCTCAACTTTTTTTCATTCACAACAGAATGTTGTGATTTGGTAGATAAGCGGCCGTGATATTGGAGCTACCCAAAATTTCATGGTTTGGGAAAGGCTTTTTAAGTTGAATGCACCATCGCTTTACTTCGGGTGGAATTTGTAAAGTGCACTTTGTGACCTTTGCAGCCAACAACGATCAATCTCAGTTTGATCACGACCCATGTTGTTCTGTAAAAGCTTTTACAGAACATGTAGCAATTCTCTCGGACGAGAATGGACCTAAACAAATTGTATTTCAGCATAAACTGATCTGGAAAAACGATATCCGAGGTCTTAAATCCAGGTAACCACACGGTGTATAATCACGTGACACAACAATTTCAAAACATCTTTAACAATTTTATTAATACGGGATCGACTTGAATTCGGTTTAAAGCAGAGAAGAAAGCCAGACTTCGCGCATAAGATGGGCGTGGAGGATTTTCAAAAAGTCAGCTGATAAAAAAGTTATTGAAGATCAACCAACATTTTGGTTGATCTTCAATAACTTTCTTATCCGTTGATTTTTCACAAATCCATCACGTCAATGTATTTCTGACATTTTTCCACATTCTCTACTCCAAACCGAATTCAAATGGGTCAAGTAATGTTATTGAAAATTATCGGAAATTCTAAGTCACGTGATTATACACCGTGAACAATCTCATGTTCTTGTAGAAATCAAAATATTTCCTTTCCTGGTGCCCTGGCACCAAAAGTAATTGTTTGTCACAAATTCAATTTGAGTATCTATTCGTGCCTCGATGATCATCTTTCCCGATAAAATTCCCGAAATCCTCTCGGTGAGCACTTCCGGATCGAAATGTTGCGGTTTCCCCCCTCGTCTCATCACTCGAGGGACTCGGTCTTTATCGCCTTTTGTTATTCCATAGTGTCATTTATTGAGTCGATTTATCACATTAACGTAAATGAAATGGGTGACCGGGGTCTGCGAAAATAACCCTTGTGGTATAATTATGATGCCATCATATATCCAGATCAGCCTGTACATACGCACAGTCTGATCTGGATCCATGCTGTTCATTGATAAATTCATATTGGCCTCCATCAATTGTGAAAGAGTAGCATTGACCCTGATCAGACTGCACCAGTGCAAAAACTGATATAAATCTTCAATGGTATTACCTTTTACCAGATTTCCACTCAGACATTTTTACCCTTTTCTGTCTAACGTTTTGGAATGCAAGACTAGCAGCAATATTTCAAGCTATTGTTGATTTTGACGTCAATTGCGGCTTTGTTTGTATGCACAAAGTACCAATACTCAACATTTACTTGTTTTCTCTTTAGACTTTATATTTTAAGCAATACCGTACATATAGATTGGTCTTTCCATATCAATTATGTAGTCTGCAAAATATATTTTCCAAACAATGTACGAGTTTTGAGACATTGATTCAGGTCAGTTAGAAAAAAGACCAGAGACAAAAAGAGAATGCTGAAATTCAGTATTCTTTTCATTCCCTTGATGTTTTGTATGGCTTTATTTACTGTTTTCGAGTATTGTGACTTTGTTTTGTAGTCTGCGCCATTTTTACGGACAAACTCAGTGACTTTTCTCGTCCAGGGAACGATTATGTGAAGGATCGCAATGTTGTCTATAGTGTAAAGGAATAAATGACATCAAGTTAGTTAACCAAACGATCAAATCGACCAAACGAAAAGACGGTGGCTGCCAATAAAACGATGAATAGGTACTACTTTCTGATGCGTGGAAATATCATTATTAACAGTCGAGGAGATATCCTTCCGCCGTTAACTTCGGCTGGTTACCGGACCATCTGATATGAAATCCAATTTTCTAACTGTCAAAACTCTCGTTTGCGGGAACCAGTCTAGGACTGGGAGAGAAATTGAACATGTTGATAACAGGAATTTCTTCCTTCCGTAGCCGATTGTTCGTAATATAAACCGGCAAACGTCCAAATGATTTTTGTTTTACAATCTTTCTCTCTGAGACATCGATCGATTGTTGTGTAGAAATCATGGAACCAGGCCAATGTTGTGACATTTCCTAGACGATTGTTAGAGTTCTTGATAAAAGACATGACAGAGCATCTCTAGCTTTTTAGCTAGAGATGCTCTGCGAGGTCATTTATCTCGAGTCATACTACTTTTCTATCTAACTTGAGTGGGCAACAGATTAAAACTTATCCATCTTATCTATTTTCCTTCCATTCGTGGGCTACAAGTTCGAAACTTTTTGTGATGGGAGGGTTTGTTGTTGTTGTTGCTGCTGTTGTTGTTGATGTTTTGGGTTTGTTGTTGTTGTTGTTGTTGTTTTCAACCTATGAGAATGTAGAACACAGAAAACTAAATAAATGACCGGACTTGGGGTAGTTTTTATCTACCATCCGCATTAAAATGTTAGAATATTAATATCTTAAACGACCTAGATAAAGAATATGGAGTGCCTTCCAGTTGGAATAAGCCGAGGAACTTGATAACGGACTTCGTGGCATTTTAGACTCCCCATGAAACCTGATCAGTTTGCGCCAACTCGCAGTTTGATCATGGTCTACGCTGTTATCAAGATTTGATACAGGTACAATAGTAGGCTAATCAGAATTTTCTCTGGTGAAATCCGCTCTTTGATATGTTGGTGTCGCTCATTTCCTTAAATGAGCGACATCAACATAACAAAGAGCGAATTTCATCAGAGAAAACTCGGATTAACGATAAAGAAGCTATAAGAGAATAGCATGGATCTTGATCAGACTGTGGGTATGTACATGTTGATCTTGATACATGAAGGGTTTAACCCTTTCCCAAACAAGAACTGGTTATGACGTCTCTGGTGGAAAAGACTCGGGAAAACATTAAAACAAAAGAAGACACTGCTGATAACAAGCAGTTTATCCTTTTGTCTCAATATGTTCTATGCCGTATTTTACACAGGTCCTATCTGTAATAACTTCCATTTTGTCATTTTAGGAAGTTTTCGAAGTGGATCACCTTCAAAATTGTGCTGTTTGGGAAAGGGTTAAAAGAAAATAGGGTCCCATTTTTTCCAAATTCTGACGCAAATACAGCGTCGATTGAAGATCAAATCCTCACAACTCCGGGTTTTTTTTCAAGCTGTAGTTACGTGGTTTTCATTGCCTACCGAAGATATACGGCGGGGAGGAAAAAATATAAAAGAAAATCATCCTTATACATCATAATCTTTATTTTATTTATAAAATATTTTCATTATTCACAATTCAATAATTTCATTTCAAAAATCAAAACAACGAAAAACGCAAAAATACAATTTGAGACATTTCATGTAAGCAGCAAATAAGGATTTCCGACAGACTTTTAGACTGATCAGAATTTAGAAAGTTAGCAGAATCAATGTAATACTGATGTAACTTTCATTGCAAGAATAGTATTCTAATTAATTTGTCCCATTTTACATAGAAAGATAGGTAGTAAAGGAGAAATGCTGTCGAAAAGCTTTTTTCTTCATTTCTCGAAATGTTGTCCAAAGTTTTCTAAATAAAGGAGGTCACATCAGGATTTGCCAGGGAAATATAATCGCCGAATTATGAAGCTAAAATTGTAATGGATTTGACTAGTATTTGGATTTTGAATACTGGAAAAAATAGATAACTAAATCATTTGAACCAGGATCTGGAAAAATGTCCTTTAAGGCTTTTGAGCCCAACATGGTTCCAGATCAGCCTGCGTATACAAACAGTCTAACCAGGAACCATGTTGTTCTCTAATAGCTTAATCATGATCTGTAGCAACCATATGAGAGTAGCATGGATCCATGTCAGACTGCACCTAGTCAAACACTGATCTTGACACACAAAAATCTCAAATGCTTTCAGGGATCTTTTTCCAGATCCAGGCTCATTCATTAAAATAAGTGGTTGTTAATGTCATAATAACCCTTTCCAAACTAATCCTGATTTCGACATTCTCAATAGAATATGCATGGAATGGAAAAACATGGAGACATTAGTATAAAAATTTTAATTCTGATATCCAGCATATTCTCATTTCTCCTCGATATTTTATGTGCTATGGCCTACAAAATGAAATGTTTAGGAAAGGCGCTCAATAACTAGAATAAAATAAATAAAATTAGATTAAAGTGACATTTCAGAATTACTTTTACATAAATTTTACTTTTATTCTATCTGAAAGAGTATCTTTTCGTATGGAAATTCTGAAAATTTCAAGCCAAAATATTGAACCGTTTAGGAGAAATATTATATTTTTGTGCTAAAATTAAACAGATTGTTGTGGACAACAGTTCAGATTTATATAGAATTTGTCATTTTTGTCTCAACTTTAAAGGCGTATTTTTCGCTTATAAATAACAACTCCTAAAAACTGATAGCACTTCTACGCATTAGAATAAACACTCTTTGTATCAAGACATAATTTTAAAAGAATGAAATAAATGTGAAATGTCACTTTAAGTACTGGACGTGAACTCTGGCAGTTTCAAAATTGACGTTTGACGTCGTATAGGTCATAAGAGTAAACAACATTTTTTCCATAACTACAAAAAAGACATGTCTGAAGCGAAAGAAGTTGCAGACGTCAATATCGGTGATACCGTATGCAGAGAATCTACATAATATATAGCTTAGCAAACATTGAAGAAAACTGAGAAATGCTGACTTTCAGTATCTTCTCCTTTCCTTGTAATAGTTTCTAAACCCATTTTTGCTTTTTCTGCTACCGGAATACTTATCCGGTGAAATTCTTTTTCGAAAGAACCTTTTTGTATGCGTTTGTATTTCCATTGAAGAGGACGGGACCAGGCCCCGGTTTCTCGAAAAAACGTAAGTATATTCTCATGAGAACATCCTCAACTTCAAAGGGATACTGTCCAACGTTGAATGGTATTCGATTGAAATTCACGTGGATTTCGTGCGATTTGAGCACGATGCTTAGATTTGAGCATGAGGACGTACTTAAGCTTTTTCGAGAAACCGGACCAGATATTCAGGTAGACTTAACCCTTTCACATACAAGACCTACTTTAGATGTCCATAATAGGACAATCTTGGGAAAACGTTTAGACATAAGAAGAAAAAATTACTGATGCATGTAACCAGTATTTCGTGCTTTTGTCACAATGTTCCCCATGTTTTTGTACATAATATTATCTTCTTTGATACATAAGAAAAAAGTACTGATACAGGTAACCATTATTTCCTGTTTTGTCACAACATTCCCCATGTTTAAGTACATAATATTATATTTATCAGAATCTATTTTGACATCTGCAACAACTTTCATTTTTGAAAAGTCTGAATTATTGCCTTTTGGGAAATAGTAAAGCACTTTTTTTCTAGTTATCCGAACTTACTGTATAAACTCAGTACCACATAATGACGCTTTATGACGACATATAATATGAAGGCAATGGAAAACATTGTGGAAAATGAAGAAATTGCTTTTCTCAAGCAATTTCTTCATTTCCCACAATGTTTTCTTCCCAAGTATAACCCCAAAATGTCACATTTCATTTACTTTAAATTGTCGTCTGCAACACCTTTGAATTTTGGACATGTCGGAGTTTTGTTATTTGGTAATGGGTTACCATCACTGTTTATCTCACTTATATCACTAGAACGAAGACTCATGTATGTCTGAATGTTTTAAAAAGTCCGACCCAGTCTGGTGATAATAATACGAACTGATATGATGTGACGGGGGTGGGGGCACGGAGGGAAACTGTCCCGTGGGATGGGGCATGTGGTGATTCGAAAAGTTCTGATATAACGAACAACTCCCATTTGCTGGTGACCAGTAACTCGACGGTGCACCGAATAAGCCGGTCGACGTCGACATAGGTGTGTGTGGGTTGAGATAGTTAAACTTTGGATTATGATGATAACTCGACATTAAGATATCTTGCTGGTATTTATACGCCGTTGGATCTGGCGCACTAGGTTGCATCGCCTGAGCGAGTCCTGCGAAGTCAAATTTGTACGCGTAACGTTTTCCGTGCACTTTGGTCATAATGTTTTTGTCGTAGTAATATCGTAACGCACGACTCAGTTTGTCATAGTTCATGTTCGGTTTACTTTTTCTCTCACCCCACCTGCGAGCGACCTCGTCTGGGTCTACGAGTTTGAATTCACCGTTTGTTCCTTCCCATAATATACAGTTTATGTTGCTGCTGTCTGAAAGTAGTTCCAGTAAAAACTGCCACAACTGTATCTGTCCGCTGCCTGAAAAATAGACCGGAGAAATTAAGCGACTTATTTTAAAACATTTTACACAAGGAAATCTCTATTATTGACGGTCCTTTCAAAAAGGTCTACGAAATAATTGATAGTAAAATACATTGTTCTTGTCTCGTTGTTTCTTAGCCAAGGACATTTAACGTGTTTTGAAACACTTACGAAAAGTTGTGCCTTGAACAAACTTGAAAAAGAACCAGTCTAAATTTTATTCGTTTATTACTATATAAACAAGTTAAATATATAATTTATGTATATAATATCAAGAATAGAAGACAATGTTAAGATTGTTTTTAGACAACGTATCGATTCCTAGATAAAAATTCATTTTTGTCTATGAATTGGTACAACTACAAGCTATGTACATATATTGTCTTATTTCATTTTATTAGTTTTACTGTTGTCAAAAGACGCGTGAATACTAAATACGTTAACAATATTCATAAGTGCCATAAGGAAGTCTGGCAAATGATACAAAATTCCTTTTTACTCGAGTTGTTCTCCAAAATTGGACATGAAGTAGTTCGATATTTGGTTTTAGACAACAATTTGGAGCCAACGTCAAGCCCCCCATTAGTCAATCGTGAATTATGTTCTTTCTTTGTAAATTTACTCTCAATTATATTGACGAAATAATCACAAAGATTATTCACGGCCGTCATTAATTCAGTCATACTCTTCTCTCAGAATTGTCTCTCAGAACCGTACACTTTTTCAAAATTTTGGTCACTCAAATAACAATAAAATCACAAAATGTTGTTTTTATGTTTAATACAACATCGTATAACCATAAAATGCATTTTCGTTGCAATTTTCTGATCGTTGATACTATTTCTGGACTGATTTTTGTTTCTGTAACGGAAGAAGATAATTGGCACCGCGGAATTCTGGGTAACCGGAAGCAATCGACATGACGCCATATTGGATGTCGCATTTTCAAGTAGTTGCTCTTAATGGGATAGGAGATATGTGAACATAGTCAATCAGAGATGACACTTTACGTATTTTGGCGTTGAATAGAAGAATTAAGTAGATCTAGCTGTTCCTTGACAACTTGCTAACGATACATTGGTTTTGACGAAACCAACCAAAAGGACATTTAAAAGAGTTGACATAACATAACAAAATGATGATTGTGCAGGAAAATGCATTTTGAGAACCGCATTTTTGGAATATCTAATGCTCTAAGCATTGTTCTCATTGATATTATTGACGAATTTGTTTATGCAGTCAACGCAACCCCATTTACATTTAACTGAGATCCCAACTTTTAAATGTATTTTTGACAGGAATCCCAGACAGTATCAAAACTATATTTGTAGAATGTTATTGTTGTCATCATATTTTTTAAATTTATTGATGAGGACGGAACCAGATTTATTCCTTTCACTTATGAAAGTTCGATTTATCCGATGTCGAAACAGCGAGAGTCAACTGTATTGCCATTGATGACAATTATGTTTGTTATTTTTGTCATGCAAAATGTCCCACTACATGTAAATGTTTAGGATTTTTTTATGGAACTGGCAACAGGATATATGAGTGGCGACATAATCACGGCGCATAATCTTATGACACAATAATTTTAGAAAATCGTCAATAATTGTGTAAAAACTTGACCATTTTGAAATTGGCTTGTAAGCAGAGAAGTCGGATATACGACATGGATTAGATAGAATGTGGTAGATCATAAAAAAATCAGCTGATAAAAAATATTGACAACCACCAACATTTTGGTTGGTCGACAATAATCTTTTTATCAAATGACTATCAAAAGATCTATCACACATCAGCTAATTCCTGGCATTTATCCGCCTTCTCTACTTCGAACATACATGTATTTCAAATCGGTAAAATATTAAGATAACTGTCGAAAAAAAATTAGGAAACGTTTTGTCACTTTATTTCCTGTCGTGAAATTGTTCAGATTCGATTTCTTTCCTGCTATTCTATCGTTTACACGTTTGTCCATTTCAACTTTCCCATATAGAAAATTACCCTCATAGAAAGGTAGAAGGAGATAAAAATCGAGCGTTTATGAAGATGCCGCGTGCCGTTAAAGGGCAAAACTACCTGATTATACCTGCATTATTAGTGTATAAATTAGAAAGATCACTTTGTAGGCACGTTTTGTTCATTATCAACAGTAATCAATGATTAACTTTGTCTCCATACATGCAAAACCCTTCCACGAAAAAGAAATAACCAAAAAGCAAATTATTCCATGTTGAAAGCTACTGACGACGATGCATGTAAAAAAAAAATGCGAAAAATGCATGTCTTGCATTTTTAAAATGTAATTTCACATTTATTTCATTTTTTAAAAGTATGTCTTGATGCAAGGATACATTTATTCTAATCCGTAGAAATGCTATCAGTTTTTTGAAGTTGTTATTTATAAGTGAAAAATACGCCTTTAAAGTTGAGACAGAAATGACAAATTCTATATAAATCTGAACTGTTGTCCACAACAATTTCTCTAATTTTAGCACAAAAATATATATTTCTCGCTTAAGGTTTAATATTTTGACTTGAAATTTTCGGAATTTCCATAAGAAAAGATGCTCTTACAGATAGAATAAAAGTAGTTTATGTAAAAATGATAGTGAAATGTCACTTTAATAATCAATGCTCAACTTTGTCTCGGTACATTCTAAAACCCCTCCACAAACGAAAAATACTAGAAATATTCCAAATTGAAAGCTGCTGACGATGATGCATGTTAAAGTGACATTTCACATTCATTTCATTTTTTAAAAGTATGTCTTGATGCAAAGATTATTTATACTAATGCGTAGAAATGCTATCAGTTTTTTGAAGTTGTTATTTATAAGCGAAAAATACGCCTTTAAAGTTGAAATGTCACTTTAAATCTATTTACAAAATATGAATGGTTTGCATTAGGATCATTGCCATGTAAAATAATACAAGTAATACCTGCACTATTAGTGCATAAATTAGAAAGACCACTTTGTAGGCACGTTTTATTCATAATCAATAGAAATCAATGCTAAACTTTGTCTCTGTACATGCTAAAACCCTTTTATCAGACAAGGTCATACATTTACGCATCGAAAAAAATCAAGTCAGGGAATCACGTATTACAACAACTGAAGAAAATATTCAATAAATCCGTTAAAGTGACATTTCACAGATTTTTTTTCATAAATTTTACGTTCATTTTTATCTGAAGGAACATAATTATAACTTCAAATAACTGATGGCATTTATACGCATTATAATAGCATCAAGACATGGAATTTTCAGTCCCTTTAAACCTGACTGATCTGAAAATGGTTTAAATGCGGGAATATGTCAGGAATTAAATAGAAGTAGTAGATCTTAATATTCAGCTAAAAAAATATTGGCATGGTCGTCTATAACTTTTCAATTAGCAGATTTGTTAAAGGTCTAAAACATCCAGTGAATTATCTTCGTATTTTACGTTCTCTGCTTCGAGCCGGATTCAAAAAGGTCACGTATTAACCCTTTCCCAAACAAGACCTGGTTTTGACGTCCCTGATTGGATAGGCTTGGGAAACATTGAGGCAAAAGAAGAAACTGCTGATAACCAGCAGTTTCTCCTTTTGTCTCAATGTTTTCTACGCTATATTAATTAAGCATCTATTGAAACATTTTCAAAACAATTAGACGGAAGGTAAAGGACAAGTTCTATCTACACGTGAACTGTAGTTTACCACAATAAATTCCTCGTAAACGACGCAATCCATTGGATTGAAATTTCAGAATTTTTATAAGAAAATAGAAATAAAAGCTAAATTCATGAGAACATATAGAATCTATATGGAACACCTCTTTAAGAATTGATGTAAAAGAAGTAAAGGCTGCTTGCTTACCCTGTGGCCTCCAAGGTGCGTGGTTCGAGTCTAATGAAGGTTTTCCTATCGCTGTGATGGGACTATGAGGGTGAGCTGCGTAACCTGTGAAAGAAATGTTGCCCATTACCAAACGGCAAAATTTTGGGTTGGTCCAAATTCAAAGATGTTGCAGACGACAATTTCAAGCGAATGAAATATAGCAAATTCGGACTTTTGGTGTAGAAAATATTGTGGCAAATGAAGAAATTGCTTGTCACAAGCAATTTCTTCATTTTCCACAATGTTTTCCAAAGCCTTATTCTTTAGGGGAGTCAAAAGGAGTCACTGTGTGGTAATTGGTTGATTTAGGATTACAATTTACAACCGATCATTAAATACAAAACACTTCATGCATATTCGGGCTTCATTCTTAGCAACGGAAATTGACGAGGGCATCCCTCGTCAATTTCCGTTGCCATGAATGGTTCTCGGAAATAGACGAGGGTGTTTTTCGTAAATTTCCGTTGTCACGGATGACGCCCGAAGATGCACGACGTTTTTGGTTAATGTTGAATTATAAAATGCATGGCCATGTGCAATAAATGCCTCAATATCTCAATTGCTTAAAAAGAAAATAACTATGAATAGTTCTACTCTTATCTTTCCATACATTTTTTAAGTATTTTGCTTGTTGTTGTTTGTGTTTTTTCTACAATTTTCCAAAGTAACGCTGCATATACCATTACCATCGGGTCGTGTTATAGAGCTATTGATACGGAGAAATAAGGAGGGTATATTTGACGAGATTGTTGACTAAATTATAGGGTTACTCTCGTGTTGACATGATCTACCATGTTATTAGGAAAATTTAACCCTCAAACCATATAGACACTTTTTTCTATATAATGCTGATGATGGACTTTGACAAAACTTTTTGTCACTACTTATACATATAGATCTTAAATATCGCTTGTTTTCATTAAACAAAACTTATAGATTTTACAGCAACTGCAGTTTTAAAGAAGCTTCAACCCGTTACCAAACGTCAAATTTTTTTACTTGTCCAAATTCAAAGATGTTGCAGACGACAATTTAAAGTGAATTTTTTATTTTTATTTTTTGATAGTTTTGTTTGGAAAATATTGTAGGAAATGAAGAAATTGCTTGTCACGAGCATTTTCTCCATCTTCCACAATGTTTTCCAAAGCCAATTTCTTGTGGGGAGTCAAAAAGTGTCACTGTGTGGTAAAGAGTTTAACAAATTTTTTGTGTGTGAAAATGGACGATATGGTAGTTTATTTCTGGAACAAATATTCTGTTGTTTGAATGCGTTACGACCACGAGAACCTTCGAATAATTGCATACGATTGAAAAAAAATCTTTTACAAAATGCAGTTTTAATGCTACTTGAACGGCATTTTGTTGCGATCTTGTGTCAAAATTTATCTCGTGTAGAAAATAAAAATGAAATCACGTTTGGGAATTCCTCTTTGAATTTATTATTATTATTATTATTTTGTATAAAAATGATATAGATAGACAACGACCTGTGAATGATCAAAGGTCGACGAGTCTAAATTGACGGGGTAAGAGGGATTTCGAATTATAAAAGAATATGACTAGAACGCGTATGCCCATAATAAATCGACAAAATACTATCTGGATACAGCTACTGAACTCACGCGGCATTACGGACAGCACGCAATACCTGTCTATGTTCGCTTTTATTCAGTGGAAAATAGGCGCTCCTCCCTATTTACATGTATTGGAATATACCGTAACCTTTCGTCACGGCTCACGACTCGATGTCTATTTATATCGACGCAGTCAAATCACTGATCGAAAAATGAAATAAACCAAAAACATAATTTTGTAGTAAAAGAACTGACCCATTTTCGGAATCTCAACAACTTTCCCAAAGTAATAAAACGGTAGTATGCTCTTATATTTTCAATTTTCGACCTTTTATTAATTGAAATGTAACATGTCATGAAACAAATACACCGTTATAATAACTCTTCAAAGTTACACGGTTTGAAATAGTAAGGAATCGGGTAATTTTTGCAAAGCAAAATATCATACCGCTCTTTGCTTTTAAAGATTACTTTTGATTAATGTGGCAATCTCAACAAAGTAGCCCACTCATTTTCTTCGCAATTTTGTCCTATTGTCCAATTCGTGCCTTTCAGATATGTGTGGGGCTATCATCGGACCATTATTTGGGCTCGGTTTACATCTAAATTATAGTTATAAAGTTAATCGAGGGAGGAGTCGCGTGCCACACACGCGTACAGATTTCTCCTAGCCTTTCTTAACACTTTCTCCGCACGAAGACTGAAATTTGTAATTGATAGACAGGGATTTAGCGTTCATTGCAAATATTGATATCAATTAATATTACATGTAATATTTTCTTTTTTTACATTATTGTCCATCTATGTCGAGAATTCCAGTACCCTTGTATTAGTTGGTGTTTTGTTCATCTGTTTATTGCTTTTCGTTTTTGAAGCAGTAACATTTGATGCTAAATTATTAAAACTATTGGTTTTAAAATGCATTTTCAAAGTATTCACATATTTTAGCTCTCAAATAGTCTGAAAAAAGTAGAAAAATACAAAGATAATGCTTGAAAAACAATCGGCGAAGAGTCTTATATTAAAAATAAAATTATGATACCTACATACTAAAATTGGTAATTAAGAATTCTATTCTTGTATAATGATACCACAAGAAGCCCGGTAAAAAAAAATTGGTTTGATTTTATGTATCAGGGTTTCACCTCGTTTTCAATTGCTATGGCCATATCGCTGCAGCTAGAGCAGCTTACCACGGATTACTGCCCTCTCCAGTACTACCACAACACCCTTACTGAGTCTCCAACTGCTTACCCACAAATGTTAGCGATTTTAAACCATTGGGGTGTGACATTTTGTCATAAAGGATATTTGCCGCGGCCGGGGATCAAACCCGGGACCTCTCGATAGAGAATCAGATGCGCTTCCAATTGCGCTATGGCCGCGGCGAAATAAAAAAGACCAAGACGGTGAAAAAGAAATTAAAAAAAGAAGAAAATGAAATATCTTTTTAGTTTACCTTGTGATGTAGGTGGTTGTGGAGTCCAGGCTGTTTTACCATAGGACGGATCTATAAGTAAAAAAGAAATGCAAATAACGAATCGGTATTTAACAAATGATAACCAACATATCGTCGCTTTTCAACGAAAACATCGTATCTGAAGCTTGTTTTAAGCTGCTGATACGATGTTTTTCTTGAAAAGCAGCGATATAAAAATTAAAATATTTGAGAATATTTCACAATGAAAAATTATATGACTTTATAAATGCTTCTTAGATATGTACATGTAAGAAATTTATTTTCATTTTCTCCTGTAATCATGAATCATGTCACATACCAAATCTCATCTTCGTATTTTACTAGCCAATCATTTAAAGAAATTAATATTTATGCACTCACCAAAGAAAACCAAGCGTTTGCATGACTTAAAAGAATATTGCAAAAATGGATAACGAAATTATATTATTCGATGCACCCCATGTATATTTTGCAAGATTATTTCTCTTTTTTGAATCCGTCTTTAATTCTAAAATATTTTCCCAGATCACCAAAATTGAATCGATTCAGTCAACTGCTGGTCCGGCATTATGATATTTATTTTGATCTTAGACAATATCGATCTTATGAAAAGAGGATATCGATTATTGTTATCAAAATATTTTGTTGGAGCACAGTGATTTATGAAGTTCTGGACGGGTCCCGCAACAAGTCCCGGATAATCATAATTTACTATTGATGGTGCATATAAAATGATACACTACGCATTGCTTATAAAACATATCAAAATATTTTCTTGTTGAAAAGGGGTTAAATATCTCTCATTCCGTTAACCCTTTACCAAACAAGACCTGGTTTTGACGTCCTTAATAGAATTGGCCTTAGAAAACATTGAGACAAAAGAAGAAACTGCTGAAAACCAGCAGTTTCTCCTTTTGTCTCAATATTTTCTGAGCTATATCATACACAAATTTTATCTTTATCAACATTCCTTTTGTTGTCTGCGGCAGCTTTCAAATTGGATCACCCTAAAATTTTGTCGTGTGGGAAAGGGTTAATCACTTTTGTCGTAGCCATTTCTTTCGAATAATCTCGACAAAACTTATTTTTATTGCATTTGTTCTAAAATAATCATCAGAGATGTAGATGGAATGCCGGCCTTGATTAAATGGACAATTTCTCCCTTTTCTACGTTATTTACACCACAAGATTCTTCCAATCGAAATCATCAAAAGCATAATTATACAATTGACAATCGTTGTGTCGACAACGGATAAGTCACATTTCTTCTTTCGAAAGGACTTTGTCAACATAAATGGATATCGAAACTGTTAAACAAAATAAAAATAGCCCTTTGAAAATGGAACGAAAAGGAACTTCTGCTTTTCCTACTATATTTCAATTAAGAAATTGTTTAATCAGCAGGAAAAATGGTAGCAAATCATTTCAATCGAAACCGAACATTAAATGGGGTGAGTAGGACTCATAAAATGCCTCAAACGCTGCGAAATATGGAAGAAAATAAACATTTCGAATTAGGCATTTTTACTTTGTCTACAATATTTCAAAACCGTATGTAGCTTCGATGTAAAACAAAAACAATCATAATTATGTGTTTCGAATAATTCTTTTATAATAATGAAAAAAAAAAGATTTATCGAATTACCTTGAGGCACATTTTAGACGCATTATCACGAAATCAGAGGATCCCGTGTAACTACGTCGAGACAACCGAAGTTCGATAAAATTGAGAGACAAATGATATTTCAAACAAAAAATCTGCAAGCTTTTAATTTGTGAGTAGTTGCAATATTGTAGACAACTGAGAAGAATTGCTCGAGCGATTTTCGCCGATGTCTGGAAGATTTTATGGAAGTCATTTTACCTAAAAATTATATCAAGTTTTCAATTTTCTGTGATAAGGGCCGTCAAGAGTTTTACTTCCACTGTATGTCGAATTCAATTCTTTCCCTACAAAAATCCACGTACAATTGTTTTTTTCGAAAGCTGTCTCAATCATTCTACTTGCGGACACAATGTTTCGGACAGTATTGAGGCAAAACGAGAAAATGCAGGGTAACGCATTATCAACAATCTTTCGACAAATTCACCATTTATGATTTCCTGTCCAATTGTAAGACCGTTGATAATAAGGGCTCCTGATTTTCAGAATGTTCTTCTTTTGCCACAATGTTAAATAAAAAAATCTTTGTCGGTGTTGTAAAGATATTTATCTATATGTGGGTTGCTGTAAGAAAGTGATGACATATTATTTTTAATTCTCAGCTTTAAGAGTATATGAGTGCATGACCCTACTTAGAAAATTATTGTATGATATCTTTTTAAACAAATATAAAGTTATTTGTAGAATTCTGTTTAACTTGGAAAAATTCCGGATATCTATACGGACGTTTTGTAACTTTCGAACAAACTTTCTTTCATTTACATATAAAATTTTAAAAACACTTTTGGCAATGATAGTACTAAAATATGTTTTTATGTTAAAAGCAATTTTACAGAGAGCGTCAAATAGACTCATTTGGCAATCTATTCTCTAATCGTACACGTATGTAATATCTAAATTTAGAAAGAAATTTCGGAAGTTCAACAAAGTCATAAGTACGAATACTCGGAAACGGTTCTTTGAAAACAACGGAAGTTTACATCCGTTGCCAAGAAACGTTTAAAATTTCACAAATCCGTTGGAAACTTACCCGGAAACATCATCCCAGAAAACCCGGGAAAACTGCACGTTCTGTAATAGTCCTGCTGCTTTAAACTTTGCATTGTTTGTAAAATTATATTTATCTATGTTTCCAAATTTCCTGTCAACTAGTTTTCCGTATCCACTCAATTTTCCGTCGCTTCCTATGTTTGATTTTTCTCCACTACCACTAGTATTATCTTTTTCGCAGACCGAATTTCCGATTTGCAAGTCGGCAATTTCCGAGTCGGAACAAGCAACTGCCGGTTACAAGTCCCTTTCAGAATTTGGGAAGGAAGTTCGGATACGCTGATTTTAGAACCAGTTCCGATTCACAGACTCAATTGGAAGAGCAAATATCCATTGATTATGCTAATTTACGATTTATTACCCCGCCAAAGATGGTGGAAATCCGGCAGCCTCCGTACCAATATCGACCAATCAGCGCGCGGCAATCAGAACGAGGCGGGAATTTAACCGAACAAGGCGTGTTCGTTTAATCGATAATCGGACGAAGAACCAATATGGAAGCAGCCGTATTCGGATTGTAACACAGTCTCTGACGTTCGATATTTGATCAACGATGGCTTTTCAAACATTTCCTTGCTTTTCTTCAAAAACATCGTAACTGCAGCTTATTTAAAGCTGCAGTTACGAGGTTTTTGTAGAAAAGAAGCGAATTTCCCGTTATTTTTCTGCTTTTGAATAGAGTAGGAGAATTTTAGAGACTTATTTGGAGACAAATCTTATTCCCCTCAGGTCTCGTTGCCTAATGAGCTTAACCAAATAATTGAATAACCCTTTTATGCGACATTTCTGTTACCATATTTTACTTGTCATTTTAGATGGTTTCTTTTGATCAGCGTTTTTTCGAGAATCAACTCTGAATCTTAATACTTTAGTCATAGAGGTGATAAATTGAAACAGATTTGCCAAATATACTGAGAGGCAAAAATAAGTATACACCCTAGTTATTCCACGTTTTCTGAATAATCGATTCATAATAGTTTGTAAGACTTTTAATCGCCTCCGAAGGTGGCTGTTTATTGATGTAACCTTCTCCGCCTACCCGTGTATCTGTCCGTCCTTCCGTTGTGAAGGTCTTTTAATAGCATACCGCGTCACCGAAAAAGGGGATGTAATCGATTGATCAATGCAAGCATCGACAGTGACACAAACCCTACATTTATTAGTGGATTTTGATAAAATTTTCACAGAAAGTTTCGAATCACCTAAGACTATGCGTGCATTGTTATTTTTTCCCGATTTAGATAAGTCATGGCAACAGGGGGCTTGATGAAAACAACCTACCTGACATAACTCCTTCTAAATTTATTGACGGATTCTGATAAAAATTTACGAAGAATGTTTCTAGACACCTGACTAAGAGTATATAGTGTAAAATTTCTTTCATACCATGCTGCGTCATAGGAAAATGGGCCTTAATGCAAAAAAAGTGGCTTATTTGTCGATTTCTACCAGCCACGGAGAATTTGGTTGTAATGTTAGAGAAAATTTAACGTTGTGATTTTTTTTGTGGTAAAGAATATAAAATCATACACGGTTTAACGGCAACATTTGATGCTCCACTAAGTCGCACGTGCAAAGTTTGCAAATTCGACATGTAGCATAAGTGTAGGTAGTTGAGCAATTTCAGGTAAAAATTATCAACACTGTTTTATTGGTTTATAGGTAGAAATGAAAAGTACAAAATTTTGAGTCGATATGATGGAAATTAAGAGAGATATTGACAAACAAAAAGTGTATACTTTCTTTTGCCTCTCAGTATAGTTAAAAAATCATCGAGAACGGGTTTTCTCTCTCTCTCTCCTTCCTTTTCAATCCGCGTGATTATAATGATTTCATTGCTTTATTTCGTCATCTCTGGATTTTTTTATTATTCGAGAAGTATGGTGAATATGAATATTCTATAAGACACACTTATAATATTCACCATTGAATTATGAAATAACTCTAAATTTATTGAACATTTCCCAAACAAAGGGTTTATCGAATTAAATAAATTAATTCATAAGATTGGTTAAACTAGCAAAGAAAACACAAAGAGAAAAGGAGAAAATGCATGTTATCATTTATTCGTTTTCCAGGACGCAAAAAAAACGATTACATTCACATGAAGGCTATATAATATAATAAAAGTTCCGACGAAAGGCATGAACACAAAAATGACTTTTGCGACATAGACGATCATACACCTATTAGCAGAGCTCAAAACAAGAGGGCTGCGTTTCAAAATGCAATATTTCACTAATTGTTCATCGAATCCTATGTTGAAGGTACTCATTGGGTTTAGATTTAAAATAACAAATTTAGAATGTGTTTCCCCCTCCTTTAATTTGTTGCTCTGCCTACCAGTGAAAATGATTGAATCAAGAAGTAACATACACAATGTACTAGGTATCATCAATTTGCAACACTTTCCCAAACAAGGTTTGATTTCGACGTATAGGCATCGATCAATGGCCTGTCAGAACATTTCTTGCTAGTAGTTAGAGATGCTCTGCTGTGTCCTTTATCGGTATCTATACATAAAGGGTAAATTTTGGGAAAAGAATTTTAAAAAAGAAGAAAATGCCGATGATTATCATTCTGCTATATTTTACAACATTTCAAAACATTAATTTAACTGTCTACTGCATCTCTGAATTAGAAAAAGTCCTTTTTTGTCGTTTGTGACACCACCAGCCAAAACAAATGAAACAAGAATTAACATACCATATAATCATTATTTACTTAATAAATCTTTGACGAATTTCGCATGGGAACATTATTATTTGTTTTTCTACCGACGTATGTATTGTGTAAAATTGTAACAAAAGTTTGAATGAAATGGACCCTAATCGAGTCAATATTTGGGTAAATTAGTCATTTTTGTTATGCATGTGGGAAAAGTATACACTGTACTTTGACAAAGCATTAAACTGACAGGGGAATTGCGATTAGACCTAGTTAGTGCCTGAAAACCGTCTCAGTTTCAAGGTAAAATTAAATGTTCCACACTCAAAGAAATTCTCCAAAGGTTTTGCCCACCTTCGGATTTCTAAAGCAGTAAATGGGTTTTGCGAAGATAAAAGAGGCACATTTCAAACATTATATAAAAGGTAAGCCAAAACCATCATTTTCCCTGAATAATGTCATCCAATAGTTTGACAGCGTAAGATTTAATTGGAGCCCTTTTCTCATCTGCTATTTTTTCTCAAATTTTAGGAGTCTTAAATCCTAAAAGTGCAAACGTAATAATTTTGGAATGATAACGGTTACCTACTTGGATAGATGACCTTTACTGTATTCTCAAAGAGCATTCATTAGCACGGTGGGGATTGTGCATGCTGGGATGGATAACGAATACGGACAAAAATTATCTCGAATCTTGTCAAATATTTTGCAATAACTCCTTTATTTCTTTGTCGATTTTCAAAGGTCTGTTGCATGTACCCCGCCTTGAAAATCCCTTTCCTCGGATACATGGATTATTTGTGGTATCCTTTTAATGTTTCCAAAAATTGATCCCAACTGACCAGTAAACGAAATGATAACGACTACGGCAAAATAAGCCACGCTTCAGGTAGGAAATTGTGCAATAATTTTCTTATTTCTGTGTCAATTTTCAAGCGGTTTGTTGCATGTACCCCACCCCGTCTTCCTGAGCGGTTTCCTCAGGTGTATAACTTATTTGAAATCTCCCCATATTTATCTCAAAAATTGATCCCAACTGACCTGAAAAACGACCAGATTTTTTGTCGTTTTTCTGGTCGGTTGGGATCACTTTTCGCAAAAAGTACAAAAAGGTTTCGTGTAAAGCATACATAGGAGGAAAGAGCCCAGTAAGGCAAGGCGGGGTACATGCAACAAACCGTTTCTTAATTGACGCAGAAATAATGAAGTTATTGCAAAATGTCTTACCTGAAGCGAGGCAAATTTGTCCGTAGATTTACTCATCCCAGCATGCACAATCCCCACCGTGATTAGACATAGCGCTTAATATTACGATAGAAAGGAAAAGTCTCAGATGATACCATTAAATGAAATCCATACGGAAAGAGAGATACGTGTAGTTTCGAACAGTTAGTGCATGTACCTAAAAAATAAGCAACTTCCAAGATTGGCAAAAGAATGAATTCCGAAAATCAATGAAATGAAAATGTATGATTAATAGCCCCTAAGGTATTCTGCTCTTGGTACATTGAAAGTACATGAACAATTTCATTTCTATCTGATCTATGTATGATATTGAAATATTGATGCCAGTGAAATTTCACCGGCTTGTTCTAAATTGATTGAAGATTGCTATGAGTAACAAGAGTTGTCCGCGGAAAACGTAGCTCGCCTATACGAAAGCTTGTCGCAAAAAAGGAGTCCGGTGTCAAAGGTCAAGGTCACTAGGCCAGGGGTCATGGTGTCAAGGTCATGGCATGAAGTATTCACATGTGAAATATCAAGGCTCTATCTATAATACTGCATGATTGTAAAGACCAGGTTAAAGTTTTATAAAAGTAGGTCAAACTCCAAGGTCAAGGTCACAAGGTCAAATGTCATTGTTTCAAATGAAAGGTCTTTCTTGGCAGGAGGTATCCATGTATGAAATATCAAGACTCTATCATTAATAGTGCTTGAGATATTGACCAGGTTAAAGTTTTTTTTAAATTAGGTCAAACTCCAAGGTCAAGGTCACTAGGTAAAAGGTCATGGTTCCAAATGAAAGGTCTTGGCAGGAGGTATCCATGGGTGAAATACGGGACGGGATGCGACGCGTCGCGATGTCGACACCAGGGCTGTGACATTAGCTCCCCGGCCTTAAAGTCCCACCTCGTTAAAAAATAAAAAAGAATGACATAATGATTGACCAAAAACTTTAATTGACTAAACCTTTCCATGCCAGTATATTACATGTATATAAATCGGAAAAAGACCATCTATTTTTGAGCTCTTATCGCATCCCATCCTGTTTAGATGTTACGAAATGTGACTTACAAGCTCTTTTAGTAATCAAATATGATCGAAAATAATTATGTATACGTGCAAATGTGATTTCACATTTGTCACTAAAATAATAAAAAAAAGCCCAATAGCTCTCACAAATTATGATTTTTAGTGTATGTAAGTTGGTCGGGTAAGGGTTAAACTGTTTCTGTAATTATAATCTTCATCCACGATAATAAATCAAAGTGCTGAGAGCACTGTAATTGGACGTCTCTGATTGATTGAGCGGGATTGTACATGAACGAAAGATATTTTATTCATTCTTCTGTGTTTAATTCTATAAGATCGGTTTCGGACATACGAAATCGGCTTTAATACCAGAAAACCCTTCTCAGGCTTCAAATTGATTTGATTGCCGTTTCAAGACAATTGATTTGTCGCTATGAATAATCACTATTAATTTGATTACCAAATTCAATTAAGGCCATGCGATTAGCACTTTTGTCTTCTTGTTTCGGTTTACTATGAGTATTGTCGTCAGTTATACTTTTCATTGATTTTAAAAAGTACGCTACAAAGCAATTTATTCAAAATGTAAGCCAACGCGCTACATAAATGAAAGCCGCGATAGCTCACTTAGCAGAGCACTCACCTTGTACTCTTTACACATGTTATATCCGGAAGGCCCTGGGTTCGAATTCTACTCAGACATTGTTCTTTTTAATCATCTTTTTTTATACTCCTGTCCGTCCGTCCATCCGTCCGTCCGTACGTCCGTTTTTTTTTTTCTTGTCAACGCAACTCCTCCTAAGTTTCTGGCTGGATCTTCTTGAAACATGGTCAATGTTATCACCTCAATTGGTAGATGTGCATGAAGGAAGGATTTTATGGTTCGTTGATTTTTGCCAGAGTTATGCCCCTTAAAACTTAGTCTCTGGGGCTTATTGAAATTGCAGCCTTGTCAACGCAACTCCTCCTAAGTTTCTAGCTGGATCTTAATGAAACTTGGTCAAAGTTATCACCTCAATTGGTAGATGTGCATGAAGGAAGGATTGTATGGTTCGTTGATTTTTGCCTGAGTTATGCCCCTTAAAAACTTAGTCTCTGGGGCTTATTGAAATTGCAGCCTTGTCAACACAACTCCTCCTAAGTTTCTGGCTAGATCTTGAAACTTGGTCAATGTTATCACCACAATTGGTAGATGTGCATGAAGGAAGAATTTTATGGTTCGTTGATTTTTGCCAGAGTTATGCCCCCTTAAAACTTAGTCTGTGGGGCTTATTGAAATTGCAGCCTTGTCAACGCAAGTCCTCCTACGTTTATGGCTGGATATTAATGACACTTGGTCAATCACCTCAATTGGTAGATTTGCATGAAGGAAGGATTTTATGGTTCATTGATTTTTTCTAGAGTTATGCCCCCTTAAAACTTAGTCTCTGGGGCTGATTGAAATTGCAGCCTTGTCAACACAACTTCTTCTAAGATTCTGACTGGATCCTTATGAAACTTGGTGGATGTTATTACATTAATTGGTAGATGTGCATGAAGTAAGGATTTTATGGTTCATTGATTTTTACCTGAGTTATGCCCCCTTCAATCTTAGTCTCTAGGGCTTAATGATATTTCAGTCTCGTGAACGCAATTCCTTCCAGGTTTTTGACTGGATATTTATAAAAACCTTTTTGTGAACACAACTTTTTACAGGTTTTTGTGTGAATATTTATAAATCCTTGTCAATGTCATTTTTTTGTCTCAAGTTTTATAAGTGGCGGCGTATATTGTGACCATGGCACTCTTGTTCGACTTCTATCTCCACCATCGTTGGCGAAAAAACGACCGCAGTGATTTAGAATCGATCTTAACACAAATTCAACGAAATAAAGTAATGAAACGCCGATCATTTACATACAATTCCGTTCAATCAATGAGAGGCGTCTAAATATAGTGCTCCAAGCACTTTGATTTTTATTCCTGTTTAGAGTAAAAAAAGAAAAAAAACACGGTAGCAGTTTTCCCTGGTTGTGGTTACAAAACAAATTCAATACATACTTTTCCTGAAACAAAATACCAGATGAATTGGAGCACCTAACCATGGATTCCTCATACAAGTACTACCGCAGCATCCTTACATCTACAGATGTGCATAAAAAGAAGAAATTGGGAACGTGCCGTCGGGAAAATGGCAGTGGAGTACAATAAGCAATTTAAATGTTCATATCATTATCAACGAAAATTTGAGAATAGCAATGTCCCTATCTGTAAACATATTCATACGATCATCCAGGTACCATCTGTTGCAGACCCATTGCTTCATCTTCTTAGCTCAATACACGTAAACGGGTCGCTTAAACGAAATAAATACAGATCGCTGTCACTTAGTCTTATACTAGTAATAATCATTGTTGTCATGACCATTGATCAGTATGTAAATAGGTGATGATAGTGTCGAATATCAGTGATACAGATGCTGGAGAAAAAAAAACTCGTAAGAGCAACTATTTTTCTGAATAGGTGGATTTCACTAGTGTCTCATCTGAGGCTGTTCAGATGGAACCCCGATTTGTCATCGAGTCGAACCCGAGTTGCGAAATGAACTCACTCCCCGATAATCAATTTCAAAACCCTGGTTCCAAAGTACGTCTCGTGGAAACCCCGTTCCTTTAAATATGTCAAAGACTTAAACAACAATGATCAAAGAAAAGGAACCTATCATACACAATACGTGCATTAAATTGGGTAATCATTCTATAATGTGTGTTTTCAGTAAACACATCAAGAAAAACAAACGTTTTACAGAAGAAATAATCCGAGCTGGTTTTGAACCAACGGCGTTCCAAATTTCAAACTGAAAAAATGTTGCGAGGTTAATCCTTTCCCGTTTGAGCTATCGCTGCTGCTGATGATATAGGGTGTCTGTTTACATTATAACCATAGTGTATGCATGTATCGCTTTCTAAAGATCTTACCCTTTACACAATAAATATTACGAAAGTCAAAAAACTACAAGAAAATGATTAAATCGAAAAAAGATCGTAAAGTTGGTTAAGACGTGGCATGAATTGAATCGGCCAATGAATCTTATAGTATTTGTTAGAGAACACATAGAAAGTAGGAAAAGATACGACAGTTTTCCTGTATGGTCGCAAAATCTATTTTGAATTTTGGTCAACTGGCAATTGAGTCTGAGAAAGGGTTCTTTGGTAATGAAAACCCATTTCGCCTGTCCAAAAGTGGTTATAAGAATTGTACGTCCTTTCGGACGTCCAATTAAAAATGGTAAAGTGTAAACACAGAAATACGATCTCGCTAATGAAAAGGATTAAAGTCCATGACAAATAAAAAATGGCGATCATTTCAAAGTATCGCCCAATTACCGTGTCAACGTTATTATCCACGGGGGAAAGTTAATGGCTGACCGAGCATGCGCAGTCACGTGGTAATGGTCACGTGCCGGAGAGGCGTGTCCTTTTGAAAAAGTAGTGCTCAGGTAGCGCCGGACACTCGCGGAGTAATAGAACGTGAAATGAGAAAAAAGATCGAGTTAATTGACAATTGCACCCCGCTGCGTTGAATAAGGAATTTGTAATGGGTGCATAAATGGCAGGGTGGGTCGTTGAACGCAGGCAAAGGCCTACCTTTTTACGAATAAGAGCACAACAATCAGAATATACGCCGCTTTTTGCACAAAGGTGCCATCTTCTGTGACGCAACATAATATTGCAAAGCCTCGGCATTATGCACAAAGTGACTGGTAACATCGTAGGAAAAAATCATCAGAATCCGTACATAAATGTAGGAGGTGTGTGTGATGATGAGTTTGGCTTATTGTCATCAGAACAGACGTCAGGACGTATCGACAGAGAGGCGGACAGGCAGACGGACAGATGTGAGATCCATCATAGAAATAAAAATGTATAGAATCTGGTGCTCTATCCATTTCATAAAAAAATGATAAAACATGCAGACTATTTTAGTTCGGCAAATAGTTAACCCATTACCACACAGTGACTCTTTTTGACTCCCTACAAGATTATGGCTTTGTAAAACATTGTGGAAAATGAAGAAATTGCTTGTGACAATATTTTCTATACAAAAAATACCAAAAAGGTTTAAAACTTCATCAAATTTAAATTGTCTTCTGCAACATCTCCGAATTTGGATCACCCTAAATTTTTGTCGTTTGGGAAAGGGTTAATTTTATGTAGATGTCACTATGCATTGGTATCAAAATAGAGACAAAGTGTTCAAATATTTGATTCTCTAGAAAATGTGTGCGCATGTTCCAGCCGTTGAAAGTATTTTAATAAAAAGCCGATTATATTTCATGTAAAAATGCATAGAGCATCTTTAAAAAGCAGAAATCGCTTGCGAATTTAAAAAAATCTGTTTGACAAAATCGATTAGCCATGCAAACATTTTTTTTATTCAGTGTGCAAATATTTAGTTTCATGTAGATGTCACTTTGATTCTGTATCAAAATAGAGACAACGTTCGAATGCTTGATTGAATTTACACATGCACTGTTGCAGATCCAGAATTTCGGTTAGGGGGGTTTGAGCATACAAATTAGGGGGTTCGTTTTCCTATTATTACACAATTTTGATTGCATTTATTACAAAAAACAGTCGACACTCGTTATCTCGACATCGGATAAGTCGAAATTCCGCTTAAGTTGAAGTGAAAGTCATGTCCCATCCTCAAAATATGGATATCAAAATGTTTAATCAAAATAATTCCGAAACAAATACAACCATTGAAATCTAGTAGGAAAAGGATAGAAATTGCTCGTTTCGAGCAATTTCTTTCCTTTTCCTACTATATTTCAATCATGGACACATATGATGCCCATCAAAAATGGTTAAAAAACATTTTCATCGAAAATAATCAAAATTGGATGAGTCGAACTCCAGATGTGTCGAGGTATTTTGACTGCCCATCTGACTTCGACACAACGAGTGTCGACTGTATTAAATAATTAGGCAATAGAATGGGTTCGAAAAAAAACCCGTTGGATCTGCCACTTAATGACTGGATTTGTTTATGAAAATTCGATAATTAATCAATAGAGGGGTTCGTTCGAACCCCACAACCCCTCTGGATCTGCCACTTTATGCACTAGCGCTTACATGTACATATTTAAATCAAAAGACGATTACATTTTACGTAATTGAACATAACAATAGCTTATGAATTCAGATGTTCCGTGTTATGGAATCGATGAAACAAGCAAACACTTTGAAAGTGTGCAAATATTTAGATACATGTAGATGTCACTTTGATTCTTTATCAAAAGGCAAATTTGTCTAGTATTTTTTTCTAGTAAAATCGCGAAGTAGTTGTAAAAGGAACCCAAACTAGGTCGTCGGAGGTAAAAAATATTCAAGAAATATCGTTTAGAATGGAATGGTCAACCTGCATAGCTCTACCTACATTATTTCTGTCAAAGGAAATTTCAAATGAAGTCCATATAGCCATTCTAGATCAAATCTGTATATAATTGACTTACACACTATTTATAGTAACATTTACACGGCCACCAATCCCTCTCATTCATTGCAAAATGCTATGAGCGAAATCTCAGAAGAGGGACTTCCTGCTATGAAGAAACGGGACCCATTTTGTGAATGTAAACACACGTTGTTACTTTAAATCGGTGATTTTGCCAGTTTTTGGCTGATTCTCAAAAATCGGGGAATGCTATTCGATGGTGAGTATATTTAAACTTCTTTTGGAGTATGTCTCCTCGGCATGGTCTCACCGTGTTTGCTTCAAACTGCTTTGTCATGCGATCACAGTGCTGTGTTTTGAAGACATGTCAAAATTGACCGAACAATTATGGTTTAAATACTACTATAATTCCCTTCTATACAGGTCCCATAAGCTTCGAATGCTTTATCTTATATACAGGGTGTCCCAAAATATGTGTCCCCATTTTAAACATCTATGAAATTGATAAATGTTGTCACTAGGTAAAATTAGTTACATAGGTATGAAGGGGACATGATGAAGTTTTGTTTGATATATAGAACATCTATATTTACTTTGAAATTTTATTCCACATAACGTTTTAAAAATATGTCATTTTTACCTGTTTTGCCAAATGACGTCAACGACGTCATCTTTTTCATTTGACAAAGTTTCTTTTTCCAAGCTAAGATGATCAAATTGATCCTTTCAATTTTGTCTTCCATGGCCATTGTGGCTTAAATAGATGCAGTGAAGGTCTTAACGTCATTAAATTTTGAAGGGATGAAAATAATCATAAGAACTAGAGTTCGAAATGAGGAAAGATGTTGTTTCATTGACAATTTGGATGATGGTGCAAATGGTGCTTTAAACGGAGACAAAGTTTAAACATCTATAAAATTGACAACCTTTTGTTATCAGATAAAATCAGTTACATATGTAAGAAGGGGGCATGATAAAGTTTTGTTTGATATATAAAACATCCATAGTTACTTTCCTAATATATTCAACAACATCCTTTACGATAAAGTTTGTCTCTGCAAAAAACGACCCCCCTTTACAGCACCATTTGCACCAGCATCTAAATTCAGTGAAACAACATCTTTCCTTATTTTGAACTCTAGTTCTTATGATTATTTTCACCCCTTCAAAATTAATGATGTTCAGACTTTCACTGCATCTATTTAAGCCACAATGACCATGGAAGACAAAATCGAAAGGATCAATTTGATCATCTTAGCTTGGAAAAAGAAACTTTGTCAAATGAAAAAGATGACGTCGTTGAAGTCATTTGGCAAAACAGGTAAAAATGACATATTTTTTAAAACGTTATGTGGAATAAAATTTCAAAGTAAATATAGATGTTCTATATATCAAACAAAACTTCATCATGTCCCCTTCATACCTATGTAACTAATTTTACTCAGTGGCAACATTTGCCAATTTTATAGATGTTTAAAATGGGGACACATATTTTGGGACACCCTGTATATATCCATCAAAATCCAATGACTGATTTTCTGATAGAGAGAAAAAGCTAAAAAAGTAATACGCTATGAAGAAGAGAGATCAGCTATGAATAAAAGGGACTAGATATGAAGAAGATATAATACGCTATGAATAAGAGCTCGGATATTCAAAGCGTCGGGTTTTGACTTAATTTTGCCTTTTCGCTATAATTTTCGCTCGGAAAGTGATACGAATTTATTGTTAATACTATTTCACATTTGGGATTGTAAGATCAATCTAATTTCCAAATTAGCCTACTTCAAGTCTTTTCAGTATACAATGTGGTTATATTTGGAATGATGATATAATTATGTAAATAACATAGGCCTGCACATGCGGACGCCAATGTCATTGTAAGCTATTTAGGCAAAACTTGGCAAACCGTATAAGAACCCTAACATTTTAATAATTTTAAGCCTACGCAAGATACATTGCATGTATTTTGAATGAAAACAGGTCTTATTTACATGTTTTAGCGGCCAGTCGAGCTTTTGTCATTGCGTTGTGGCTGTCATGCGTCCGTCGGTTATTTTTTTCTTGTATGCACTCTAGAGGCCATATTTTTGTCCGATCAATCTGAAAGTTGGTCAGAATTAGGTTATTTCCTCTAAGACCCCCCCCCCCCCCCACACACACACACACGACAGCCTCCGGAAGTCGTCTTAGAGGCAAAAGTCGAAATTTTTAAACGGGGAACGGTTGACCGTAAATCCAATAAAATAACCATCTTACCGGCTATTAACGAATTCATTCAATTTTATCATTTTTGTTCCACTTAAAACTTCGCTTTATTACTGTTTATTGAATAGCGATATCAAAGGAAAATAAATTTTGTATAATCAATCAGATTATTTGGTTTGGTTGCTGTCTGTGAGGTCTACGAAGACTTTTACTGTTTATTTCATCGAAATTAATTGAGAAATAAAGAAGTAATTGAAGTTTGAAGTTTGCCGATTACATGTACCTCCCCTATTATGTCACTTGTTTTCATGTTTCAAGTTGATGCGCACAAATGCGCTAATAGATACTCAAATGCGCTCATATCCACACTAAAGCAGGCTATTGGAACTCTTAATTCCACTTGTCAAAACAGGATAGAAGTTAAAATTGAAAGGTAGATTCAACATTTTGCCATGAAGGTGAACAAGGGAGGTTGTCTCCACTGATTCCATCCTTTGATATAGCTATATTGAATGCATGTGCGCTTTATCGCTGTATATTGATTGAATGCACGTGCGACGTCATTGTTTTGGGAGCCTCGTTTTGATAATGTCGATTTGTTACTATTTTTAGTAACAATTCTCATGTATGTTCTAAAATGCATTTCCACGTGATGATAAGTCAGGTCCGTAGTAACAAGTGGGGGCATGCAGGGGCTAAGACTCCCACCCCCAAAAAGGTCTGCCCAAAATGCTGAATTGTCATTATTTTGCACTGAAAATTTTTGGGGAAATCCTACTCAGTTCCTCCAAAATTCCGACAATAGCCAGAACAGGGGCTTTAGCCCCCCCCCCCCATTAAAAATGTTTCCAGTCCTACGCGCCTGTAAGTTACCGGTCGGCATTAAATACATGTTTAAGCTGCATAACAATAAATATCGTTCTATCGTCTAGAATTTGATTTTTCAAATGGAAATTTGTAAAAAATATTGGAATTTCTGTCTTCAATTCTTCCTAAACGCATAACCATTCAGTATATGTGAGTGCCAAGAAAGAATTATGAAGTCCGCGCTTCTTCATAGCATGCTCCCTCTTATTCATAGCTACTCTCGCTTCTTCATAGCTTACTGTTCTTCTTCATTGCATACTTGTTTTTCTCATAAATAAACAAAGGTTTTCAAAATCGTACGTGCGGAATACTAAAAGAGACCATAAAATAGTAAACTGAACATGTCTCATTCGAAAAATGCATATGATAGCGCCGTATGAGTCGTTTATGTGTCGTTTATGTGTCGTTTGGTTTGTAAACATAAGTGTGTGCACTCACTTCGAAAGTAATTGCAAGTTTACTCTGTAAGCTAGAACAAAGGGCTTTGGCAATATAACACGTCATTCATTACCCCATCGAATAGCATTCCGCGATTTTTGAGATTCAACCCATAACTAACAAAATAACCGATTTAAAGTAACAACGTGTGTTTACTTACTCAAAATGGGTCCCGTTTCTTCATAGCCGGAAGTCCCTCTTCTGAGATTTCGCTCATAGCATTTTGCAATGAATGAGAGGGATTGGTGGCCGTGATTTATAAAAAAAAAACAACTTGAACATGATGGATAATGAAAAACTTTGTATCAGTGCTAGGGGGCGGATGCGGTGCAGTAGTAACGCGCTGGACTTTAAACACAGGGGTCGGTGGTTCGATCCCCCGCTTCTCCAGTCATTCGGATGACACTTTAACCGAGGTCCCGTCTCCATATGACCTTAGTAGTTGAGTGGGACGAAAAACTCCATTCAATATATCAGTGCTTCAGTCCTTTCTTTTTGGACCTAGAAAATATTATGCACCACACAAAATTGCTATCTCTGACTGTCCCGATGTTGTTCTGATCCATGAAAAACCTACAATGGGTACCTTCAAAGTAATGAAATGAAAGGAAACCGATTTTATATAGGTAATTGTCAAAATAGAAAATGGCTCAAATATTTGTTTTTTTCTGATAAATGCACCATCGAAAGAGTTGGGATAAAAAGATTCATTCTAAGAGTGACCACAAAGAATCTGAACATATCAACAAAGAACCAGACTCAATATTTTATTTTTGTGTGCAATATTGTACACAAATCCTAATCCTTCCCATTTTCTTTCTATCGAGATCTTTCAGCTTTTGGGAAAATACATATATTTTATTAATCCTCCTTATACATGTACCATTTTGCTGTTTAGAAAAATATTATAATGATAGCATGACTACAAAGATTGTGTGGCTCGTATTATGTTTCGAGACATATTATTGGGTGCACCAATTCCCAAAATAATCATAAATTGTAGAAAGTGGTATTAAACTCTATTCATGACAAAGAATTGTGATTTTCTCGGAATATTTTCATTTCTTCACCTGAATATATACTAGGCAAAAAAAGAAACGCAACTTCATTTTCAATTCCTTCTTACACAAAGACATCAAATCAGATTTAAACAAAATGTAATACATTTAAAGCAACAACATTTCACCGTATAAAGTTCACATAATCTTGTTTGTAGTAAATTCCATTAGAAAAAAACACCAAGTTTACACCGGGCGTCAACACAATTTGACCAAAAAAGTGTATTTAGGTCGGAAAACACGATCTGGTTCGTTCGGTTTGGTCCATTATTCGAATATTGTGAAGTCTACGCGATTTATTAGCGGTCTTCGTTGCAGTATTAAACCTATCACGTAGGTGGGGTTAACCAGGTAATACGGTCCTGTCTTGACGTCATATCTCTATCTTGCACGTCCGCTCCGTGCTCGATCGGTTCTGGTCCCATTGAGAGACAACAGCGTAAACAGTCGAAAATGTGTCGATTTGTTGCCCCACCAATGTCTTGCGATGTCATTTTGACTTTTTCGAACAAACAACATCCGGACTGCAGATTAGCGATGGGTTTGACGTAGTCGTGCTACGCGGAGGGCAGTGAGAAGTGTATGAACGCTTTGGCATCCTTTTTGTCTATGTTTTAGATTGTGTTGGAAGAAATTTGTTTTGAACGTTTGATAATAGTCATATAGAAACTACGACAGGGGGATAATCAGCGTATTACAATTTACCATGTATAACGTGATGAATTTACAACATCTAAAAGACATGACACTATATAAATGCGTATGGATGCACATATATCAAAAATGTACTCAATATACATTAAAAACATATTTTGTAGAAAAAAAATCGAAAAATTGGGGTTGCGTATCTTTTTTGTTCTAGTATATTAGTCCAATGCCCCTGAAACATTCTCTTCTGATAAAGGAGTACCAAGATAAAAATTGCGTGCTCCCCCATTTTGCACGTGAAACTCGAGGCTCTAGGCACTCAAAGAACACTCGACCTTGTTTAGTTAAGTACTTGACAATAGAAAGGCCGTAAGCCCACGACGTTATGCAACTTGTTTAATGAGAGAAATTACATCAATAATTCGGGACAAATCATTGTCCCGGCTTCCAGAATGAATTTGTAATCCTGAATCCCTTACTAAATGACAATTTCTTTTGCAAGAAAAATCTTTAAAAACGAAGCCAGTTGATAACTGTCCTAGAAAAAAGGACCGTTCGAAATAAATTTTCTTTCGACTTTTATTTTCTCCAAATAGTTTTAAAATTATACTTTTTGAAAGCAATTATAGATTGCGAAAAAATGCATTTTATTCTAACAAATCAAGTGTTAATACGACATTTAGACAGACTTGAGTGAATTATGGGGATGTGAGTACTCGTACATGTATATTGTGCTAAAATAGATCGGTTTGTGTCTATATAGATATAGTATTATTATTGTATTTGTCCGAATCTACGTTATTGTTTACATGATAAAATATATCATTATTAAGCAAATCGCCAGAAAGATGCTTTGATGACGCTAAGCATGAAAATCGAGTCAATTCTCCCCACCCACTTGATTTGTGTCAAAATTAATCTTCCATAATGACCCTAAACGTCACAGTCATAGAGGCATTTTGATCCTTTACAGTCTGGTGTCTCACGATGGTTAATCACGTGACCAAGAATTTCCGAAAATCGTCAATATTTTTGTCAATAATAGACCGATTTGAATTCGGTTTGAAGCAGAGAATGTGGACAGAATGTCACACACTAGATGGACGTGGTTGATTATTGAAAAAAATCAACTGATGAAAAAGTTATTGAAGATAAACCAAAATTTTAGTTTATCTTCAATAACTTTTTTATCAGTTGATTTTTCAAAAATCCAACACATCCAGCTTATTCCTGGCATTTTTCCACCTTCTCTGCTTCAAGCCGAATTCAAATTAGTCAAGTATTAAAAAGATATTGAAGATTATCGGAAATTCTGAGTCACGTAATTATACACCGTGTGTCTATCGTTGAGACGTAAAGATTCGACTTTACGACAAAGAGGTTCCGGGTTTGATCCTTGGTTTCGGAGGTTTAAGTCAAACTTTAAGCAGGTCCAAGCATTTGGTGCAAATTCTTGTGTGTTATTTGTCCAAGACCCAAACATTCTGTAAATGCAAACGAGATGACTACATTGACAAAGTCAATCAATAGTAATAAAAGCATCAGCAAAACTAAGTGCACGGTTCTACGAGACACCACCGAGAAAAGAAGTAAACAGAAATGTTACGCGAACATATTCTAATGTTTTCATGTATGTCACGTGAAGCCTCGATTGAAGTAAGGACGGAACATCCCAAAAAGTGTTAGTGGTACTTAAGACCGTCAAAAAATCGATAACAATTTTCATCGAAAATGACAGAGATAGGGAATTACAAACTTTTAATTCTACACTTTAATCGTCCTCTTTTCAATTCTCGTCCGTCACGAGAATGAGGTCACGTGAGCTGGTCACGTGTCTCCGTGACCTCCCGTGACATGCGTATTGCATTATTTTCCACTTGGACTGGGACAGGTGCATAATTGGAATTGTCCTTGGAGAAAATGGCAAAAATACATCTTCATTTTTGATTTCGAAGTTTTCAAGAAACATGTCTTTTAATCCTTTCCTAAACAAGACCTGGTTTTGACGTCCCTAATAGATATGGCTTGGGAAAGCATTGAGGCAAAAGAAGAAACTGCTGATAATCAGCAGTTTCTCCTTTTGTCTCAATATTTTCTGTATTGTGTTTTTACAAAATCCTTTTTTATCAACACATATGTTGTTGTCTGCTGTAGGTTTCAAATTGGATAACCTTTAAATATCGCAGGTTGGGAAAGGGGTTAATCTAAACAAATAAGAGAAATGGCTAAGTGCGAGCAAATATTCTCTTCTTCTACAGTATTTCACAGTTTTTGACATTTGGAAACAATTTCGTTGTAGGCATCAACTTGTTATTTCGTTTGATGAGGAGCGAACCAGGCCCCGGTTTCTCGCAAAAACTTAAGTTTATACTCATAAGTTCATGCTCAACTGCAATTGAATACCATTCAATGTTGATTGGTATTCAATTGAAGTTCACGTGGATTTTGTGTGATTTAAGCACTGTGCTCAGATTTGAGTCTGAGAACGTACCTAAGTTTTTTCGAGAAACCGGGACCTGGTTTTTAATTTCGACAAAATCAGTGATTCGACTTAATGGGTATGATCAAAATAATAAGATTCGACTGTATATATTACTGATTTCATTTGACATGATATTAACTTTGATGTAAAACGTGTTCATATTTTGCAAAAAAAGGGAGAAAAAATAACATGAACAAAAGAAACTTTAATCATAGTATACATTTCTATATAAAATAATGTTATGTGAAAAATATGACTGGACTACCTCTAGGGAGAAGACCAATTATGAAATATATATGATGATAAAAGCCAAAATACGCCATGTCATATGATATCAGTTATAACAACTTCTTTGTCAACAGACATTTATGATGCGTATACATTTTCCGGATAAATCCCTTTGATAAATAGAAATGGGTTTATGATCTCGTTTACCCCTTTTCATGAAACGATCGAAACGATAATTGCGTCGTCTACAGCTCCAGAATATTTTGTCTTTTAGCAAAGGATCCAATACCCAATATTCATTCTCGAATCTGAGACAATTATATTTCCCGAATAATTGATGTAATTTCTCTCATTAAACAAGTTGCATAACGTCGTGGGCTTACGGCCTTTCTATTGTCAAGTACTTAACTGAACATGGTCGAGTGTTCTTTGAGTGCCTAGAGACTCGAGTTTCACGTGCAAAGTGAGGGGGCTCGAATTCTTTATATTCGCACTCCTTTAGTAGAATATCAGATTCCAGGACGACAAAATTCGTTTTTTTAGACGGCAAAACAGCCTTGGTCAAGTAAATTCTATTTTCTTTTTTTAAAAACGATATGATAGATTATTATGTATCTTATAGAAACTCAACAAAATTGGCTAGTTCTTTAGTCGACACTGATTAACAATACCAAGGCCGTTTATTTAGACTAAAATCTGGATTCGGAGGATGGTATCTGATAGAAACTCAACCAAATAGGCTAGTTCTATAGTCGACACTGATTAACAACGCCAAATCCGTTTTAGACCAAAATCTGGATTCAGAAGATTGTATATGATACAAACCCAACACAATTGGCTAGCTCTATAGTCGACACTAATAAAGAACTCCACGGCCGTTTTAGACCAAAATCTGGATTCAGAGGATGATATCTGATAGAAACTCAACAAAATTGACTAGTTCTATAGTCGACACTAATAAACCACTCCAATGCCGTTTTACACCAAAATCAAAATCCAGAGTATGGTATCTGATAGAAACTCAATAAAATTGGCTAGTTCTATAGTGAACGCTAATGAAAAGATATAGTCTTGATTCAGAGGATGGTATCTGATAGAAGCTCAACAAAATTAACTAGTTCTATAGTCGACACTAATTAATAACTCCAGTGTCGTTTTAAACCAAAATCCGGATTCAGAGGATGGTATCTAATAGAAACTCAACGAAATTAGCTAGTTCTATGGTCGACATTTATTAACTACTCATAGGCCGTTTTACACCAAAATCTGGATTCAGAGGATAGTAGGGGCCTGTCTGACAGAAACTCAACGAAATTGGCTAGTTCTATAGTCGACACTAATTTATAAATCCAATGTAGTATTATACCAAAATTTCGATTCAGAGGATGGTATCTGATAGAAACTTAACACAATTGGCTAGTTCTATAGTCGACACTAATGAAACAGTCAAAGACCGTTTTAGACCAAAATCTTGATTGCAGTGGATGGTATCCGATTGAAAATCAAGACAATTTGCTAGTTCTATTGTCGACAATAACTAACATTTCCAATGCCGTTTTAGACCAAAATCTCGATTCAGAGAATGGTATCTGAAAGGAACTGAACGAAGTTGGTTTGTTCTATAGTCGACACTAATTAAAAACTCCAATGCCATTTAAGACCAAAATCTGGATTCAGGGGATGGTATCTGACAGACACTTAACAAAATTGGCTAGTTCTTTAATTGATACTAATTAACAACTGCGTGGCCGTTTCGGACCAAAATCTGGATTCAGAGGATGATACATTGTGTATAAAATACAAGTTTCGAATGATGGCATCTTGTTTCTTCAAATGTATTCAAATACTCACATATCATGCTATTTGTTAACGAATGCAGCTGTTATTCTTTTTCATTCTAAATAAATCTTCTCTCCATATTGTCCATATAAGTATATGGTTCTTTGTTTCTCTGACACTATTTTGTTAAGACTTGTGATTTCATCCAAACTTGACAATATTACGTTTGTACAAATCACACCGGAAACAACACTATCCAAGATAATTGTTTTCCTTTTAGGCAAAATAGACGTAGCGAAATCAGCTCGAAACTGTGAAATATACCTCTTAATTCATTTTTTCTCCTATACTGTTTGGTAAATATATAAAATATATACAGTATCTCTTTATGAAACAAATTAAGTTTGTAAAACATACATGCTCGTCCAGGGTCAACATTTGAAGTAGCCACCTAACAATCAAAGAAGAAGTCCAATGTACTGTAATGGCAGTATTCAAAAAGTATGAAAATCAACGAAGGGCTATACCTCAATAAATATGATCGGCAGAATTATGATTCGTATGCATCGTACTTCTCTGCAATGCGATCTATCAACCTATGAAGTTTTATGACTCTACCTTGTATACCTTTTGAGTTATGCTTCGGACAAAAATTACGCCTAAAAAGCAATAAAGGACAATAACTCCAAAAATAAGATGACAGAGTTACGGGTCTTGTGTACAACTTACTACACAATACACCCCGGTTTCCTTCTAAAGGGGGCTAAATAACAATCTGTCAAACTCAGGCTTACGGAGGGAGAAAATGATCGCATGAGGTATGATAAGAGAGTTGCTTTCAGGCACTTAAAGTACATGTAAGCATGTACAACAAGAGCTTCGCAGAGCGGCGCATATACGCCCGAGAGGGGCTTGCCAGTAAAATTGGCCATTTTTTTCGATTCAAGGGCAGATAATTAAAACATGAAAAGTAATCAAAATTTTGTTTGCACAACAAGACACCATAGAGATTCATTGTGGCTAGTTTGATTAAATTCTGGTTGAAACTGTAGGAGTTGCGAACAGGAGAAAATGGGCATTTTTTTTAGAAAATGGGCATTTTTTCTTAAATTCAAGGGCTGATAATTCAAGAACGAAAACAGTTATCTAAATTCCGTATGCGGTGTGCACAACTAGACACCATGGAAATTCATTGTGGCAAGTTTGATCGAATTCCGAAACTGTAGGAGGAGTTGCGCACACAAGAAATTGCTAAGGGACTGACGGACAGACAGACAGACGGACAGACGGACGAGCGGGGCCATAACATAATACGACCCTTCGGGCGTATAATGATGAATAAGAAAATGATGGAGCTTTCTCAATACAGGTATCTTTTTCTTAATCATGATGATAGACATACACTTAACGACACTTCTAACGCAACACATTTTTATACGCCCGAAGGGTCGTATTATGTTATGACCCCGGTCGTCCGTCCATCTGTCTGTCTGTCTGTCTGTCTGTCCGTCCGTCCGTCCGTCCGCCTGTCTGTCTGTCTGTCCGTCCATTAGCAATTTCTTGTGTGCGCAACTCCTCCTACAGTTTTAATCGGAATTTAATCAAACTTTACCAATGAATCTCCCTGGAATCTAGTTGTGCACACCACTTACGGGATACAGATAACTCTTTTCGTTCTTGAATTATCTGCCCTTTAATGAAATAAATACCCATTTTCTTGTGTGCGCAACTCCTCCTACAATTGTAATCAGAATATTGTCAAACTTGCCATAATGAATTACCATGGTGTCTAGTTGTACACATCGCTTACGGAATTCAGATAACTATTTTCGTTCTTGCGTTATCTGCCCTTGAATTTAAGGAAATATGCCCATTTTCTCAAAAATGCGCATTTTCTCGTGTGTGTTAAACTCCTACAGTTCCAACCAGATTTTTATCAAACTAGCCACAATGAATCTTTATGGTGTCTGACTGTGAAAACAAAATTTTGATAACATTTCACGTTTGAATTATCTGCCCTTGAATTGACAAAATGGCCAATTTTACTGACAAGCCCCTCTCGGGCATATATACGCGGCTCTGCGAAGCTCTTGTTCATAAAAGTAATGCAGAATATTTTATGAAATTTTCAGCAACTATAAATGAATAACGTTTACAAGTTTTCTGTAAATTCCATCAGAATACGTTGATCCAAACATAAAAATATTTCAGTTTTTTACCAAGACTCAAATATTAAAAGTCACAAAAGCGCCATGCGATTGAAAAATTCAATAGCATCAAAGCAGCGTAGCCAAATTATGCTCATATCTCGAACCCCTGCTTCATAAGATTTGATAACATGCTTTCTCACATGTAAAGCAAAACATGAATTAAGGTGCAGATATGTTGTTTAAAAAATACATGAAATGCTTTGTACGTGTTACCAAAGAGATGGGTTTTTCGCATTTTTGCTCCAAGAATTGCAGATATTTAGCCAATAGAATTTAGCCTAATTACATTTCATGAACAAGAGCTGTCCGAAGACAGCGCGCTCGACTTTCTAAGTTGCTAAGTATAAAGGGGGCATAACTCCAAATATAGTGGAGCCAGGGTTATGGGCCCTTAGTAAGGTAGAGGGAATCTATGTTTTGCCACTACCAACCTAGCATGGGTCCCTTTAACCCATTACCACATAGTGACTCTTTTTGACTCCACTAAAGCAAATGGCTTTGGAAAACATTGTGGAAAATGAAGAAATTGCTTGTCACAAGCAATTTCTTCATTTCCCACATTTTTTACACAAAAAGACCAAAATATTTCAAATTTCATTCGCTTGAAATTGTCGTCTGCAACATCTTTGAATTTAGACAAGTCTAAAATTTTGTCGTTTGGTAATGGGTTAATGACAAATGTGGTACCCCGTCCAAATACAAGCGATTGGAAAGAGGGTCACAAATTTCTTTCGGAAGTAAACCCCCAAAAGATAATATATTTCCTTTTAGGCGTTTTGAAAGACTGTGGCTAATAGCAGTTTTCTCAAAGTGTCCTCAAAGTAATTGTCCATGTTGTCTCATAAATGCCTTTTTGTATCGAAAATATTTACAGCAATGTAATAAGACAACACGTCTCTGTCGCTATTTTGCTAGATAAAAATTGCTTAAAACAATGTAAAATAAAATGACGAAAAGGACGATAATATTATCATATCGATTCCATTATACAAGCTTATGATCAGTTTCTGGCTCGGAAATGCATCCATTAAGTGGTGGCAGTTCACATTATAACATTTCAAAGCGGGACATTTCTAATTAAGGACAGATCCTCCAGTTGTTACTGCGCAACTTACTGCGCATATCCTAAATAACGAAATAAAGCTGTTTCGGTAATTGGACTTTTTCAGCAAATGTATTTCTTACATTTAGTTAATGTTTGGTTGATAATTGACAAGGCCCTTTTCAGTTATTTCAATTTTCTCTGTTTGGTCAATTAAAGTGTAATAGTACTCGGATGGTACATTTCGCTTTCTGTTACGCGTTCAAAATGTGGCGTTAGCGATAGGAAATGGAGCAACAAAAGCAACGTGGTGTCTTTATGAGATAGTCCGCTTCAGATGGACACAAAAGATGACACTTTTTATTATCTAAAGCTGGTAATAAGGAAGAAAATGGATAAAAGTAGTGAAACAATTTCGGACAGAGCTGTAAAAAGTAAACCAAATTTTACTTATAACTAAGAAAAACGCTTGGTTTGATATATTTTTCTTTTTTTGTTTTTGTAGGTATGACCAAGCACTACGTCTATACCAAAAAAGAAAAAATTCTTACCGCTGGATTTTTTTTTATTATCAGAAACGTTGAGAAAAAAGAGCAATTTCAGCTTCTTTTGAAAGAAAGTTTTACTAAAAATTTTAAAATCATCACTAAATTTTCCCAAATTGATACTCATTTAGACAGAATAAAACATATTGAACACAATAAAGACTTATTTATGTAATCCTAGTCATTTCGAACACCTTTTTTGTGGGTATCTAAGTGACACCTCATTTTTGCAATTTTAGACAAGAGTAGTCTCCCTTGAAATTCAATAACTTTTTAATTCGCTTGGTGACCTATAGTTTTTAAGTCATTTTTTTACTTCTCATATATTTAAATATCAGTACAGAAAAAATAAAAAAATTCTTACCGTGGGAAATAAATGGAGGATCTGTCCTTAAAATGCCTACTGTAGCGACCTTACCCTTTTCCAAAATAGTCCCTTTTTGACGTCCATATTAATATTTTTTGGAAAACATTGAGTCAAAAGAAGAAACTGCTGATGATCATTTCCATCTTTTACTTCATTAATAACTTTACTGCTGAAATCAAATTTGAACTTTTAAATTCACATTTATTTTGTCGTCTCCAATTCCTTTGAATTTGGGCTATCCTTAAATTTTGTCGTTTGTGGAAGGGTTTATACATTTACCCACAATGTACACCGTGAGCATCAAACGGGGTTTCATTTTCCTAAATCAAACTACAATATCCATATTAATTATCGTCGGTTGGCGTGCGAAAATGTCGTAACTACAGCTTGAATAAGCTGTAGTTACGACATTTTCGCAGCCATCCGAATTTACGTTGGTCCACTGTAGGAATAGTCATAGATTTGCAATTTGTCCCCCTGAGTTCGGAAGGTGTCGTAAACAATGGGACTCATTTCGCGGGTCTACCCGTTCGTTTCGTGTGCAATCGACTGTTGATCACCCCTATAATAATTTCCTTTATTCGCAATATTTTTTTCATATTTTTCTAAACAAAAAACGCGCCGTGGACGACGTTCCCGGATATCGCGCAATTCTCGTTGTCACGTGACTTGGCCAGGTTAGAAATGAGATCTCGTGTCGTGCGAGGTTTCACGCAGCCATGTTTTTTTCTCACCTGTATCGAGCGAGTTTAGCTCTGTGATTGCATTTTTTACCTAGAAAACTTAAACTGGTCCAAACTGAACTTAACGTCGAAAAATTTACATGGAAGAGTGTACTATTTCATGACAGAGGAAATACGCAGAGTAATGTCGGTTGTTGAACTGACTTTCATGTTTTAATGAAATGCAAAAAATATCCCAAGTCTTTTAGAAAATTAGCTGTTGGTTATTTTGGCCATTGCATCGCTTGAATTGGGTATTTTTAATAAATGCTGAAACATATTTGAATCATTCTGACACAAGATTTTTTTTCGATAAAATATACTGACGTCCAAAAGAAACGCCCCAGTCCTAATAAATGTCCAATTATTCAGTAAATCTGATTTGAAATTACAAAAACTTTTTTCCATCTGTAAATTTGATTATCTGTTGTTGAAAAATGGTGATAAAGAAATAATCAAATTGTTACAGTTTAGAAAAACGCCACATTAAAACAGAGCGGTATCAGAATTTTTATTTGAAAATCTGTAGCACGTGGTTCAAACTTTATTTGCGACGACAAAAAATACCGTAAAACGGCTTATTTGGTGACCACAATTATTGAATACTAAACGCGACGTTGATTTCAACGTTTCAGACCTGAAACGCAAATGACGTTAACGTAAGACGGCTTTTTGTATAACAAGCGTTACGCGAGGTCTACCTGACTTTGGGCGATTGGCAAATGTTTCTCTAACTCTAACTCGTCGACCAAGATGCCAGATCGTGCAATGAAAGACGTTAAAACGTCAGGCGGCTTGTTTTTCTCTTCCCCGTATTCGAAAATGGCTTATCTACGAGCTCTATTTTCCAAGCAGTGTGTCTATTTCAAACGTAAATGACAACAACAACAGTTACCCCAAAAAATCTTTTTTGAACACTACAGTAACAGACTACTCGACAGAACATCGATCCCAACGTCACGAACCTGAAACGTGCATGACGTTAACGTGGAGAATTATCATGCTTTATAGGCGTTAAATGAGGTCTACTTGATCGTGACCGATTGATAGATGTTCGCGGAACTCTAACGCGTCGATCAAGACACCGAATCGAGAAACACAATATGTTAAACCATCTTGCGACTTGTTTGTGCATTCGTCGCATTAAAAAAATACCATATTACGCGCTCCCTTTTCAGAATTTAGTCTTGGTATCCTTCAATTTGGATGTTTCAATAGAAAATCTTGAAACTCGTGGTTGCCTATCCACTAACACATACCACTGTGTAAAATGTGACCCATTTCATCACGTGATAAACATACACGAAACGCACGTAGAAAACGTGACCAGTCACCGGAAATGGACATATTGGCTAATAAAAACGCACATTTTTTTCATTTGTCGTAATTGTCGGTCAAAATGATAATATACAGTATACATTTTACTAACATTTTAGCAGGCATAAGGAAAATAACGACAAATTTCATTGGGGCGTTTCTTTTGGACGTCAGTTTAGTATACTGAGGGGCAAAAATAAGTATACACCCTAGTTCTTGCACGTATTCTAAGATAACGATGTATAGATTATTACGATTTCTAAACACCACTGATGAAGGTCGTTTGTTTTATATACACTTCTTAGCCTACCCGTCTATCTGTTCCTCCTTCCGTTGCGAAGGTTTTTTTCCAATCATACAGCGGCATCGAAAAAGGGGATTTAAGAAATAAATTAACACAATAATTCACGTTGACACAAACCCTACATTTATGAACGGATTTGGATAACATGTTCACAGAAAGAGCCTAGTTACCTAGAACCACGCGTATATTGTAAGTGCTTTCCATATTATGATGCGTCATGGCAAAAGGGGGCTTGATGCAAACAAGTTATCTGGCATAACTCCTTCTAAATTTATAGACGGATTTTGATAAACTGTAGCGACCTTACCCTTTTCCACAGGATGTTCCTATGCTACCTGAATAAGTGTATATTGTTTCACGTTTCTTTTGCATTACGCTGCGTCATAGAAAAATGGGTCTTAATGGCAAAAATGAGTATGTTGATCGTTTTCTACCAGCCACCGAGAATTGTGTTATGATGTTAGAGAAAATCTAACGTTGTGATTTGTTGTGATAATTGATAATGAATTCCAATAAGGATTAACAGCAATATTTGATGCTCCACTAAGTCGTACGTGCAAAATTTGCAAGATCGACATGTAGCAAGAGTACAGGTAATCAAGCAATTTCAGGTAAAATCTAACAAGACTGCATTATTGGTCTATGAGTAGGAATAAATAGTGCAAAATTTTGAGTCGATATGATGGAAATTAAGAGAGATATCGAAAATCAAAAAGTGCATATTTTCTTTTGCCTCTCAGTATATTTTGGTATATGTTCTTAAATTTACTTGTTTTGCGTTAAGCGTGAACCAAAAAAAAAAAAGAATAATTTTTAAAGATTTTACATGTTACTTCAATTGTGTGAAAGACTCCCAAATAACAGAATTGTAGTGTTAAACTTTAAACGATGTCTATGACGACAAAAATTTGTTTATAAAATTGCTGATGTGTATAAGTTTGCCTTTGGTGCTAAAATTATTGAAACAAAGGGAGAAAATGATGATCGTCGGCATGTTCTCCTTCGTCTTAATGTTTTCTCAAGCTTTCCTATCAGGGATATTAAAACCACGCAATATCTGGAAAGGTTTTATGGCCATATAGATCTTTTTTTTTTTAAAAAAAAGTAAGAACATTACTATTTTTTAACAGATCAAGCAGTATCAAACATTTTCTTCAACAAATATTCCCCTTGCAAACCGCACAAATCGATCCTAAATCGACCTACACTCTCGACCACTCAAAACAATATTTGATCTACCATTACAATGCTAATGGAACTTTAACCCTTTTCCAAAAATCTCTAGTTTCTATGACCCTTTAAAATGTTACATGCATGTCAGAAAACCTTAAAAGAAAAGAAGAAAATGCTGATGCTCAGCATTTTCCGCTTTTCCTTTCAGGATTTCTAACCAATATGAAGTACTACTTAAACAATGTTTGCTCCTAATGGGACTTTAACCCTTACAGTAATTCAAAAAAGGCGACTGAAATTATGAAAGTTTGAGTATTCATATACATATAACGTCTGTTTCGCTAAAAAAAAAGTCGTAACTTCAGCTTTAATAAGCTGTACTTAGTAGTTACGACAGTTTTCGAACGTATCCGACGATAAGTAGCCTACTATTGCATGAAATTGTTCTCCCATACGGTGTGTGACCGTTTCTCGCTTGAAAGAATTTTTTTATAGTAGGAGACCGAAGTTCGAGTGATACATGTATATGTATGTAGACGTTTCTTCCTCAGGAGAAAAAAGCACACTGCGCGAGAATATTTCATATACTATTTCAAAACTTTTTTGCATCATATCAGCATTTTCTCCCATTTCCTAAATGTTTCCAAGCTTTGTCACAAACAATGTCTTAACTTGCCTCACTGTTTTCCTAAATATTTATCTTATTCGGCGTCAGAAAGCGTGATTTTGTGGCATCTGATTAAACTTGTATCGACCAAAAGTTTTGTCGTTTGTGAAAGCATTAATGGTTTTTAGAGACAAAGTGACAAAATAAACAACAAATCGAACGGGGTATCTTTTCCTCTTTCCTTCCTGTTTTCCGCTAAACGGCAAAATAAACAGGGCAATATTTCCCTATTGATTTCCTGAGTAATGTTTTCAAACACTTTTACTCGGAACGTATTGTTTTTGGAATAGGGCAAATATTGTTCTAACGACTGGCTAACCTAAAGAACAATGAACTTATTTCGTTTGATTGTCCATTTCTCAGTTGTAAATGTTTATGACTTTTCCAGATTAGAATCTGATGTATAGAATAAAATGGGTAGAAATGGATTAAATTTTAATGTCTTTATCTACAGTAATAACACAAAAATACAGAGGGAATAGCAGAAAAGGCTTGTTAATATTCCTTTTTCTAAAGGCGTTTTCTGAAGTTTTAATTTTGGTATAAAGTCAAGGTGGCTGGTCATTGGAAAAGAGTTGGAGGATATTTTATTTGCAAAACATTTTTGTTTGAGTTTCGAGAAAAAACGTTGCTTTTTTTCAAAATGTAAATGAACGGAAAAGTATTAATAGGGGTGCATTTATGGTTAACTTTTTTCGGTCTCTTCAGAACTTTCTTCTTTCGCGTTTACTTTTTCCTTGTCTTTTCTTTTAACCCTTTCCCAAACGGCAAATTTTTGGGGTGGTCAAATTAAAAAAAAAAGTGCCACAAATGACAAAATGGAAGGAGTTAAAGATCGAATTTGTCTAAAATATGGCATAGAAAACATTGAGACAAAAGGAGAAACTGCTGGTTATCAGCAGTTTCTTCTTTTGTTTCAATGTTTTCCCAAGTCTTACCTATTAGGGACGTCAAAACCAGGTCTTGTTTGGGAAAGGGTTATGGACGTAAAAACTAAAAACTACATGTATGTCTTGTTTGAGAAAGAAGTAAAAGAAAAATTAGCTTCTTCGTACCTTCATATCGTCACTTTAAAAAAAAGACTCGTAATTTCTGCTCGCTTGAAGCTGCAGTTACAAAGTTTATGGTCAAAGGTGACAGTATTAGATAAACGTTAGAGTGATTATGAAAGCTATATTTTATCTTACTCTAAAATGACTTATTGCAATAACGAGATGAGTGTACAAAAGTATGGGATCGAACCCCCATATTTTCAGCACGACGGCTTTTCCAATTTTTTCTCACGCGACCCGTATCACCGAGTTAATTTTTCCCACGTATATTTCTGAATTCTCAGGTAAAAACTCAGATGAACGTGCAGCCACACGCTCCTCGTCAAAAGATAACAAAATTCCTAATTCTTTGAATTACATGAAAACATGATTGACTTTAGAATGATCGGTAAAAAGGCGGAATTACCCGATTAAACCATGATTGAGCTGTGACATGTCAAATTGATGCCCTACAGAATTCTATACGCAAGGCGTTTAAGAATTAAAACATGTAAATGTCCGAGGTCAATACATTTTCGCATGATAAAATAACCATTTATTCATAAAATAGACAAAATATGCAGAATGTTTAACTCTTTCCCAAACAAGACCAGATTTTGCTGCCCCTATTAGAGAAAGCTTCGGAAAACATTGAGACAAAAGGAGAAAATGCTGATGACCAGCATTTTCTCCTTTTGCCTCAACATTTTCTTTGCTATATTATACTGAAATCCTATCTTTTTAACATCTCGTTTGTCGCCTACAGAAGCTTTTGAATGGGACCATCCTAAAATTCTGTCGTTTGGGAAAGGGTTAACTCTGACCAGCCCATCTGGATTACGACTAATGAATGTGACATTAGTGGTGAATTACGTGACAGAATTATTTCAGAAAAGTCTCACTCAAAATGCTGTTTTTCAGCAAATTCTTCTTTTGCTTCAATATTTTCCAAAGCATTTTGTTTCAGGTACGTCAAAACCGGATATTGTTTTGGAAAAGGATGGTTTAATATTAACATGATTTAGATTGCATGCTTGAGTGTTAATGCAACAGCCCTACCCTTTCCAAGCTACTTGATGGTTCTCCCAAGAGACGATTATTTTTTCATATGTGATATTTCGCTCACTTTTATAGACATTTTGTCCCGACTCGTCACGTATTATTCTGCAATGAAAACAAAGTATTACGAATGGCGGTCACGTGACGTCACGGCACGTGCCTCGTTCTGATCTCCTGAAAGCGTCCCGGTGAGTTCGATTCAGAATAATGGCGGATCGTTTTCTGAATTTCACGGAATCGATGTGCTTTATTCAATCTTTTATCTTACTATTGACTTATCGCGGTTTGGGAAAATCGCTTTCCAATTTTTCCCAGGACAGGTTTTGACATTTTCTCACCGTTATTTCATAATTCTTACATATGGTGATTATTTTTTCCTAAGAATTGAACGTTTGCATTTCCTTTATTTCCTATTAAGTGCAACACCTAGCCGAAGGCTTTCACAAACAAAACCTTAATTTTAATGATCACAAAATGTTAAGAAGTCATTCATCTAGTAAAATGTAGATAAAGTCTAAAAATGCTTACTATCGTCATTTCCTTCGTTTCCGTGGAAGGTGTTTTGGCTTATTGCTATTTTCTTTTGTCTTTTGCACCGAACAGGCACGTATTATCAACGATCTTTTAACCACGCTTTGGTGTAAACTGTGTAAGAAGACATTTGATTACACGAGAAATCATATTGGGCTTATCAGGTAAGTAATTACGCAAAAAGTAATCGTACGTTCATTGATATCATGGGCCCCAGAATTTTAATACACGTAATAAACGGAAAAATATAGAGAACATTGAAACTATATAAGGAAATGCTGGTGGTCAGCATTTTCTCTTTTCACTTAAAGATATATATGTGTTATATTTTACACAAATCTGTATTCATTATCAAGATATCGCTTGAAGGAAATTTTAAGATGGTTCATCATATATTTTGTCGTTTGTGATAGGACAAAAAAGCTTATTGCTAGATCTTCATAGTCTTAGTAAGAGGTAATAGGGACGAAGACACAAATTTGTTATTTAAGTTGACACATTACCACACAATGACTCTTTTTGACTCCTTCCAAGATAATGGCTTCGGAAAACATTGTGGAAAATTAAGAAATTGCTTGTGACAAGCAATTTCTTCATTTCCCACAATATTTTCTACCCCTAAAAACCAAAATATTTTAATTTCAATCACTTAAAATTATCGTCTGCAACGTCTTTGAATTTGGAACAGCCCAAAATTTTGTCGTTTGGTAACGGGTTAAATTAAAACCCTATGTTTTGGGTACTCATTCGAATCTTCTCGACGAGACGATTCCAATGAGAGCCCCCAACATAGGGTTATATGATCAATAAAAGAAATGTTGTGTTTTGAAAATCCACTACCCACTCTTATCTGGACCTCTTCAATAGTCACGGTGTATAATCACGTGACTCACAATTTCCGATAATCTTCATCATCTTTTTTTAATACTTGAACTATTTGAATTCGATTTAAAACAGAGAAGGTGGGAAAATGCCAGGAATAAGCTGGACGTGTTGGATTTTTGAAAAAATCAATTTTTGAAAATTTTATTGAAGATAAACCAAAGTTAAGGTTTATCTTCAATAGCTTTTTTATCAATTGATTTTTCAAAAATCAACCACGTCCATCTAATGCGTGACGTCTGTCAACATTCTCTTCTTCAAACCGAATTCAAATCGGTCAAGTATTTACAAAGTTATTGAAGATTTTCTGAAAATATTGTATCACGTGATTGTCCACCGTGATAGTACCCGTTCCAAGACGACCATGTGATGTCATGTCACCCAAGAGATAGTATCTTAATTATAGGCCTATCAATATATTTTTAATAAAAAACAATAATCCAACATTTTTCCCATAAAAAATCAAAAATCGCTCATTTGACGTTCAACTTTTATCGCATTAAAAGCTTTAATACAGCTCTTTGCCTCGTAGATTAACGAAATACGGCATCTTAATGCCAAGAAAGCAGTTCCGCACTTAAGCTTGCGCGCATGAATACATTCTGTCAAATGACGTTTTGTCACACGAGGAGAAATTAGTCCGCTTCATTGCGTTGCTATTTTGTCCGAACTTAATTAACCCTCGGCCATATTCGGACAGCACTTAATCGATGACAGCGCATGCGCCGGTCACGTGACTGTGTTATTATACGGAACGAGTGTCCATTTGCTGTTTGCAGTGCAGACATATTGTCTAAACATATCATATTGATGGGTTTTCGAGGCATGTCAGATTAGTGATTATTGGTCGTAGGCATGCGACGGTTTTTATTTAGTAAAGTAAGACATGAATCGTTGCTTATCTTCGAAAACCTCGTAACTGCAGCTTTAAACAAGCTGCAGTTACGAGGTTTCCGAAGAAAAGCAGCGAAATATTTACGAACTTTGATTAGAATATCGCTGAATTTTACATGTATATTTGAAAGCAAGAGGGCAAGGTTTAACTAAACAATGATGAATTTCACACGTAACTGAAATACAGAAAGTGTGTTTGTCTATTTGTTTAAAATAATGTTAAAAAAAACTAAAATGGATGCATATTGTCATGTGAACTGAGATGTGTCTTGGCGTACGTGCGAACAAAAACCAGATGAGAACTAGTGAAGTTCAAAGTCATGTTATCGTCCGAAAATACGCGATGTAATCGGTAGATTATTCACATGTCCCTATTTGCAAGTTATACTTACTTTGGTGCTGATGTCACAAAAATATGACTTTAAACTTTTAAAATACTGAATGTTAAGTATGTGTAAACAACGGTCAGTCAATAAAGTTAAAAAAATCACACAGAATTTAAAAATCACTACAAAATGAATTAGAGTATAATCGATTTAAATACAATTCAAAATTGGGAAGAGTTAAGGAAAAATAAATTGTGAAAGTGGTAATTGGACACCAAATGATGGTGATTTATTCGGTGATAATGCACGTTTTATCTCTCAAAAATCGCCATTTATTGAGGCTTAATCTTAATGATGGAGCGAACAATGTTTAGTACGAATTATCTCTCCCGTTGATTATTTAAAATTTAAAACGACAATTTAACAATAAAATAACAATAACTCCTTTGCTGCAGCAGTTTCTTTTTCGTAAGAAGGCAACATTGATTTCAAAAAATGTAAATAGTTTATTAAAAATACATGAACATGAAAATAAGTCTTATTGAATTACTAAATGGTTTTTTCACGCAAAGGGTAACATTGGAGCGAATGCTCTCTGGGGCGAAATTGCAGCGAAAGGCGACGCTGCTTGACTCGTTCATTAAAATACAAGTCACGTGTCGCTGTTCTCGGTAAATCTCGCGATAAGATCAAGAATGGCGAGAAGTGCAGTGTGCAAGATTCAAATATCGGGACAATTATCCTGCCTATTTAGCTATGATACGTGTCCTTTTTCTGTGATTTTTTATCTCGAATATTTCCTTCGAATGCTACATTCAGTGACTGTGTAGCGTAGACTAAGAACAAACTGTATTTATTAGGCGGAGAACATTCCATAAAATCGTCCGAATTATTATGTAACAAAAAAGCGCCAAAATATCTTTATTTATTCTTTTCTTTTGCTTCATTCGATTGCGTATGTTTCCTTAGTTATATATGTATTTCATTAGATAGATTTCAGTTGTTGAAAGTTTTATGTATTTTGAGAGAAAGTAAAAATTTACTGTGACCCTTCATGTGTTGATACAAAGAATTTGTGCTTATATTCTTAGAAGTACATCTTCCTTGTTTCAATAAATTGCATAATGTAACAATAGTTATGTTTTTATGGCTAAATCGGAACAAAGTACTTTGTACGTCGAGGAGAATATTTATTAAAATAGCTGACGAAAACATTACCTGGCAGAGCACCTCTAGCTACATATATTAGTCAGGGATGCTCTGCCAGGTCAATTTATCGTGAGCTATGCTATGTTAGTCGGGGGGGGGGGGGCTTCCACTTACATCCAGAATGTTTAAAACAAGAGCTGTCCGAAGACAGCGCGCTCGACTTTCTAAGTTGCTTAGTATAAAGGGGGCATAACTCCAAATATAGTGGAGTCAGGGTCATGGGCCCTGGTAGTAAGGTAGGGGGTGTGATGGTGAATGAGTATTCCAAGTTTGGGTTGAATCCCTTTGATAGTATGGAAGTTATTGATGTTTGAAAAAACTTTAACCTTTGTTGCAACGCCGACGCCTGGGTGACAATATAAGCTCTCATTTTCTTCGAAAAGTCGAGCTATGGGTAATATTTTCAGAAGCACGATTTCATTGTTTCAATTAATTGCATATTGTCAATAGTTACATATATGTAACTAAATTGAGAAAAGGTATAGCTTATGATAAATAACCTGGCAGAGCATATCTAGCCATTAGCTACAGATGCTCTGCCAGGTCATTTATAGTTAGCTGTACTATGAAACTCAAGACGAGAAAGCGTTCCCATAATGTTTATAAAATAAATTTGGGTAATATTCTCAGAGGCACGATTTCCCTGTTTCAATCAATTGTGTACGTTTCCCCTTGCATCTATCGAAACCAATTTGTGAACCATTAAGGCGAAGTTTATTAGAAATACAGACTCTTTCCCGGATAGAATGATGCAAAGGTTGCTCAATTTGTCGATATCATTTGATATGTTCGACATTCTCATAAAAATATTCGACCATTTTGTAACGAAAATATAGTCAGAGTAATGTATTAAAGAGTCGTGTCCATTTGCAGAACCAATTTGTAATATATTTATTTCGGCAATCGTTAGAGAATTCAAATTATAGAATGGCATTTCGATGAAAAGTGTAAAGCCTTTTCTCTTGGGCCTTCATAACTGAACGACAGTTTATCAACCTCATAGCGTAAAAACATTGCATAAAAAGAAGCAATTGCTCGTCACGAGCAATTGCTTCTTTTCATGCAATGTTTACACGAATCACGATATGTTACATTTCTACAAAGTCACAAACGATTACTTGAATATACCAAAAAGATATCTAAATATAAACCGTTTAGGGAAAAGGATAAAACGGAAGAGTGTGATTTCGCCTATAACCGGTTGATAATCCGAGTAAAAATATCCATCCAATATTGCCCCTACAGTTCAATTTATTCATTAAGCCGTCTTTTACCGGTTAATTCGGACTAATGCTTGCTCGCCCAGTTGTTTCAATAAATATTAGGAAGAGAGCTCGCTGGGTTAAAGTGCCTTTGTCTATTTGTTCATTTTCTATCCGGTAAATAATGAGAATTGATGTTGAAAAGTCATGATTGATTTTCATTCACCCCCCTTTTCCCGTTCCTGAAGGTCACTTGTCACGCGCACTGTATAGTCTGTAAATATTGACCTGAACCCGATAAATAAGTAATGAGTAATTGTGACATGGAATAATCAATACTCGCCGGCAATCCTCACTGTCGGGCAGAGTCGATAGTGCACATTAAGCATTATGGCTTTCCCACAATGTTTTATAAGAGCAATGACCAAAACGTGTAAAAATTCGTTCACATCAAATTGTCGCCTGCAGCATCTTTGAATTTGGATCAGTCTAAACTTTTGCCGTCTGGTAACTAATGGATTAAATGTATTTGATAATCTTAACTGTCCGCGACCTATCTGCATCAATTCTCTCATCCCATTGTGTTACAGCCACCATTTTATCACTCGGATGATGTGCAACAGCATAAGGGTAATCAACGTCTATTGCAACCATGTCTTTCTCAATTCTACCATCAATACCAATGCAGACGACTTTGCCCTGGTTCCTGCTGCATACAAATAGAATACCGTCACACCACGTGATGCCCCTAGGGTTGTGGCCTTGACCTTCAAACTCCCATAACATTTCACCTTGAGTTGTCATGGCAGTGATTTTATTTCTCCAAGAGTTGACTAAGAACATTCTATCACCGCTCGCATCGACCGAAATAAAATCCGTTCTACGAAGCGTTTCAGTGGATCCATTGTATTTGTCTATTTTGACGGTTTCCTCTCCTTGTTCTGATAAAATAACAACACCAGATCTTGTTCCTATGAAGAAGCGATCGTTAGCGTATATCAAACTGATTGCATCACATCCAACATTCAAGACCTTGTCTTCAGCAATATCGCCGTCTTTATATTCGAATATATGGACTGTGCCTCTACCACCAGCCGAAACTGCAAAACGACCATCGCCCACTCTTGTTACATCCCACGGTGTGAACGAAACGATTTTCTCTACGATCAATCCACCGTTTGAATCATATATCTGAACGGAATCATGCGCTACGTCAGTAAGTGCTAGCCTTTCATCAGAGATAAATGCTACACCATAGATCCAACTAGGTTTGATGTGGTTCACAGTGCTGAAAGTTGCTATCATTAAGTCTGTTTTGTTACAAGCTTGCTCGGATGCTTCTTCACCTTGTTCTCCATTCTGTAATTTCATATTTCCTGGTTGCATATCGTCTAACGTGTTCCTTTTAGTATCATCATTATCGTCACCTGGTGTCACGTGTTCATCCGAATCGTCAAGTTCATCCTCAGTTGATGTCTCAGTTTCGTCGAACAAGGTCTTGAACTCTAGATCTTTAAAGAATAGTTCACCATCAGGCGATGAGTTGTTCTGTAAGATCACTCCGTTAATGTCCATGGATTCATTGGCAACTATATCTTCTGGAATAGGTTCAGCAAAGCGTACGGATTTCTTGACTTCAGCAAAGCGTACGGATTTCTTGACTTCGGGGACTTCTATGGCTTCTTTGTGGCCTCCATTTAATGTGACGTATATGTCTTTTTGGTCCATAACAATAACACGTCCGATATCTTTGAATTTTAACATAATTTCTTGCGCGTTTTCAGATTCCTGAAATGCTACTAATTTCATTTGTCTCTCTTTTAGATCTTTAAAAGACCTGGTAATTTCATGAAAAAATCTTTTGACGCTGACGATTGTTTTTACTTTCCTATAATCAGATTTCTTCTCAGAATTGTCTTCAACACAATTTCGTATTTTTTCTGATGACTTAAACAACTTGTGGAAAGACGACAAATCTTCTGTCGCTTTTACTCTTTCTTCGTTCGATAATTCATCAACTTTCCGCATTAAACCCTGTTTCTTGTCATCTAAAGCAGCATAAAGTTTATCAAATATACTCTCTATTTCTGTCTTAGCTTCAGCCACAGCTTTATCAGCACGTTGTAACTCAGCTTCTTTATTTGTAATTGCATCTGCAATTACCTTACTCTGCTCGTCTAGTTCTTTAAGGTGTTCGTATTTATCCGATTTGAAATGTTCAACAGCCTCGGAAAACGTCAAAACATCATCACAGCGTTTATGTGTCTTGACAGCACATATTGGACAAATCACGATCTTGCATGCGGCACAATAAAACTTGTACGGTTCGTCGGTATGTAATGTGCAGAACTTCTTTCTGCCGTTTAGCTTATTCGCCATTCTCTACAAAAAAGAAGGAAATACATTTATCATTTGATAATACAAGATGCTTGCTAAATGTATTCATTTAGACTTTTTTATGATTGCTTACATAGATTTCAAATAGAAACAGCACATACGCAGGCATAGCATTGTATCATAATTTTGCAAAAAAGATGAAATGGCAACATCTATGATAATTGTCTAAAGTTGTCGAGACTTATGCCAAGATCTTTTTCCACTTTCTTCAATTTTAGATACGAATGAATACATAGAAAGTAGCATAATGATAGACAAGATGTGTCATTTGTATCATTTGAAGAATTTTAAATTTCTAACATTTCACAACAAATATTAATATGGGCATGTATATGATTGATAAGATATGGTCTGGAAAAAGAGCTCTAAAAGCATTTGAAATTATTCTTTTTTAAAGATCCACACGTGTCTTGTTACAACCTGGTTAGTATCCTTGCTCTCGGGGAGTTACTACAGTTATTGAAAAAGCTATTAAAGAGCAGCATGAATAATGCTAAGCCTGTGTATACGCAAACTGATCTAAGCCCATATTCGTCTTAAAAGCAATTAGGAAAAACCTTTGCAGATATCAACTCGTATTCAATAAGTCGTCGCTTTTCAACAAAAACTTTGTATCTGCAGCTTGTTTTAAGCTGCAGATACGAGGTTTTCGTTGAAAAGCAGCGAAGTACTAACCGTTTAGGAGCCTTGTGCATGAATATCTAGTCCATATTCACAAAATAAGTTAAAATGAATGAATGAATAAATGAATTTTTCAAACTGTCATTGTACATGTATGAACGTAAAAAAAGAAAAGAAAATAGAATCCCCCCTAAAAAGACTATCCAGTTAAGACATGAGCGCAATAAAACAATAAAAACAATTGTTTACCCGTTCTACCCAATTTCACTTAGTTTACAAAATTAATTGAACTTTACAACTCCCTTTTGTTTTCTATTAAACCACTATACCATTTATCCTTTCCCAAACAACAACACCTTATGGTGGTCCAAACAAAGTAAAATAAAACACATTAAAAGCCATAAAAAATGAATGGTTATAACAAACGGAATGTGTGAACAATATATCACAGAAAAATCGAAGGAAAAGGAAAAATGCCTTTTACCAGCATTACCCTCTTTTGATTACATGTTTCCTCAATCATTTTCTATGCCAAAGCCATATTTTGTTTTAGAATAAGAAATATTTGAAATTTAAAATGTCTTCTTGTTTTATTTTACCCATTTTCAAAAGAAAAAAAATCAGGATCACTGCAGTTAAAATAGCTTGCAGAGGAAAAAATCAATTCTGTCAACGGTAGGGAATTTGATAATTTCTAACATAGAAAACATTGGGGGAAATGAGAACTGCTTTCTTTTCTTTTCTTGATATTTCCCTTAATTTTGTTCTATAATCGCCGTCAAACGCCTGGTCTCTTTGGGTCTCTTTGGGAAAAGGGTTAAGCTTGCCATTTTATTCAATGGGGAAAATTGTAGTATTAGTAAAATTCATCTTCATGCGATCGAAGTTTTCACTAGTAAAGGGAAGCAACTGCTCTTGACATTAGGACAAATATGTGTGGAGCTACGTCCCTTGTATAATCATTTTACCAACCATCTTGTATTTTAGAAAGCGGTGGTCCTATAGTGGAAAATAATTTATATGCCATAAACATTCAAGTGTACATGTATATGAGCCAGGATCTGGAAAAACGTCCTTTAAGGCTTTTGAGCCCAACATGGTTCAAGACCAGCCTGCGTATACACGCAGTCTGATCATGAACCATGTTGGTCTCCAATAGCTTCTTCGTGACCTGAAATCACCGTAAGACAACAGTGTGGATCCCGGTCAGACTGCAGTTTGGCACAGGCTGGTCGTGAAACACTGCTGTCTCAAATGCTATAAGGGACGTTTTTCCAGATCCTGTCTCATATATATTTTGTGACCATTTTGACGGACATTATGCTGTGAATTAAGATTCCATCTCAAATAGTTAAGACTGCTGAAGAGATAGTCATAAACACTCGAAAGTTATTTGAAAGCATATCAGCAATTTGAACCGAACGGCCTAAAAGGAGTCTTTTACCACTGAGAAAAGCACTAAATCTGACCGGTCACGTTAGCCTATGGATGACGAAAACAACGTCGATGACGTCACTTCCGTTTCCATAGTTACCAGCTGGCACCACGAGGAGGTGTGACTCGGTCAGTCTATTTATAGCCAGCCACAGGAATACATTTGATTGGTTAGAGAAAACAACGCCCATTTGCATAACGTTGGTTTAGAACTAAACCTAGTTTGTTCCATAATAGTAAAATTTCTGAACCAGGGTTTAGTTTAAAACCGCACGATAATGCAACATGTCAATATAAGTTAATCGGTAACTAATCAAATATATCCCTGTTTGATTTCAGAAAGACGAAGAGATATATCGTCGCTTTTCAACAAAACCTCGTAAGTGTAGCATGCTTTAAGCTGCAATTACGAGGTTTCTATTGAAAAGCAGCGACTATCATAACACAGAAACTGCACGTAGCTGATTTTTAACAAAAGTCTTGTAATTATACAACTTAAAATTAGCTACAGATATGATGTTTTTGTTGAAAAGTAACGACATAGCCCTCTTCTAAAACTACAAAACTTTAGACTGACCCAAAATGAAACATGTTTCAGACGACAAAATGGATAATACCAGAAGGCAACAAATCATATCATTGTATTATGGAAAGCAAAGGGAGTAATTAGGAAAATAATGGTGATCAACATTTTCTTATATTCTCCCCAAGTTTTCCAGTGCTTTCAACAGCTTTATTTGGAAAAGATTTGGCATACACATGCACCAAGCAGTATTATGAAATACCTATTGTCTCTACTCTCTTCTTTGAATTCTGAAATCAAATTGTTAAGTGATTGGCTACCAACATAATTTGTTTACATATTGTATTGTGCATTTTGTAAGTAACGTATGTTACATATCGTCGCTTTTCAACAAAAACTCGTAACTGCAGCTTGTTTTAAGCTGCGGTTACGAGGTTTTTGTTGAAAATCAACGATATTGTATTGTGTTTTGTGTAAGTAACGTATGTTACTTATTGTTTAGTGTATTGAGTAAGTAACGTATGTTACTGATTGTAAACTGTGAATTATTATATTATGATCAACAAGATACTTACTTGCCAGTATTTTTTCTGAAATTTTGTATACGTTAGTATTTTTCAACTGAACTGCACTTACGCAAGGGTCTGAAAAGCAAACTCTTTTTAAATATGTTCTATTAGTCCTTTACTGAAACGCAAACTTATTTTTGTCTATTGGTTAGTAAGAACTAGATCTTTTGTAACTTTTTTAAAGACTTGATACTTACTACAAGAAACGTCAGAAGTTTAGGTAGTCCACCCCAAATAAGATTCACGCGACGTAAAAAAAATGTGCGACGCCGTTAACATTTGTTACGTATCTGAACCTATTCCGGCGAAGTCGTAAATATTCGGCGGTGGTACGTTCCATCGCCGAATGTTTACGAAGTTGCCCGAAGGATTCCGATGTCGCGTGAATCTGATTAGGATTTGACTACCTTAAATTGTCGTGATTAGATTTGTATTAGAAAACAAACAAACAAACAACAAACAAAAAAACAAACACAAACAAGTAAACAGGTCAAAATAACGTTAAGCATAAAATTGTTATACTTACAATAATCAAAGTGCTTTCCATTTCTTCTTTGGATAAAAGGTGATGCCATGACTAATAATATCTCTGTAAACAAAATAAATCAGATATATTCAATGCTTCTAAAACGAACGAGCTTGGATCCAAAAAATGTTGAATCTTGTGGTATTCGATGGCATCACGATCAACTCCCGGATAACCCTTTCCCAAACGACAAAATTTAAGGGTGGTCCAATTTGAAAACTGCAGCAGACGACATAATTATTGTCTTTAAAGACTTGAATAGTGTATAACATGGTATAAAAATATTGACACAAATGGAGAAACTTCTGGTTATCAGCCATCTTCGTAAGCCAAGGGCTCTACCTCCACTTTGTTCCTTACGAACCCTTGGCCGCTCGCTTCTATAGAAATCGAAAGTAGCGCCGCGCCACCTTTCGGTGATAAAGAGTCACGGCCCGTTGCAGTTGCTATTTCTGGCTAATCAAAAGCCTCGTACTAAAACGTGTTAGGCGGTGCATCAAATACGGGTATCGATTTTCACGTTTTCGCTTTGACAAAGAGGGCTTGTAAAGTGTGTTTTGATAATGGGAAAGTTATCGCGTCCAATGAAATCGCACAGCGGTACTTTCGATTTCCATAGAGGCGAGCGGCCAAGGGTTCGTAAGGAACAAAATGGAGGTAGAACCCTTGGCTTGCGAAGATGGTTATCAGCAGTTTCTTCTGTTGTCTCAATGTTTCCCGAGCAATTTATATTTTGAGGGCGTCAACACGGGTCTTGTTTGGGGAAAGGATTAAGAAAGGATCGATCAGAACTCATGCTACTAAATAGATAAAGAAAAAAGACTTATCCGCAGACAACGTAGCTCGTCTTTACAGGAGTTTGTAACAAAAACGGGTCAACTCCAAGGTCAAGGTCACTAAGTCAAGTGTCCATGTGTGAAATATCAAGGCTTTATCTCTATTAGTGCCTGCGATATATACCAGGCAAAAACACGCCAAAACTATTAAAGGATTTAATCATTATGAATGATTTAAAGTATTTATAAAGATACTTACGCAATGGTGGTACAGGAAAATACAGCCAAATAAGAAGCAAAGTATCGTTAAGATTACAAGACACAATGAAACCGTACGTTAACGTTAAAAACCTCGATATCCGGAACCAAATAACACGTATTGTTCGTCAAACAGTGAAAAACGTTACAAAGCGGGAAAAATAGGTCAACTCGTCAATCGGAAGATTCTTCCGACGAAAAGATTTCGGTAATTCACGACCATAATCTTATGATAACGTAAAAATACTCATAAAGGAAAGTACTTTCTTCCCTCATAATTATGTCCCACGATTTCGCTCTTTTCCCCCAACTCAATACATTTTACAGCATTTAATCAGATAAATAACAAAAATGATAAATATACTTACACAATATGGATAGAGGATAAAACAGCCAAATTTTGCATGCAAAATAACGCGAAAAAAGACAGAAACAAATACAACGCGCCAGAATGAAGTATGAAGTATGGAACATTCGGAGCACCTCGCTAAAATCTCGGCCTCAAAAACGCTGTACCAAAAAGATCTTAAGAAATCTTAGAAAATCTCGCTCTAAAGAACGCGCCTCTGTAGTGACGTCGTTTCGAAAACGTCTGCACAAAAACCTCGATACCTGGAACCAAATATCACGAATTGTTCGTCAAACGGTGCAAAAACGTTACAAAGCGGGAAAAATAGGTCAAGTCGTCAATCGGATGATTCTTCCGACGACAAGATTTCGGTAATTCACGACAATAATCTTATAATAACGTTGAATCATCACAAAGGAAAGTATTTTCGTTTCTCATAATTATGTTATACGACCTCGCTCTTCTCCCAAACTCAATATATTTTACAGCATTTAATCAGATAAATAACAAAAATGATAAATATACTTACACGTCGTGGATAGAGGAAAAAACAGCCAAGTTCCATGTTAAGATAACGTAAACAAAGATAGACGCGATTAAATCAACCGTTGAAGTTGAAACGTCGTACCTACAATTTACATCCACACGCATATATGCAATTTGTAGTTACGGCGATTCGTTCGACGCAAAACAGGACAAAAACGTACGTCAGGCGATGAAGAACGTATCAAAATGAACGAACTTTTCAAAAACTCGCGAAAAAAATATCAAATGACAATCCGGAAGATTTTTTTTTCTTCAAACTTCGAACTTCGAAAAACACCCGGAATTACCCGTTAAATTTCGTAAGGATTTGTCGTATTTATAAAATGGAATATATTTCCTTTTTAGAATGTTCTCTGTATATTTAAACAAATATCGAACTCTAACAAAAGGTAAATTTACAATAGGAAAAGAAAAGATCTTCATCCAGATTATTCTGTTTCTACAACCCATGTCCCAGATCCCAGTACTTGTAGGTTATGATTTCGTACGCGCATTGGTACATCCATCAACCTGTCCCCAAACTACTCACGATTTTAACGTACGAATTCAGGGGAAAAACTCTGAACAACGTCGAGAGAAAAGAAAAAAGTGACCACAAATTACTTCATTTTACTCACTTTTTTCGTACTCAAAATACAGATTCAAGGCAATTTCGTGGCATATCTAATAACAAGAATCATTAATGATATTTAATAAACTACGGCGTAATCAAACAACAAAATTTTATGGTGTTGTAAATTGCAAGTTGTTATATAAGACAAAACGGAGGTTACAAAAGGTAAAATATGTTAAAAATTGGCACAGAAAATATTGAGGCAAAAGGAGAAAATACTGATCATCAGCATCGTCTTCTTTTACTTCAATGTTTTCCCAAGCTTTGTCTGTTAGAGACGTCAACGGCAGGTCTTGTTAGGGAAACGGTTACGATACAATAGTTCCGTACATGTGATATGTAACACAACCATAATGGTATATAGAATCAGCCGCTGTAACTCTTCCAAAACATGACAAATATCGGAGTCCAACAATCAAATAATGAATCAAAAAAACATTAAATGGATTAACGGTTAACAAGGATATTATAACAGGGTTTTAGTAAGCGGTTAGCATCCCGTGAAATTAAGGAAGTCCAACCCTAGTGATATTCAATCGACGTCAAAAATTTCCGCGTGACATCGTAAACAAATCTTAACGCATCCGAACCTATTTGGACGACGTCGTAAACGTTTAAGCGGTGGAGCTCTAACGTTTACGACGTCATCCGAATAAGTCCGATATCGCGTGAACGTTATTATGGATGAAACACTTTAAGACTAAGAACGATACAATTCATCATTTGCTACAAAACACTTTGTACATCTTCGGGCTTCATACGTAGCAACAAAAATTGATAAGGTCATCCCTAGTTAATTTCCGTTGTCACGGACGCCACCCGAAGATTCACGAAGTGTTTCGTGTCTAATGGTGTGCTGTAATCCTTAATTCACAATAAGACTGAAGATAATGTAAGGTATAAATAAACAACATAAAATCTTAATTCCTCGGGTTGAAAAAAAAGCCAACAGTTTGATCCAAAAGGTGGAATTGACTTTCATACTGTGAGATTTCATAATGTTTCAAAGCTACAACAAACGAGGAAAAACAATAAAATTAATATTTGAGAATAAATTCCACCTTTTGGGGGCCGCGGCCATGGCGCAGTTGGTAGCGCATCTGCCTCTCATTCGAGAGGTCCCGGGTTCGATACCCGGCCGCGGCACAAATACCCTTACTGACAAAAGTCACCCATCAGTGGTTTGATATCGTGAACCTATGTGGGGGAGCAGCTGGGGGCTCGGTAAGAGTGTTGTGGTAGTACTGGTAGGAGAAACGCCAGGAATCCATGGTTAGGTGCTCCAGCCGCCGCGATATGACCCTGGTAGTTGAAAACGGCGTAAAACCCCAATAAACTCAAACCCACCTTTTGGACAGGGGATAGATGTAAAAACTCCGTCTGATTGTTGTTAAAAGAGCTCATTTTTCTTTCAATGTTTCTATGAAAGAAAGCAAAATAAAAGATAATACCAAGCTATATCCAAGTGAGAAACAGAAATCAAATTATAAATATAATTACGCTTTTAAATTTCTACAACTAAATCGTCATACCAGTAAAGAGAATGACTAGAATATCGTCGCTTTTCGAAGAAAACCTCGTAACTGCAGCTTGCTTTAAGCTGCAGTTACGAGGTTTTCGTCGAAAAGCAGCGATATCAAACCAATAGAAGACAAAAATACGGCATTTTCTTCCTCAATGATGAAATATAAGAACAACAGACAAACAGACAGACAGACGGAGCTTTTAGATCTTTATTCTTTTTTCAACAGTATTTTTGACTCACCGGACTTCTGTCATGGTCCAGCTGAGAATCTCCAGTTGAATTCACACAAAAACCTTAACACTTACGATAGAACAGACAGAAAGGGGACAAGAGGATTACAAACCAATGCTGCTGTTGATGATGACGATGAGTTGCTCGTCGCCGTCGTCGTAGACGTTGTTGTTGTTGCTGTTGTTGAATGAATTTCTTCGATAATACTGCTCCAGAACCTTTTGAAAGGATTGCGTTTTCAAAAAAGCTGTGACCACACATGTCGGTTTTATGCTTTTCAAATGGGCTAGTTCCTTTATTCAGACGGACAGACAGATGGACGGACGTGTGTCTAAAAAGTGATACATGCAACCGATCGTTTGATACGGAAGCATAATGATAAATCTGGATAACATGGTTTACAGGGTACCAATTCATGAAAAGCGTTTTGACCATTGCAAGAAGACAACATTTTAGACTGGTCCAAAATATTGCAGATGCCGAGACGACAATTTCAAGTGAATGACATTTTACTTTCTATTTTATATATCTGAGTAGAAAACGTTATGGGAAATGAAACAAAACTGCTTGTTACAAGCGATTTCCTCATTTTCTACAATATTTTCTCCAAACCCGTTTATGGGAGGGGGCATCAAAAAGTCTCGTTGTGTGAAAATGGGCTAAGAAGGTATTTGAAACGGCGGCACAAATAAGATTTCCAAATAAGAAAGGCGAAAATCGTTGATCTTGGACAAACTGCGCATCTCGCCTGTTTAACCAGGGTCTACACTTTTCGCAGATACCATTTTTATAAAAGAATTATAAGAGATTTGTTTAATAAGACGCACCGATCAAAATCATGCTGCAATACTGGCGATTTTGAATGTTAAAATTGTATGGGTCAAAGGGAAGGTTGCACTGGCAAATCAAAAATTTAGGGACGTGTCAAAGAGAAAGGGACAAAGTTAGAGGGATAGAGACTACCAACAACCAACCTGTTTTTTCACAAAACACTTGAAATGACTGTTTCGCTTTTGCGAAAATCCTAATATGCACATTGAAACACTTCGTTTTGACGCTAAAAGTCCTAAATTCACCAAACTCCGCACTTTTTCACAGTGTCCGTTCGGTAAATAAATAAGTGTCCTAAATTGAATTAAATTGCCACAAATCATTTCTATTCTGTATTTTTCTGCTGTTTTCTCTTTTCCAAAATTTTGACCTTCCATCATTCGCCTGGCTATTCGACCGAACTCAGTTGATTTTCGCGCCAAAATGACCCGTGGCCGGCGAAATGCACGCTTTTTGGTGAGTTTCGTTCGCTTTGCGATTAATCTATTTATAGAACGAAAGATTAAAGATCGCTTGGCTGATTTTTAAACAACACCTTTTAACCCTTTCCATGCAACGAAACTATATGGTGGTCCAATTTGAAATCTGATAAAGAGGACATACTGGATGTTGATAAGCATAAGATTTGTGTACAACATAGCAAAGAAAATATTGAAACAAAAGGAGAAAATGCTGGTTATCAGCATTTTCTTCTTCTGTCTCAATTTTTCACAAGCCTTTTGTAATTAAGGGATTTCAAGACCCGGTCTTGTTTTTGGAAACGGTTTAAATAAAAGCATTTCAAGCCTCGGGTACGTAAAAAGGTACCGTTAGCATACAGAACAATAAGTATAGCTTTTGTGATAAAATAGCGATCAAGATCAGACAGCACAGAGTGGCCACTGCCGCGAATCCAGGATTTCTTTGAAAACCATTCGAATTAAAATAGTGTGTTTGTGGGGGTAAGGGGAGTTGTTTTCCTTGTATTACACAATTTTGACTGAATTTCTGTATGAAAATGAAATAATCAGACTACGTGATACGTGGGGTCGTATATCCCCACCCCCATCCCCGAATTTCATCTGGACTCGCCACTGCAGTCTGGTCTGAATTGATATTTCTTTTCAATTTCAAATACTTTCCGTTGAATAAAAAAGCGTTCAATCTTTATTAAGCATTGATAAGTCTTTTTGGTTTGTTATTTTTTCTTTTAACTTTTTTCCAAACGATAAAATCTTAAAATTCTTAAAATGATCCAATTTGTACACTTATGAAGACGACAAAATGCATGTAATTGAAGGCAGGATTAATGTACAATGTAGCCAAGAAAATACCGAGACAAAAGCAGAAATGCTGCTGTTCAATTTTTGTCCTCCTTTGCTTCAATGTTTCACAAAAGTTATTTTCTGAGGAAAAATATAAAATCAAAACTAATTCCTGTTTGGAAAATCGTTAATTTAAAGACTGAGTTTGGCAATGCTGAAATTAATAATCCCGTACAGAAGGGTAGACTGGCACAGCCTCATCTAAGCATTGATTAAGTCAGTACTTTCTGAATGGTTACGTCCAAATTCTTTTATCTCTTCGGTTGGTATTCATTTCAATTGCGAATTCTTCTAGTTCTCTCGTCTTTTAGCACCCATTTAAAAATCCTTTCGTCCTTTTAAAAATCAAAAGATACAAAAGTAATTGACGACCAACCAGAAAGATCATTCGCATTCAGCAAATTCCGGGAAATCCTCGCCTTCTCTGCTTCAACTATTTTTCAAATGGGTCATATACAATGTAATTATTAGCAGAAGTTGTGAAAACAAACACATCAAAAATGATGTATCACGTGATTCCATATCGTGAGGATAAGTACAGATAATTAAAGCCGACATTGCATTTGAATTTTTATATATAAAAATATCTGATATACGAAACAAAAAAATATATAAAAACAGTCCGGGTGTCATTTAATTTTAAGAAAACATGGAGTTTGACGCGGACATTTCCTCCATTGCAGCACTGACTACCTCATCAAAACTCATCGTTTTACTGTAGCGTTTATTCTGCTCGTCAATCCTTTTCTGTTTCTCTTTGTTCAACGATTCCACGATCGAGCTCAGTCGTCGCGCGCGGTCATTCGTAACCTTAACGTCAAACTTTTCGTTCTTTTTCGAGTCTTGCGCTTCTCGTACGACTATCTTCTCCTTACGCGATTTTTCTTTCTCTTTATTATGCAGCGAATGTTTGGAAACTTTCGACTTCCTTCCGTCGTCGACGTGTGCATGCGCATGCGCGTGATGGTGATGATGGTCCCCGTTTTTCTCCGCGTGGTGCCCGTCCCGCCTGTCATGTGGCTGGTTTGGTCCCCGGCTTTCCTTTTTCGGTGAGGACTCCTCGGACAGCGCGTGGATGCTGTGTTTGGTCATCCTGCGACCCCCGTGGATGGGGGATTTGGCTACTTTCTGGACCGGGTAGATGAACATGATACCGTTCGTGATGGAGAAATGAATCTTCATGCAATTCTCATCTGTAAAGAAAAAAACAGTTAAAAGTCAATCATAACAAATTGACACGAAAACTGGTTACACGCAAAAAAAATAACAAGAAAGTCAATCGAAACAATCTTATTAATAATCGAGCAGGTTAAATGGAAGATTTCTTTTTTTCAACGATGTTCAGTTGACATTTATTAGGTCGAAGCCATAGGGAACGATATTTTACCTCGTGATAATTTGAGTTCGACGCATGCGATTTTCTTCAGTTTCGAATGACATTTATCCGTTTTTGTTTGTCGTCAAGTACATTTAAACATGTTGTATTTGTAATATAGCAGTAAAAGGAAAGAAATAGCTCGTTAGGAAAGAAATAGCAATGTCGTCGTTTTTTCAACTATATTTCGATGGCTGTATTTACTTTAAAAATATTTGTTTGACACATTAGTTTTATATCAATCAATGAAAATGGGACCCTCTTTTCACTTTGACTAATCCAATATCGACATAACGAGTGTCAACTGTCTGTATAAATCAACATGAATGAATTTCGATGCTGCATTGTAAGGTGACATTCGGCATTCATGACTAGATCTACATAAGATAATTCAATCTACTGACCTATATTCACATGATGTACTGTTTTTATATTCTCCTCGTCCACATTTTTAAAGTCCGGCATCATTACATCGGAATGAGGATTGGAGGATACTTTGTCTTTAAAACTGCTCTCTATTGAGTCTAGGTATTCGTCAGGTACGTCACCACTCATGATTTCGTCTTGGAATCTAAAATGGAGGACAGAAAATTAAGGTAGTTCACCCCTCATGAGATTCGCGAGACGTCGGAATTATTCGGAATTATTCGGGCGATGTCGAAAACATTCGGCGGTGGAACTTTCCACCGCCGAATGTTTACGACCACGCCCGAATAAGTTCGGATATGTAACGACGCCGCACGAAAAAAGCCGATGTTTTATTAATCTCAAAGTGGCCACATTAAGGATATTCTACCTTAATTTTAAGAGCCAAGACGCCGAACACTCATGAACTTGACAGAGTTTAAGCACAGACAGATTATGCTTTTCCCAAAGACCAAAGTTCTAAGCAGTATGAAATAAAGTTATATGCAGAAAACAAATTGGAGACTGAAAAAAGGTAAAAGGTTTATGTACAGTTTTGTATGTCTCACTTGCCCTTTTATTGGGGACGACAAAACCAGATCTGAAAAGAAATCAAATTTTGTGTTTGTTTGTTTGGTGTGTGTGTGTGTTTTATTTTTTTTATTATTTTATTTACTTATTTGTATATATTTTTTTTTTGCTAATTTGTTTAAATGTCCGACCCTGTTATGTGCGTTTCTTCTAAAATTTGAGAATTTTTAATAACAAATGAACAATGACAAGCACCAAATCTTTTCTCTTGAACACTACATGGCCCAGATACTACATGCAATTCTATAACTTTTCAGACAATGAATATTTGTGCTACTTTGTGCACTGAATTACACATCGTCGGTGTTATTGCATAAAAATCCAGCTTCATTAAAATCACGAGGTGGAGGTTTTGCAATTACGTATTAGATAGAGGCTGTATAGTTGACTCTACGCGAAATAAACATTCAAATGCGCTCATTGAATTTTTATATCGCGTAGAATCTACTTTACAGACTCTATCTCACTTATTTTAGTGTTCGCTAGCGGTTCATTGGAGACGGGGCGTGGCTGTGTATAGACGTCACATAAACTAGCCAGCAGTCTCGTTTATGCGAAATATAGCGGCAAAATTTTAGAATATACCGGTACTGCAATTTCATTTCATCGGTCGAAAAAGCAGGTCGAACACTGAACCGATGATATGTAATACATGTATAATGTATGGCTTTGTTGTAAAATAAATTTCACTTACTTTCTGTAGTAATGATAAAGCATGGGGAAGAGTAGAAATATGGCATCATGAAACAACCCCCTACATGGTCCCTGGGCTGCCAGTCCGTTAATAATGTTGCCTGCCATGTCATTCGGAATGTTGATCTGTAAATTGATAATTAGAATTGAAATTACACGTAGTATGTAAACAGCAGTAACCGCTGCGCTGAAATCGTGTCCATCTTAACAGCGTCCAGCAGCTCGCGAAAAGAAATGAATCGATCATTAATTGTTAATAGGATGTCATTGCGCCATCAGAAAATATCATAAACTAACAAAATAAAGCAAAATGTATAAATCGAAAGCTTAAGCAAATAAAGGAAAATGAATGTGATGAATAAGTAAAAACAAATGCTACATTGACAAAGTCCCATACCTGCACTTTGGGTGGCACATCCGAGGCTAGATAGCACGAAATGACAGATCTGGCTTTGTCACAGAGAAACTCCGTGTCTTGTGCCGACATGTCGCCTTTTGAGTAGGCACTATCTACAAGGTCTTGGTATCTGAATCAAGAAACAAATATTTCACAAACTGCTCAGAAACAAAATCGTATGTACAAATCATTTTTATGAGTTTATGACAGTATAAATGCAAAATCTAATTACTCAAAATAATGACAACATAGGAATTCGATGCCTGGTGCGTAAAGGTCCCCTTTATAGTAGCCTACTTAATAGTTATCTAAATGTAAAAGTTATAAGCTTGTCAAAAGTAAAATTGGTCAACAAAAAATAATGAGGGGAAATGCATTAGAAATATTTTGACAACATGTATCTTGTTAAAATTTCTAGGTAAGCAACGAAAGGATTTTTTTCAAAGAGCCACAAGAAATAAACAAATGCACTATCACTTTATCAATCCCCGGTCCGACTAAGCCCGATTTCAAAAATATTCGTAGTGCCTCGGGAGAGCGCATTGTCACCGATTTACTACGAATTAGAGCCGATTTTACCGGTCCATCCATAGATTGGGCGTATTTTCTTATAACACCAGTTTGTTCCGTCGCCGTAGTTCATCGACGAGAAATGCGTACAAATCATTTTTATGAGTTTATGACAGTATAAATGCAAAATCTAATTACTCAAAATAATGACAACATAGGAATTCGATGCCTGGTGCGTAAAGGTCCCCTTTATAGTAGCCTACTTAATAGTTATCTAAATGTAAAAGTTATAAGCTGGTCAAAAGTAAAATTGGTCAACAAAAAATAATGAGGGGAAATGCATTAGAAATATTTTGACAACATGTATCTTGTTAAAATTTCTAGGTAAGCAACGAAAGGATTTTTTTCAAAGAGCCACAAGAAATAAACAAATGCACTATCACTTTATCAATCCCCGGTCCGACTAAGCCCGATTTCAAAAATATTCGTAGTGCCTCGGGAGAGCGCATTGTCACCGATTTACTACGAATTAGAGCCGATTTTACCGGTCCATCCATAGATTGGGCGTATTTTCTTATAACACCAGTTTGTTCCGTCGCCGTAGTTCATCGACGAGAAATGCGACTATTCGTAGCGCATCGCCGTTATTCGTTATCGCCGAAATAAGTATAGCCAAATAGGCAAAATCTGTCGCCGAATAACCCCGATTAATTTACCCGAACAACTACGACTTAGTACGAGGTGCACCGATTTTACCGCGATCTTCAAAATCGGGAGAAAAAAATGCGCATGTTGAAATTTTTGTCCCGATTTATTTTTGATCCCGATTTCGTGCCATTTGAATCAGGATGTACTATGAGTCTCCCGAAGTAACCCGATTTCATGCCGATTTTGAAATTTTCGAAATCGGGATCAAATCGGGACCAGTGGGACCGGGGGTATGTTGGAAAGTGTCTTACTTTTTCACTTCAATCCAGAACCTCAGATCAGCCGGTAGTCTGTTCAAGATCACCAATCTGTTGCGTATAACAACACGGGTCTGCATGTTGGCGGCCAAGTTGGACATCAGCATGTTCTTCTCGATGGGGTTCATACTGGCTGTGAGATGATGATAATAACCAAATAACAAGATTATGTTTGTGAAACACGAATGCCCCCGAAATGGCCATTTTTCTAAAATGTTAAGTTTTCATGTAAAGGGTTGATAAGGGTTTACGAATGACATTGAGGAAGGTCATATTGTATGGAACAGATAGATATTTTTGAAGCAGAGTTACATACCAAATTTGAGCTTTGTATGTTGAACACTTTTGGGGAAAATGCAAATGTTAAGTTTTTGGACAGACAGACGGACGGACGGACAGACAGACAGACGAACACGAGTAAAACAATATGCGCCAATCTCTCGATACGGGGACATAACAATATTAAATTGATGATGATAGTTAGGTCTACAATAAAGTTAAGGTAGTCCATCCCCAATGTGATTCAAGCGAGGTCAGGAATTATTCGGGCGACATTGTAAGCACTCGGCGGTGGAATGTTCCACCGCCAAAAGTTTACGACGTCGCTCGAATGAGATCGAATACGTACACCGAATGTAAACGACGTCGTGCGAAAAAATTCGATATCGAGTGAATCTTATTAGGGTTGGACTACAATAAAATCATTTTCATAGATCGGATAAAGAGAAAAGAACAAGCTCGAGATAATTATAAACTGCTAAATAGACACAATGTATTTAATCCTATATTCAAACGTTTTGTAAGCTATTGACAAGCAATAAAGGCAAAGACCAGTCTGCATGTATATGCATACTGATATTTGTCGATGCTGCCTTCCAAAGCAGAAAACTTCTGGGAAAAACAAGCCAATGACCAAAAATGAGAAGGCGCCTACTTTTTCATGCATCTTTAATCAAGGGTGTAAATTCTTCCTTTTCCAACCCACATTTCAGGAATATTTCAAACCAGTTGTATCTCTTGTTTAATTTTCAAGACAATGCCTGGGAGACATTCAAACAAAAGGAGAAAATGACGATAATCACTTGCTATTTCCTGCATCTTTACTCAAGAATGTAAATTGTTCCTTTTCTCCCTCGCATTTCAGGAAAATTTCCAACAATTGTATTTCTTGCTTACTGGTCAAGGCAGAAAAACATGGAAGCAAAAGGGGAAAATGGCGATAATCACTTACTATTTCCCGCATCTTTACTCAAGGCACTAAATTGTTCCTTTTCTACCTCGCATTTCAGGAAAATCTCCAACAATTGTATTTCTTGTTTGCTGGTCAAAGCTTTGTGAAACTCCAGAAGGGATCTTGTAATGTTCCTCCATAAACGAAGCTACAAGAAAAGACAACATTGAAGAACTATACAGTTAATATAGAATGCCCGTAATGTAGCCATTTTAATATTCATAAAACATCAGATTTTGTTCGGGTGTCGTCGTTACGTATCCTAACTTTTTCGGGCGCGGTCATAAACATTGGCAATGGAAAGTTCCATCGCTGAATGTTTTTGACGTCGCCCGAATAATTCCGGCGTCGCTCGAATCTCATCAGTGGTAGACTACCTTAATGTTATAAAAGGACAATAAAGCTCACAAAATTGAGACGAACGGGAAAATGTTGTTGTTGTTCCTGTTTTTTTGTTTTTTTTTGTTTTTTTTTTGTTTTTTTTTTTGCTGGTGTTTTTTAAAACTTTTTTTAAGAGATAGAGGATAATCGTTTGTTTCAGTGTAAGATTGATTTATATTTCATTGAGTGAACGACAAAATCAACAAAATGTAGCTTTTGTTGTTCACGAAATGAAATATCAATCGATCTTACACGAAAAACAAACGATTATTCTATTTCTTTAATGCAAAAAATAGACAAAATGCAAACATTTTATGACATATTTTTGCAAAGCGCGTCATTTTGCACGTGACTGCTATGCAACGCTTACGATGACGTCACTTATTTGGCCCAGCTTACATAACGCCAGATAGGGTGAAATGAGCACAAGTTTTTGATAGTTTCACTGGATAGGCGGTGAGTTTATCAAAATGATGATTTACCGTTATTTCCCGATAATCCACTGAAAAGCATTAAAGAAAATTTTCTCTTTTTCTTACATTTTTTCTTCATTAAAGCATCACTTCTTTCAATTTAAAGCAGCCTAATATTTTTCGTCGTTTTGGTAAAATTTTCTAACACTTCACTGATTTTCATCGAAAGTCCCGTTACTGCAGCTTAAAACAAGCTGCAGTAACAAGGTTTTCGACGACGTTTAAAGCGACGACTTACTGTTTTGGAGTTGAATCCTCCTCTTTTCTTCGATGGTTTCTTCGCTTTATTCACGATGTCCAGGAACTCCGGTGTCACGTGCTTGGGTACCAGCGTGGTCGTGATGTTTGTTGGAGAGCTGGTTTCCGATTCTGGTGGGTAGGTTTCTAAATACATCGGGTACCTGTTTTGGGAAAATGTCCTCCGTACAAAGGGAAATAACTAAACCCCACTCAAATCAATATCCATCAGAATTGTTTCCCTTACTTAATCAACACGCGCAGCAAGCGTTTCTTCGATAATTTTGATGTTTATTTGGTGTTCACCTAGAAATGTTAATTTATCTTTTTTTTTTTTCTAAATTCGAATTTAGAATTGTCAGAATAGTTACTTATTAATCATTCCCAAAAATAACTGGAAATTCTTTTAATGTATTGACAGCTTTGCAAACTTGAAAATCGTAATTTTGTCTCTATTACTCAAAGTTTCCTGACTAAAATCGAGTAAAATAAATCTAATTCCATTTTTAGAAAAAAAGTTGATTCAACTATGCAACTGATTTCAAATAGACCAAAAAGCGCGAGTCTATAGTAAAGTAGTAAGTCTCTTGAAAACGCATGATAGATATCATGTCGATTTGTTATATCGTCCATAAAATTGGCGATTTTATCGAGTACAAAATACGTACCATTTTCTCTCCATAGATCTATACACGGCAGCCTGTGCACATATCAATATACCCGGTGTAACTTTGTCCATGTTCGGTATTTGTCGGATTATTTCTTCGTGGCAATCTAACAACGCACCTGAAAGAAATGAAAAATCTCGTTGCTTTTCTCATACAAAAAAACGTAACAACAGCTTCAAACAAGCTGCAGTTACGTTTTGGAATGAAATAAATATTAAGTGACATTTGTGACGCGTCATGCAAAAAAAGGCAGTTTGAAAGTGGGAAAATAAACCACACTAGTCAGCCTTCGCGTACCTCATACGATGGAAATTTACGAAATGATATAGCTTTTTAGCATCAGGATAAATTTGTTAATGTCCGTTGTCAGGGAAAAAGCCGAATCATTTTTACAAAAACAATAGTCATATGCTACCATATTTTGCATTCTTTCAGAATATTTTTTTCTAAATATTTGCGTCATCCAACAGTCTTTCCATTTGAGTATTGACAAAATAACACAGGAGTAAATATTTATTTAGAAATCACAAATGTATCAAAATTTGTTTACCATATTTCGCGTATTTCCCGAAGAATTTCCTCATAATTTGCGTCACACGAATCTGCCTCGTTTTGGAGTTGCTCAGATCCTTAAGGTCTTCCACCCCCTTCCAAAACATGAGGGGCATTCCCATCTTATGAACCATCATAAAACGCTTGAAGAAATCGTAGTGGGTGGGGGTAGTTAAAACTTCGATGAACGACCTGTGAAAATAAAACATTGTTTTGTGGTTAAAAAATACATTGAAAAATAAATTTTGATTATATTTGAGAACATCATGGAACTTGGTCAGCATGTACATACGCACAGTCTGATCAAGAACCATTTCTACCTCTTATCAAGTCTCCGTTAGCTTTTCGTGTCGCTTGCAGTAATCGTATTGGGCGGTAGTGTGAAAATGATGTAAATACATTTGTACTCGCATTCTGACGGCCTTTGACTTCAACGCAATGAGTGTCGACTGAATATGAAACAATATCATTGCACTTCCAAATCCTAAATTTCACCGTGTTAGTATGATCCAACTTACTTTGGTTTTGTAGGTCGTTCAAGAACGAGGCCATTCCTCCTCAGCACCATTCTATTTTTAGCTCTTCCCTCCTCTTTCTCCTTTTCTCCTTCTTTTTCTTCTTTCATCGCATCCAGGTCTAGCTTTTCTAGGTAGACTTTACGTGATACGCGTATCGTCTCGATGTTGATTTTGGGCGGGTTGATCAAGTTGCGTAGCCATTCTGAAACAAACGTCGTTAGAGTGAATTTTTTCTATATTTTGCTTTTTTCTAGTTTTGGAGGTGTTCGATCCATCATTATCTACCAAACAATTCGTGTAAAACCCGAATTTCCGTTTCCACCGATGACATTCGAAGTTGCACAAAGTGTTTGGTACCTAATGATGGACATAGTGCGTAAATGATTGATATAAAGTACCACCGAAGATTTTAAAGGACAATATTAAAAGATCCATTCAGATTTGAGATTCGCGCAACGTCGGGATTTTATTCTGGCGAAGACGTAAAAAATCGTCGCCCAGTATCCGAGCAAATGCATACATGTATATGTTTACCTTAAGAGTTGGACAAATGTCTGCACATTTTGCCTCCGAGTGATCATGACGTCGCTTAATAATGTCAATGCATCATAAAACGTAAGCATTACGCGTAGCCTATTTCAATATGACGACCGTTTTAACATTGTTTTGAAATGTACGAGTATTCAACACGTTGTTGAAAATTGGTAAGTTCGGTTCAGCCTGATGATATTCACCATTTCTCACCGCTGGTACTCGGGAAACATGCAGACTACCATAATCACAACGCAAAATATCAACTAGATGTTGGTATCGCTACTGTTCAACAAAAACCTCGTAACTACAGCTTGTTAGAAGCTGTAGATCGAGGTTTTTGTTGAAAAGCGACGATATGATATTTATAAACAACACAATATTTACCGTTTTTAACAGCTGACCCTGTTACTCGGAATACATATAGACTACCATTTATCACTGTGTAGAATATCTACGAGATGCTAATTTAGTATCGCTGCTTTTCAACAAAAACCTCGTAACTACAGCTTGTTTGAAGCTGTAGTTTCGAGGTTTTTGTTGCAAAGCGACGATATGATGTGTATAGATAAAACAATATTTACCGTTTTTAACCGCTGGTACCCGGGAGACATGCAGACTACCATAGTCACTATGTAGAATATCTACGAGATGTTGATAGGACGGTGGATGTTGGGGAACCATCATGGCGGAACCTGGAAAAGTGTAAATGGTTAGATTCGTAAAAATTGGTCGGTCAATAATTCATTTAGCGCATCAATTCGAAGAAAATGTGTCTAGAGATGCCCCAAGATTGTAAGCACTTTGTTTCAGTATTTTGGTGTTTATGCATGCGAAAAATTTGAATATTACGTTGTTGCAACTAGATCTAGTGAAATGTAAATTACTTCGTCAGGTAGGCCTAATCTTGAACTATTTGTTTTTAAGATTCATTTGTCAGTTGTTCTAGTTCCGCTTTTTTATATTTTGCATTTTTTTTCTTTACTTGAAGTTTGTCTATAAAATGATGAATTAGATTTTTTTACCGTATTCGCAACAAAGTACCGCCAACTCCGTGGCTTTCCACATCTGCTCTTCCGTAATTGACACGTGATATGACGTCACAGGTCGTGACATGGCGGAAGGACAAGGCATTGTGGGAGAATAGACTGGCGGACTGGCCATAGACGGGGATGCCGTATCGACAGCGGCACAGTTGAAGAAGTACATCGGATCTACAGATTCAGACGTTGTCATGTTGGATTTAGATTTTCTCGCCATCATATCGATCTTCCGGCGTTGTTTGATGGTTAGGTTGTATCGATTACCTCTCTAGAATACAAATATGATATTCATGTGACTTACCCAGCAACATTGAAAACATTAAAACCCATGATACAAGTCTTTAGAAAGTAAAATCTAAGCAGATAACCAAAAGTCAAAAGAATTCTTCCTCTATATTAAGCTGTATGTGAACATTAATTTTGTAATTTTGTAAATGCCTGCTCACGTACAATTCATATGGTACATATCGCGTAAACACCGCGACCAAATATAGTCAGTATTATGTTTTAGATAGAGGCTGTTTGGTAGATGATACGCGAAATAAACATTCAAATGCGCGCAGCGCATTGAATGTTTATATCGCGTAGAATCTACTATACAGACTCTATCTTACTTAGTGTTCGATAGCGATTCATTGGAGACTGGGCGTGGCTATCTATAGACGTCACATAAACTAGCCGACAGCCCGTTTATGCGACATAGAGCGGCGAAATTTTAAAATATACTCCAATTTCATTGGTCCAAAAAGTAGGTCGAACACTAATTCTTGGTCGTGTTATGACCATGGTGTGGAGGTAGAATTGTGTATGTGACAATGCCTTAAAGAATCTGACGAAACCCTCTAATCTGTTACAATTATACGCTTATATCATGTTTTGCTATAGCCTACATTGCGTTTGGATTTGGGCTAATTGGCCATTATGTATGTTTGTTACAGGGCCTCAATACAGCAGCTGCTGCAATATACATGTCATCGGTGTTGCTGAAAAACCTCGGAACTACAACTGCAACCGATCTGTAGTTTCGAGGTTTTTCAATAACACCGAGTGCGTCTATGTACAAAGTTAAAATGTAATGCACCAAGTACAAAGTAGGCTACTTACAACTTGTTGTAGGAAGCCTTTGCGCTCAGCTTGGATATACAGTTTCAATGGTTCCCATAAACTCTGCAAAAGAAATGGATCTTCAATATACAAACTTCACATGAACATATAAGCATAAAAAAGACGACAAAATTTAATGAAATTTCGTATGGTGTTTTTAGATGCAACTCTAATTGCAATGAATTTGGTCCAAAAATAGACCAGGTTCACCGTTATGTATTGGCAAACCATCGATGTTGTTATAAAATCTCGTAACTACGGCTTTATCTAAGCCGTAGCCTATGAGATTTTATAACAACACAGACGGAATACATTGTTCGCGAAAAAAGTCCCTCGCTTTGGCCGAGTTCACCACCAGTGATAGTATGCAATTCGACCCTGAATTATAACTCTGCAGGAAGTGATATTTTTTAATTATTTGTTGAACCTGATCAGTGTTATTAAACTGAAATAATTATGTAAATATATACTGTACCAAGACTTGAATTGAATCTTATTTGCCTTGGTATCTTTGGGTAGAAAACATAGTGGGAAATGGAGAATACTTTCACATGAAGTTTCACCATTTCCATCACTGTATGGAAACTACTGTATGTATAGTTAGCTGGGTTATCCGAAGTCAAAATAAAAATGGCGGACGGGATTTCTGTTCAAGGTAGGTGTCGTGTATTTTTGGTCACATACTATTTGATATGTACTTTCATGCAACTTGACGGATATCAGCGTGAAGACAATTAGTTGGAGAACCAATAAATATAGCCCCCTTTTTACGAATTTGCATCGTTTGACTGTAATGTTTGAATGAACACATTGTCGTGTTGACCTTGAAATCCGAAGCGATAGATTATGAAAAATCGGTCTGTATTTCCGAATTCCTAAGCTTCCTGTCAACGACACAGGGCTAGATGGATGGAGAAATTGATATTCCTACCTGAAATGTTTCGATAGATCGTCTGTGAAGTCTACATTTGTTGTAATTACACTTTGAAAATTCGCATGCTGTACAGCTGTGTGCAAACCGAAACTAACCCGGTGTACAGCTGGGTGAAACTGTTTTTCTGTATGTGTGGGTGCAATATCTGACCCAAAACACTGTATGTTAGGGTTTTTTCTGGATAAAATCGGATACATGATTCCGAAACTCTTTTGTGTTGAACTATCGAAATACATGTATATATTCCAAACTATCCAAACGTTTTTCATTAAAGAGACATTTCACATATAATTTCTCATAAATTTCACCTTTACTTTTATCAGAATGAACTGAATTTCTTATGAAAATTCTGAAAATTTCAAACCAAAGTTTTGCGCCGTTTAAAAGACATATATTTAATATTGAAATAAAACTCATTGATGGATGTCGCAGTTAAAATGTAAATGAAATTTGTCCTTTTCGTCTCAACTTTAAAGGCGTTTCTTTTACTTATCAGCAACATTTTCAAACAACTGATAGCATTTTTTAAAAACGCATTAGAATAATCGACCTTGGCATCAAGACATACCTTTAAAAATGAACTAGCAATGTTATGTCTTTTTAGTGTGCTTCAGAAAACGTATGAAATCTATAATCTTACTTCAGTCTTTCTGTATGTTTTTTTTCTATTATTGTTTTCGTTCTTTGGCACACCCAAAGTGAATATTCACACCATCTTTTTATAACTAGTATCGGACTATCCCACAAATGAAAATATACACATGATTTTATAATATTTAAATCAAGAATATCATGCTTTTTTCAAAGTGTAATTACAACCAAAGTAAATTACACAGACGAAATATTGAAACATATCCGTTAAGCTTAACAACCGTATCAACTTCTGTACCCATCAAGTCGCGTGCTCTTTTCAGGATTACTATGCATTCGAAAATACATACCGATTTTTAGCCTAACATTTTTTTTTTAATTTTTCAAAATAATGAAATCATTGAAATGATATGTGGTACATGTAATACTATTGTTATTTTTTTTGTCATATTCCCCACGTAATTATGGGGAAGCTAACCTTGTTCAAGGTCATACAACTTTTAATATTACGTAGTTGAGTCATATTTCGTTACATCCGGCGTAACTGCCCCTTCCCCAGCGAGATTTAATTTGCGAATCAACTCTCTAAAATAGATATCATTTAATGAATAGATTAATGAAAATTGCTATCTTGTTTCTTGTTTTGTTTTTGTTCACAATAGGTTTTGAATGTATCTAGGTCAAGTTTACTTCCATAAGATAGTTTCCGTTTGTTTGATTTTTCGTCAACATTATGAATATATATTTTACTCGAGCTACCATTAAACAATAGCTTTGATGCAACGAATGTGCCAAATTGGTAGTGAATGAGTATTTGTTCCATCCATAATCTACTTCAAATTGTAAAGGATGATAAGGTCGAACATGGTTTGACCACAAATATATGCCTTGACAGATTATATACAAAGTAAGTGTATGTACGTACCAGTAACTTCTCCATCCCCTTATTCGTATATATTTGAACCCCCATCATCGAAATCCTGGATCCGCCAGCGGCCACTGGCTTAATATATTCAACAGCATTAATTCTATATTTCAATTTTGTATAAAAAATATTTACCGTTTAATGGCCACACATCGAAAGATCGTAGTAGCCTGGAACCCCATTGTATCCGTCTACGTAACTTTAACAAATGACAGCCATGAAATAAATAATTTTCCTTGCTCATATCATGTCTTCTTGTAAAATAACATTTTTACTTCTGTTAATATAATTATATCAAAAAATCTTTGTCAAAATCCAAGTTCTATAGTACAAAAATGTCAACAATCGACAGCCATATCAAATTTGCTGAATAATGGTGTCACCCCATTATATCAGTGCATTGTGATTGAATGTTGAAACAGTTAAAATAATGATTGACAAACAGCATCAAAAAGTATTTTAATTGAATTAGCAGTTTCTTTTTGGCTAATAGGTGTAAACATTTTTGGAAAATAACAGTTTCAATATTTTTATCACTTTTAACAATGCATGGCTACCTGTTCAATTTAACCAAGTTTTAAAATATTTGAATAATTATTACCTGATGAACAGATATTTAATAAAATCGGTACTGGAAAGATGCAATGACCTAGTTGTTAAAGTAAATAATCTGAAGGTGTCACTACGATCTTTGTATCACGAAATTTGCAAAAAGACCGATACAGTGGATTGGTAGTATATTGTTTTACTGCGTATGTCAGTTGGAAAAATATAGGCCTACATAATTTCTGTCTGCGGACATTGACATAGTTAATTGTGTCTTATGAATCAAGCCAATATCACGCCTTTTCAATTTCTAGTAGATGTTATGTAAAAGTCTCTGACTAAAATGGTCGAGTCGGATTATCAAGCTTCTAGTGTATAGGGTAATTGCTAAAATCCAGTCTAAGAAATGTTAAAAATGTCGGATTCAGGTTTCGGAGAAGGGCCTAAGGTCTCTGTAATGAAAATCGCTTGGATAGTTTGGAATATATATTTCGATAGTTCAACACAAAAGAGTTTCGGAATCATGCATCCGATTTTATCCAGAAAAAACCCAAACATACAGTGTTTTGGGGTTAGATGTTGCACCCACACATACAGAAAAACAGTTTCACCCAGCTGTACACCGGGTTAGTTTCGGTTTGCACACAACTGTACAGCATGCGAATTTTCAGAGTGTAATTACAACAAATGTAGACTACACAGACGATCTATCGAAACATTTCAGGTAAGAATATCAATTTCTCCACCCATCTAGCCCTGTGTCGTTGACAGGAAGCTTAGGAATTCGGAAATACAGACCGATTTTTCAAAAACTATCGCTTCGGATTTCAAGGTCAACACGACACTGTGTTCATTCAAACATTACAGTCAAACGAGGCACATTCATTAACTGGGGGCAATATTTATTGGTTCTCCAACAAATTGTATTCACGCTAATATCCGTCAAGTTGCATGAAAGTACATATTCAATAGTATGTGACCAAAAATACACGACACCTACCTTGTACAGAAATCCCGTCCGCCATTTTTATTTTGACTTCGGATAACCCAGCTAACTATACATACAGTAGTTTCCATACAGTGTCCATAGTGTTTTCCAAAGCCTTTATGCTATAGGTTAAAAAGAAGGATTGTCAGTTATTTTACATACACACCTCTTGAACTATATCTTGCGCCATACACAGCAACGATACATCATTGTTTGTGGTCATAGCTCGGAATATGGACATCTTTAATGTCTCAGAAAATAACTGGCCGCCTTCACCATCACGCGTCAAATAACGCCGCAGTATACTGAAGAAGAAAAGAAAGACAATGGAAACCGAAGGGACTAGAATGATATTTGCATGTATGTGTACTTGTGGAACCAAATCAGTAACATAGTGACACCATTCGCTTACATATTTCATGAAGTAGATATTTGAATCCGTATGTAAAAACATTCGTAGATTGAAAGAAATGAATGTTCTTTTTTTTTAAAAAAAATGACAGTTAGTTTAGCGAAGCACAGCTTAACATTTGCCTGTCAGTGTTATCTTCAATTTTGTGCGTACACGTGTTATTGCAGGTCAGAAAAATTGCTTTCATTGAATGCTTAAATTGAATATTTTATATAAAACTAATTACTTATCATAGAACATAAGTATCAAAGTATTATTGGAACGTTCACAAGAAAAAAGCCTACCCGTGAGCAAGGATTCTTCGGAGTGGTTGTCCCAACGAGTTGACAGCATTTTCATCCGCGTCTAAATAGTTTCTGACGTCCGTCCAGAAGTTCAAATAATGCAGGTCTAACGAATATTCATTAGATTGCAGAAAAGTCCGGAAGGGAAAACATGCAAGAATATCTGAAGCCAAGGACCAAATTACTCGGTTTGAAGTCTTCGGAAATTTTCCGAGTAACGTTCGTTTCTTTCCGCCGAGAAACGAACTCAGTTCGATAGGAATCGGCGTGCGAATATGTTTGGCAGAACTCCTTGTTGTCGATCGCAGATTTCGCCTCCCGTAATCGTCCGGACTCTCGTTTTCCTCCACGTACGTGGACGCCGTACTAGTAGACGCTGAACTGGTGACTTCAATGGTCTTTGCTGGACCTAGAGTGATGTAGAGAAAACAAAAAATGATTTTGAGTTAAATCTACCAAAAGGTTACCGAAAATAGCTAAACTGACGTCCAAAAGAAACGCCCCAATGAAATTTGTCAATATTTTTCTTATTCCTATTACAGTGTTAGTGAAATGTATACTGAATATTATCATTTTGACCGACAATTACAGCAAATGAAAAAATATGCGTTTCTATTCATGAACATGTCAATATCCGGTGACTGGTCACGTTTTCTACGTGCGCTACGTGTATGTTCATCACACGATGAAATTGGTCACATTTTACACAGTAACATGTGTTAGTGGATATTCAACCATGAATTCAAAGATTTTCTTATGAAACATCCGAATTGAAGGATTCCGAGACTAAATTCTGAAAAAGGAGCTCGTAATTTAGCCATTTTTGAATGCCACGAATGCACAAACAAGTCGCAGGACAGTAAAACATATTGTGTTTCTCGATTCGATGACTTGATCGACGCGTTAGATTTCTGCAAACGTTTATTGACCGGCCACGCTCAACTAGACCTCACGTAACGCCTGTAAAGCAAGATAATTCTCCACGTTAACGTCATGTACGTTTCAGGTTTGTGACGTTGGGATCGACGTTCTGTTGAATATGTTGTAAATGTGGTGGCCAAATAAGTGTTTTTCTGGCAACTGTTGTTGTTGCAAGTAACGTTTGAAATAGACACACTGCTCGGAAAACAGAGCTTGTAGATAAGCAATTTTCCAATACGGAAAAATCAAGAACAAGTCGCCTGACGTTTTGACGTCTTGTATTGCACGATTTGGCATCTTGGTCGAAGAGTTAGAGTTATGGAAACATTTGCCAATCGGCCAAAGTCATATAGACCTCATGTAACGCCCGTTATACAAGAAGCTGTCTTACGTTAACGTCATATGCGTTTTAGGTTTGAGACGTTGAAATCGACGTCGGGTTTAGTATTCATTAACTGCGGTCACCATATAAGACGTTTTACGGTATCTTTTGTCGTCGCAAATAAAGTTTGAACCACGCGCTACTGATTTTCAAATGGAAATTCTGATACCGCCCTGTTTAAATGTGCCGTTTTTTCTAAACTTTAACAGTTTGATAATTTCTTTAACATCATTTTTCAACAACAGATAATCAAATTTACAGATGAAATTAAGTATGTGTAATTTCAAATAAGATTTACTGAATAATCGGACATTTATTAGGACTGGGGCGTTTCTTTTGGACGTCAGTATATTTTGAAGGGTCTAAATTCTTAATTGTTTGTATGTACAGCGTTCTAATGTTCTATTTGATACAATGTAAGAAAAATGATTATCCTAATTATAAGAATTAACCATGCAAATTATATAAATGAAAGGCGCCATGCGCTTTTCTCGCCACCTAGAAATTACAAAACCGCAAATTTCCATCAAGTTCTAAATCTATGATGTGTTATTGTTATCTTCCTAGATCTATATATAGATCTATCTAGTCATTCCAACTGCGACATCTGATAAACCTCTGCTGAGTCTGGTCCGTTTCTCATAATTATATCGGTTCAAATATAGAATAAGCAGAGGTAGATCTATATTTCTTTTTTCTTTTTTTTTCGAAATGACAGCAAGACATGCTGATGTTGTGCGAGTCTGTTATTATCATTATCCAGGAGGTAGAACCCTTGGCTTGCGAAGATGGTTATTATGAAATACAATAATTCCTTACTTGCTCATGATTGCAACACACCAAAATAAAGGAAATATATTTTAAAAAATACAAAGAACAAACCTCCCCATAACGACAACAAATCCACCGGATCAACTTGTATCATTTCTACGTCATCATCCACGTCATCAAAATCATCATTTTCATCATCATCCTGTCGTGACGGATTATCCCGCTCGCTGCTGGATGTCGGTGTCCGGCCCGGCAGCTGACCCGCAGATTTAGAGGTGAAGACCGTGGTTGCCGGAGAGCTTATGTTCGACTCCTGGTAAATTGTCGGAAACATGAAGCGACAGCGGAGTCTTCGTTCGTGGTCTAAATATTCCAGATCGCCAGGCGCGGGGCGTTGTAGGATTTCGAGCGTTTCCTGGTGAATGAAATGAAAGATGTATGTCGTCAAAACATGGATAAGAGTACGGAACACTTAAGCATCTAGTATTTGACCTACTTTTTGGACCAATGAAATTGCAGTGCATTTAAGACTTTCGCCGCTATATTTCGCATAAACGAGACTGCTGGCTAGTTTATGTGACATCTATACATAGCCACGCCCCGTCTCCAATGAATCTCTAGCGAACACAAAGTCAGATAAAGTCTGTATAGTAGATTCTACGCGGTATAAACATCCAATGGGCTGCGCGCCTTTGAATGTTATTTCGCGATGAATCTACTTTACAGACTATATCTATAAATGGACATCGAGTCGTGAGCCGCGACGAAAGTTTACGGTATATTCCAATGCATGTAAATAGGGAGGAGTGCCTATTTTCCACTGAATAAAAGTGAACAATGACAGGTATTGCGTGCTGTCCACGATGCCGTGTGAGTTCAGTAGCTATATCCAGATAGTACTTCGTCGATTTATTACAGGGAGACGGGTTCGAGTCACATATCGTCGGTGTAAATGCAAAACCTCGTATGTCGATTCCTGCGATTTTCAAAGTACAAACTTGTGTGTCCAGTTACAGACAATTCCTGCAGGTTTTGAGATAATTTTACTACAAAGTATTAATGACAAACCATTTGTGAACAATTATGTCCAAATTCAAGTTAAACATTTCAGTTTGGGAAAAGTTATTACACTTTTTTCCCTCCCCTTCAAAATTTTCCAAAAACGAGATACGAGGTTTTGCATTTACAACGACGATATTTTATATCTGGAAATGTCTCTTCCACCGTCAATTTAGACTCGCTGATCTTTGATCATTCACATGTCGTTGTCTATCTATAATACATAACATTTTTCCAAATAACAATATTTTAGGGTTGACCGCTGTGAAAGGTGCTGTGAGTCAGAAAAAAATGGAGGTAATGTTTGTAGGCCTATGAACGTTATATCCCAGACACATATTTTCTTCTTTTGTCTTTATGTTTTCCTAAGCCTTTCTTATAAGAAAGTAAGAAATATGTCTTGTTTTAGAAAGTGTGATCGAAATACACCAGTGTTTGCTTTTGTCTCAATTTTTTCAGCATAGGCTACATGCCCGTAGGAACAGGGGGGCTAGGGTTGGGGGCTTAGCCTCCCAAAGTTGGCCAAAAATGCCACATTTTCCTTATTTTACACTGAAAATGTGGGCAACGTTCAATTCACCCCCTCCCCCCAATATCCAGCCACAGGGGTCCACCCAATATGAAACTGCTCCCTAGGGGCCTGACATACATGTAGATCTACATTCATTTTCCTTTCGGAATCCAAATGTACAATGTAAGAAGGCCAAATGTAAAAGTCCATACCTTGGGTGCAGTTGTCATAATACGCAGTATATGTCTCGGAAGCCAGTAGCTCATTAGTGCTTTTAGTAGTATCTTCTGCATGTGTAGCAGGGCCTCGTCGGAGTCTACGTTATGTATTTCCATGTTACCAAGCAATTGTTCCGTCTGTTCCGAATCCGAGTCTTCATCATTAACGACGTTGAAACTCAAGTTTCCTGAAATTGGTATAAGCTATAAAGTAAAAGTTTACCTTATTTTCCTGACTCATTTAATTTCTTACCAACATTATTAAGTCCTGACATGCTAATTTCATCTTAATGAAGAGAGACACCGAACAGTTAATCTTCAATTGAAGTAAAGAACATTAAAGTGGACCTTCATTTTGTAAAATTAGAAATTTAAGAAAAAGGTTCTAACCATTATTAAGTGATATAGTGCCATCAGCAACATTGAGACTCAAAATTAATGTACTTTTAATTGTTGGCTAGCCCACGTGAGAGGTTTAGTTATTGTGGTTATATCTACAATCGTATTCTCGTGACTTTCTTCTAGTGCCTTATATAGGATTTACACAAGGCTAAATGGATAATATTTCCAACAAATTTTGCTCGAGATTGAATTTGCTACTTCAACAAAAAATGCAGAACCTTACCTTGAAATACAAGAAGTTTCACTCCGCCTTTCAACTCTGACGTACTCGCCTGATTTATATATTTAGTTTTGATGACTCGTTTCCAGTACATTTTACGGGCTTGGTCTTCTATCAGACGCCAAGCCTCTAGGTCTTTCCAACACCTTGAAGAGAAGAGGAAGACGTATCATTTTAGAAGAAAAAGCATTGCTCTAACATGAATTAATTAATTATGTTTAAGTATCTAAATAATTTAAAACATCATATTTATTACGTTAATTATTATTGTATGCATCATATTTGGCGGAATATACGTGTCGTGTATTTATACATTATTTTCCAAATAAAACCGGACTTTTTTCTAAAAAATGGAATCTTTCTTGTAAAAATTATCAAAGTCGACTACCTATTGTAATTAATTTTCTTAATTAACTACACAATTAAGATAAGTACATGTACCTATAAACTCGCTCGCCGTTGGTTCCCCGTAGTGACTCCCTAAACAACAGCATGCCGGTGACTGTACCGATAATGTTTCTTGTAAACGTCTTGCGATCAACTCCATCTGGATCTAATTAGAAAAGAACAGAATATGCGTGTGGAAAAGGTCGACATTAACGTAAAAAAGATGACAACTCTCATGACAGCCGCGATAAAATCCGGCAAGAACATATCCTAATCTTTGTAATCTAATGCCAGAAGAAAAAATAATGATTGCAAAGCTTCGTTAGAATAGAACTGGGATTTGGGAAAGGCCCTTATAGCATTTGCAATCAGTATGTACTCACCGTCTGATCCAGATCCATATTTTACTCAAGTAGCGTGCTCATTACCCGTAGCAGCTTTAAGACAACAACATTAGTACTGATAAGTCTTCAGTTAGGCACAAGCTGATCTTGATAAAATTATAATGTCGCTTTTCTACGAAAACGTCGTAACTGCAGCTTGTTTGGTCTCAGGTGCAATTTTTACCTAATGGAATAGTTGCCCCTGGGTCTCACCTGAATCTTTAAGTCCCGGTATCTCAATGACAGCTGTCCGAAGTTTCATACACAAATTATATTCTGTATATAGGGGTGAAAGTTTAAACAGGCGAAGTCTCTTTCTGCATAGCCAAATAAGGATTTCTCTTCTATCGAGGTACAACTGCAAAAATATTTTGTTATTAGCGAAATCATAACCAGCTAAGGGAATTAACTCGTAAAATTTCTTGGTTTTGACTGTTGCGACCAGAAGATGTTGATGGTGATTTTTGTAGTTTTCAACAGGGTGCAACAAGAGCCGTCAGAGACGGACAATGCTCCCCGAATAAGGCATTGTCACAATAAATATATGCCATGCAGAGCTAATATAAAGCTAACAAATGTTAAGCCCCTTTTTCCATGACATATTTTGTATACGCAAATTTTAAATAGTTTATTGTCAAGGGCATCTGATTTGCTACTCAAATATAAAATTTCATCAAATTCTGACCATTAGACTAGGAGAAATAAGAGAAAAACTGTATTTAACCTTAAGTCCCCTTTTCCCATGACGAGGCCTCAAATCCAAAAACCGGGGAGAGTACATCGGCATTTTGTCATAGGGAGTTCACATGGTAAGTTTCATTTGATTTGGCCAAAGGGTTATGGAGAAATCACTTCGGACGGACGGACGGACGGACGGAATGACGGACGGACGGACGGACAGACAAAGCGGCGACTATTATGCTCTCCCTTCGGGGAGCATAAAAAAATGCAAAGGGGGGGGGGGGGTCTAACCCTATCAGAAATTCCCATAGGGTTGTGCCCACGCTCGGAATTTCATGAAATTTGGTATGAAGTTAGTATATTTTATTACCACGTTATTCCCGAAATGTTTTTTTAAAAATCTTTTCTGGAAAATATCTTTTTAAGAATTTTAAGATTTTTGCTTAAAAATTGGGGTATGCTAACTTAACGAGGCCATATACACCCAGCTTTGTCGTATTCGAGCCAAATTGTCCCCAGAAATAATGTCTAATAATTTCTCATCGTGTATAAACCAGAATAGTATATATTACTCAACAAAAACAATTTTCTAGAAGATTTTGTATGACCTCATCACTATTTTTTTTTTAGTTTTTAAGTATTTCGACCAAATTCAGGTCTTAATTTCACCTAGTTCCAGTTTTTGTCAACCTATAAAATTTACATAAAAAATGCCCTTATATATGCCCATGCTTATGGTAAAATCAGACGAAAAAATAAAACCGGTAACAGTGTTGTTTTTGAATTTAAGTGTAAAGGGTCCAGATTTCTAAGAATGTAAAATCTAAGATTTTACTTAATCATTTTCAAATACATATGTAAATAGCTCATGGTGCTTTGTTGTGTCTTTATTTAACATAACTAACTTACACATGGCATCAATTTTAACTTTTTTTTCACACAAAAACATTATTTTAAAGAATAATGGGCACATTGTCGTACCCCACCCACCAATAATATAATGGAAGAAAAAATCCCAAACAGCAGAGTAAATTATAAAATGTGGGGATGAAAAATAAAGGAGACGCATAATGTTACATATTTATTCTATTATGTCACCCTCTTTATATTTCCTTTGTGGCTTATCAGCACTTAGACTACTTTCTTCTTTTTCCGGTTACAGCGCTGGGCCCTTATAAGAGCATTATCGCACAGTTATTAAAAAATGTAAACAATTTTTTCTTTACTACACTGCTCAAGATAATAAAAAGAACAAAAAACAGTTTTATTATACATTAATTGTGCCTTTGAATGCAAAATTGCTAATATTTCTATTGTAATGATGAACTAGCCACTGCTTTGTTGACATATCAACTTTTTAATAATCTCAGATTTGAGAAGAACATGCATCATTTTCGCATGTTTGTATCAACAATATTGATACAAAAATGTTGTACGATGACTCCTCTTGCTATTCTGATTTAAGATTGGGGACTGATATCAATACTATGTAGGCAATACTGAGCTTTTGCTAGATGGGTACCATTAAAATCCGGGAGCATTCTAAGGTGCCGTTGTTCACAATTCTCATTATTTGACAATGTTACCGGTTTCAAATTTTCACCAAATTCTGCATATGGCTAGGAGACATATATGGCTAACCTTTTTATCAATTGCATAGGTTGACAAAGACGGGAACATGCAAGTGAAATTATTTGAATTGAAGGTTTTGAAAATTTCTCGGCTGTTTTTCTGACAATTCCTGACCAAATAAATTTCTGAGAATTTTTTTTTTTTTTGCATGTTGGCATCAACATTGTTGGTACCAAAATGTTCTTCAATGACCCCTCTTGCTATTTTGATTCAAAATTTGGGACTGATATCAAAACTAGGTAAGCAAAATTGGGCTTTTGCTAGACGGGTACCATTGAAATCCAGGAGCATGTTAAGATGCCGTTGTTCACAATTTCTATAATTTGACAATGTTACCGGTTTCAAATTTTCACAAAATTTTGCATGCAAACAGGGATCATATATGGCCAACTTTCTTATTAATTCCATTGGTTGACAAAGACGGAAACATACAAAAAAAGTTTGATTGAATGTTAGGTTACATATAATTTTCAGGGTAGTTTTTCTTTCAACTTCTGACTTAATAGATTTCTGAGAAATTATGTGGCATGTTGCCATTAAAAATATCGGTCTGAAAATGTTCTACATGTTCTACAATAACTCTTCTTGCTATTCTTATTTAAAATTTAGGAATGATATCAAAACTAGGTAAGCAACATTGGGCTTTTGCTAGACGGGAACCATTGAAATCCGGGAGCATCTTTAGGTGTCGTTGTTCACAATTCTCATTATTTGACAACGTTACCGGTTTCAAATTTTCACCAAATTTTGCATGCAAACAGGGGACATATATGGCCAACTTTCCTATCAATTTCATAGGTTGAGAAAGACGGGAACATACAAAAAAATGGATAGAATTTTAGGTTTTGGAAATTTCTCGACTACTTTTCTGACAATTTCTGACTAAATAGATTTCTAAGAATTTTTTTGTTCATGTTGATATCAACAAAATTGGTACCAAAATATTCTACAGTGACTCCTCTTGCTATTCCGATTTTGGGGCTGATATCAAAACTAGGTAAGCAAAATTGTGCTTTTGCTAGACAGGTGCCATTGAAATCTGGGAGCATATTAAGGTGCCGTTATTCATAATTCCCATTATTTGACAATGTTACCGGTTTCAAATTTTCACCAAATTTTGCATACAAACAGGGAACATAGATGGCAAACTTTCCTATCAATTTCATAGGTTGACAAAGACGGGAACATACAAAAATATTTGATAGAATTTTAGGTTTTGAAAATTTCTCGTCTATTTTTTGACAATTTCTGACTAAATTAATTTCTAAGAAATTTTTTGTTCATGTTGATATCAACAATATTGGTACCAAAATATTCTACAGTGACTCCTCTTGCTATTCCGATTTAAAATTTGGGGCTGATATCAAAACTAGGTAAGCAAAATTGTGCTTTTGCTAGACAGGTACTATTGAAATCCGGGAGCATCTTAAGGTGCCGTTGTTCACAATTCTCATTATTTGACAATGTTACCGGTTTCAAATTTTCACCAAATTTTGCATACCAACAGGGAACTTATATGGCCAACTTTTCTATCAATTTCATAGGTTGACAAAGACGGGAACATACAAAAATATTTGATAGAATTTTAGGTTTTGAAAATTTCTCGTCTATTTTTCTGACAATTTCTGACTAAATTAATTTCTAAGAATTTTTTGCGCATGTTGGGACGAACAGTATTGGTATCAAAAGTTTCTACAATGACTCCTCTTGCTATGTGTATTAAAACTTGTGGATTTATACCAAAACTAGATAGCCAACATTGAGTTTTTGTAAGGCGGGTATCAATGAAAACAGGGAACACTTTAAGGTGCCGCGTAAAGACCTATATGCACTCTTTTAGTAAAACGAATATATTTTTGTAGTTCATAGGTCAGGGGCATTCTATGAGTAAAGTTACAAGAAAATCTAAGCGTGGGCGCAAATGAGACCCCCCCCCCTTTGTGTTTAAAGCGATTTTATCGTCTTTATCTTACGATTCGAAACAGTCTGTAAAAGTGCCGTTTCGAAAATGCTTATAATTGTTTTACATCAGAAAATCTGTAATTGCAGCTTTATACAAGCTGCAGTTACGAGGTTTCTGTTGAAAAGCGGTGGTATGCAAATTTAAAATATTTTATATAATATAGGCTAACTTACGTGTCGTCGCTGCTTAATCGGGGGTTCGAACTCGAACTCTGTCTCCATGTAGTTGTAGAACACATGCTGCCCAAATACCTGAAATTTATGCAGTAATTACGAGTTAATTTATAAAATAATTTTACGAGTATAATTTATCCAATGATTACGAGTCTAAATCATTTAATATTTACGAGTCTAATTTGTGCAATACTTGTACTTACGTGTGTAACTTATGAAATGATTGTGCGTCAAATTTATAAATTACTTACAAGTCTTTGGTATAAAAAAGATACGAATCTAATTGCATGAAATATTTACGAGTCTAATTTATGCAAAAGTTCGAGCCTTTTTTATGCAATGCATGTAATTACCAGTCATTTTATGTAATATGTAATAGATGTACTTACGAGTCTAATCTATGCAATACTTACGAGTCTAATTTATGCAATGGTTACGCGTCAAATTTATGCAATAATTACAAGTGTAATTTATAAAATAATGAAGTGTCTAATTTATCCAATAAGCTTGAGTATTTTATTTAGAAGTGGTTCAAAAACGCTAACAGCATTCAACACCTCTAAGCATCATACATTCGGATTTTTTTTCTTCAAAAAAGTAAGAAATAGTCGTTGGTATTGCAATTCCTTGTAACTGCAGCATTATCAAGCTGTAGTTACAAGGTTTGCAATAACACCGACGAAAGAGCAATTTATCGCACGATAAGACCCCGGAATTTTATGGAATGCTTTCTGATACGCATAATCACCACTTCTCAACAAAAAACCTCGTAACTGCAGCTTGTTTTAAGCTCTGTGGTTTCGAGGTACCCGTTGAAAATAAGCAATATTACTTACCGGTAAGCACAGAAATGTATTGAAGTAATCCACAAATGTCCTATTTTCGAGACTCAGTGAGAGATCTTGTATAGATTTGTTGGTTGTTTTATCTGAAATGTAGAAAAATGGCGCAATAAGAAAGTGATAAGTTTCGACATTAAATTGTCTAGATCTAACTGATTTAATTGTATAAATTTAAGAAAATGTGATACTATTTAGCAAATCAATAAAGTTGATCAAAGCAAGCGTATTTACAATCTTATTTTAAAACTGTAGTATCTATATGGGCCTATCTATTTATTTATTTGTTTATTTATTTTTTTATTTTTTATTTTTTTATTATCTTTTTAAATAAAGGCCAACTCTATCAAATATTGTGTTACTAGATGCAACAAATAAACATAAAAAAATATTAGAAATTATATACGAATAGCTAAATTTTGTGTATAACTTAAATACCTAGTTCACCCATTTTCTTTCTTTTCCATTTTTAGTCGATGTGCGAGTAAAGCTATTCTTAGAAACGACGTTTTGTAATAGAAACCAACGTCAACGACGTCGTTGAAACTAACGTCAATGGCGTCATGAATTAAACATCAAGTTTTATGCATTTTTAGCAAACTTGAAACTAAATGTAAAAAGATGGTGTACTGGATATTCAATCTTTTATTTACTGCGTAACGTTGAATAGAATACAGATAGAAAGAAAAAATGTAAAGTTATGGATTAACTGGTTTGGCATTTGAGTCCGTATTTTAAACATCTATTTCGTGTGGCATTCAAGGGAAATCACTCTCGTCGTGTAAACAAAATCTTGACGTTTGAAACAAAAAGTAAGTAAACCATGTCTATTTTCCATGGAATTAACAAACACACTTTAGTGCATTTATCCTATCTTTGACTAATTATGCCATTATAGCACAAAATTAATTTACCAAATTGATGCATTTTAGGACAAAACTATCCCACTACACTTTTCAAAGTACGCAGGGTACTGCATTAAAAAAATGAATAAACTGTTTAAAAATCGTGGAATAACAAGTCAAATCGCTCACTGGCCACTTAAAGATAAGCTTATCATTTCTATGTTTCTTCTCTTTCTTAATTATGCCTTGAAAAATTGCGTTTTTCTTTTAATTCTAGATTTTTTAAGGTTTGTAACATGGGGAAGAAAGATGCATCAGGTTTTCACAGTGCTCCTATAGATCAGTACAGAAAACAAATTGGTGAGTAACTTGCTAAAACATTACTTCAAAGTTCTTCAAAAAAAATCAACATTATGAAAGTTTGTTTTGGTGAAGGTTTCTCATTTGCTAAAGAATCTTCAGTTTTATTGTTGAAGCGAGACTCGGGATATCTGCGGATCAAGTTCAAAATAACAATCACATTTAAATTTCAATAGCAACCTAGATCTAGCCTTGGTCCCTTTTATCCCTTTCTCAAAAAAGGCCGGGTTTTGACGTCCCTAATAGAATTGGTATGGGAAAATATTGAGGCAAAAGACGAAACTGCTGATAACCAGCAGTTTCTTCTTTTGTCTCAATATTTTCTATGTCATATTTTACACAAATAACATCCATTCTTTCATTTGTGACAGTTTTTGAAGTGGATCACCCTAAAATTTTGTCGTTTGGGAAAGGGTTAATTGTGATATTTCTGGTATCATCTATTTCACAGGAAAACAAGATTACAAGAAAAGCAAGAAGGACATGAAATCCATGAAAGCTAGAGCTGATCTTGCAAAATCATCAACACCAGTAAAGGTATAAAATCGAAAACTATTTAGACCTTTTCCAAATGACAAATTATAGACTTGCCCAAAGTCAAAGATGTTGCAAACTACAATTTCACATTCATGAGTGGAATTTTACATGTGTTTGTCTTTCTGCCTTTCTGTGAAAATGAAGAAATTGTTTTTCACAAGCAATTTTTTCATTTTCCATAATGTTTTCCAAAGCCATCACCTTGTTGGGCATCATAAAGAATCAGTATATGGGAATCATCAGTTAACAAGTATCTATGATTATTACTTATTGCCCACACCAACCTTATTTGCTTCCAAGCAGGGCTTGATTTTGATTTAGCTAAAACAAATAGCTTGGGAAAATATCAATACAAATGAAGATAGTACTGATAAGTTGATAACCAGCATTTTCTCCTTTTGTCTCAATATTCTCTATTGTATTCAAACCCCTGTAACAGCTCCAGTGCTTCTGAATTTCTGAAATATTTTGAAAATCTACTTGTCCACAGACAAGTCTTGATCCCAAACTGACTTGTCCATATCAATAATCAACTTGTCCATACAAAACCCATATAGTTTTTAACAGCTTCATTTGTTTATTGCATATCTATTATGATTGTCCAACTATTGTCTACAACAAAATTTGTACATTTATCTATAAGTAATTACATTGCATAAAGATATTGTGAGAAAAAGGAAAAAAAAACACCTTTTATTATAACCAGATTTTTCACTTGTCCACGGACAACCTAGCTTTCAAAATCTGCCTGTCTGGACAGGTAAACGGACAAGTCGGACAAATCGGGCAACTTATTTCAGAAGCACTGAGCTCTCAATTTTTAAGAGTCCATTTTTTTTGCTATTTAGGAATCAGGTAAAACCATGAAAGTTTAGCTCATTTTAAATTTTGAAAAAAGTGTTTGTTTCATTCTTTTAATTGCTACATAGAAAGTCTACCATTGTGGAATAAAAGATTCTTCAATTAAATACTGATGTATTCAAGGGACATAATGTCATAAGTTTTTCAATGACATTTACTGCGATTGTCTCCCTTTGATCTGAAATCTATTTTGGTAGCCATGCATTAGTATGCACATTCCTTTGCCTCAGATTTGTTTGCAATATTTGGTCTATGCTTCAATGAAAAAATATTTTAAGTGAGTACCCACATCATAGGGTATAGATTTGAAATGGCAATTTTATAATGCATTATCCCCCTCTCTTCTATTCCTTTGTATAGAAATTCTTTTTCCATTTATTTGCAGGACACAGTTTTGATAGTTGCCTCTGGTTTGTTTGCAGTAATTGGACTTTATTTCTTCTTATATTGGTATTTGAATGAGGATGATATGGCTTGGGTGGACTAGATCCAGTGTTTTGTGTAACCCTTTCCCAAACAGCAAAGCCAAAATTTTGACCTGTCAAGATACTTTGGTGTTGCAAAGGGCAGAAAAAGGTATTACAGGGTCTGAAATCAATAGCATAGAAATCCTTGAAGGAGAAGAAGAAAATGCTGATGATCAGCATTTTCTTCTTTTCCCTCAAGGGTTTCTACACTTACATTCTTTAGGGCCATTAAAATCTGTGCTTATTTGGGAAAGGGCAAAGAATTGTTGAATAAGATGATCTGGAAAGAAGAATTAATGTGATACACAAAATGATACAGGGAAGTGTTAACCCTTTCCCAAACAAGACCTGGTTTTGACGTCCCTAATAGCAAAGGCATGGGAAAACATTGAAACAAAAAAAGAAACTGCTGATAATCAGCAGTTTCTCCTTTTGTCTCAATATTTTCTGTGCCATATTTTTATCACAATTCCTATCTTTAGTAACATCCATTTTGCCATTTATGGCAGTTTTTGAAGTGGATCATCCTAAAATTTTGTCGTTTGGGAAAGGGTTAATGAAGAAGAATGGATTTCAGAAATGTGATGGGATTATAAGTTTAATGTGTGTAAAGGCAGAAAATAAGAATGGAATAACATAATGTCGCTTCTCAACAAAAACCTCGTATCTATAGCTTTATACAAGCTGTAGATACAAGATTTTTGTTGAAAAGCAGCGATTAGTTGTACATATCAGCAGCTACTTTGATTTATCTAAACTATTTTGAAATTAATTCTGTTTGAGATGAGGAAACTTAACCAAAGATTACATTTTATTGATTTGTCAATGGTTGCAAATTTTAGTCTATAATGTCGTCAAAAGTAGGAATAATTGAGGATCTACATTTTTTGTCATTGAGTATCTAGGTCCCTTAGGAAGATGTATAAAATCAACCTTGTTTTATCTGATAATCTTTATTACACTGAATGAAGCTGAACATGGAAAGTTCTGTTAATTTTTGTACATTCACAATAATTGCAGTATGATTTATTAATTCTATGTTTTCTCTTGCTTTATTTTGTAATGACAAGCTTTACTTGAATCTTTAAAGTCTACATTCATGACACTGCAGAATTGAAAAAAAATGTGTAATTCTAGAGCATGAATGCCCTTATGAATCAAAGATTCATATTTACTATTACTTACTTATTTTCGGGGTAATTTTCTCTAAAAAATAACTGTACATGATTAAAACATGGCCTTTAATATTTCTCTGTGCAAAATTTCAGCTTTATCTGACCTGTATTGGCTAAGATTGTGACAGATATAAAACCCCATATGACATTATTTCATAAACACAATTAACCCACTGTAAATATCTTACATAGTTTTACACCACTGCATGATTATCGATTTATGTCATTTACTGTATGAATCTTGTGTTATATCATACAAAGTCTATTAGCGTTGTGACAGCTTGCTAAAAGCCAACTTCTGTGGATCAGTAGAGATTTAGGCCTGGAAATACTAATGTACCTTTAAATGTCTGACTTAGAGATGAAATGGCCAGATTCAACCCTTTTCCAATTGGCAGAATTTTGAGACTGGTCTAAATTTAAAAATATTGCAGAGAACAATATTAACCCTTTCCCAAACAGCAAAATTTTAGGCTGATCCACTTCAAAAACTGCCACAAATGTCAAAATGGATGTTATCAAAGATAAGATTTGTGTAAAATATGGCATAGAAAATATTGAGACAAAAGGAGAAACTGCTGGTTATCAGCAATTTCTTATTTTGTTTCAATGCCCAAGCCTTTTCTATCAAGGACGTCAAAACCAGGTCTTGTTTTGGAAAGGTTTAAATGAATGAAAATATTCAATTTATTGGTCCTTCTGTATAGGAAATATTTTTGGAAATGATACAAATGATCTCCAAATTATTTATCCCATGGGGGTGTCAAAAAGTATCATTATGAGGGAATTGGTTAAAGTCATTGTATCAGAATTTATTGTAGTGGAAGTTAATGAAAAGCAGCCAAATAAAGATATCAGGCCCTCAAATAGTATCAATGACCTCTTATGACCTTCAGGCTTTTATTACCCTTTCCCAAGCAAACTAGGGTTTTCACGAAAGATTTTGGAAAAAATGATGCAAAAGAATAAAAATATGGAAAACTAGAATACTCTCTCCTTATTGATAATGGGTATATAAATAATATAGATTTTCAATTTTAGCCAATTTAAACTAGTCTTGATGTTAAAGTGGCTTATAAGGTGCAATCTAAAATTTTGTCATTCGGGAAAGGGTTATACTGGGTCCCATATAATGGTCAAGCTTGGCTCGAGCAGGTGGTTTTGGGGCTCCACCCTGTTGTGATATTAATGAAGTGGAAATTGGAGTTGTTAGATTTAAATTTGACCATTGATTTAAGGACAGATCCTCCAGTTGTTACTGCGCAACTTACTGCGCATATCCTAAATAACGAAATAAAGCTGTTTCGGTAATTGGACTTTTTCAGCAAATGTATTTCTTACATTTAGTTAATGTTTGGTTGATAATTGACAAGGCCCTTTTCAGTTATTTCAATTTTCTCTGTTTGGTCAATTAAAGTGTAATAGTACTCGGATGGTACATTTCGCTTTCTGTTACGCGTTCAAAATGTGGCGTTAGCGATAGGAAATGGAGCAACAAAAGCAACGTGGTGTCTTTATGAGATAGTCCGCTTCAGATGGACACAAAAGATGACACTTTTTATTATCTAAAGCTGGTAATAAGGAAGAAAATGGATAAAAGTAGTGAAACAATTTCGGACAGAGCTGTAAAAAGTAAACCAAATTTTACTTATAACTAAGAAAAACGCTTGGTTTGATATATTTTTCTTTTTTTGTTTTTGTAGGTATGACCAAGCACTACGTCTATACCAAAAAAGAAAAAATTCTTACCGCTGGATTTTTTTTTATTATCAGAAACGTTGAGAAAAAAGAGCAATTTCAGCTTCTTTTGAAAGAAAGTTTTACTAAAAATTTTAAAATCATCACTAAATTTTCCCAAATTGATACTCATTTAGACAGAATAAAACATATTGAACACAATAAAGACTTATTTATGTAATCCTAGTCATTTCGAACACCTTTTTTGTGGGTATCTAAGTGACACCTCATTTTTGCAATTTTAGACAAGAGTAGTCTCCCTTGAAATTCAATAACTTTTTAATTCGCTTGGTGACCTATAGTTTTTAAGTCATTTTTTTACTTCTCATATATTTAAATATCAGTACAGAAAAAATAAAAAAATTCTTACCGTGGGAAATAAATGGAGGATCTGTCCTTAATATGGAAAAATGTTCCCTATGACTTTTGAATGATTTTGTGACTAACATGGACCCAGATCAGCCTGCATATACATGCAGTCTGATCAAGATCCGTGCTGTTCTCTTGCGGCTGCTTCCTGACATGTAGTAACTGTAAAAGGGCAGGTGATTTTTGTGTCTCCTCCCTGTGGAGATATTTAATTGTCCTTCTTCCAAATAAGACCTAGTTTTGATGTTTATTAGAGAAAGCTTGTGATAACATCAAGGCAAAAGTAGAAAATGCTGATAATCAGCATTTTCTCCTTTTGCCTCAATATTTTCTTTGCTATATTGAACATACATCATTTAATTATCATCACCCATTTATCATCTGCAGCAGCTCTGTATTAATTTTTTCACAACCCTGAAATTAGGAGGTTTGGGAAAGTGTTAATGAAGTTGAAATTGGTGTTGTTAGATTTGAATTTCCATATCTGGACAGTGTTTTTGATTTGTTGATAATTCATGCAAGGAAGGTTATGAAAAAAGAGGTCTTAGTGCATATATTTGTATTGAATACTTTTGACAACCCATTTAGATATGGGCTTAGAAAACCTTACAAGAAAAGAAAGAAAATGCTGATGATCACCATTTCAATTTTTTTCATTCAATGTTTTCTATGCTATTGTAGGGATATTTTTAGTAATTGAGCTTTAATTTTGTCATCTGAAACTCATTGAATAATTATTGAAGCAGTGTTTGAGAAAGGGACAATATACTTATTTTGAGTTGTTAAATTTAAATGTGCATATCTGGGCAGGTTGTTTGATTTTACTGAAAGACGGGCTTTATACAATGAGGGCATTGATTGATCTGTTAAATTTCTTAATTATTAATGAATTTGTTGCAATGTCATATGATTAACTATTTCTCAAACCCCAAAATTTGAGGATGGTCCAATTTGAAATCAGCTGCTGTCTACAATTCAACCTTAATAAAGATAAGATTTATTTTATATAGCACCAAAGATATTGAGACAAAGGGAGAAAATGCTGATTATCATCATTTTCTCCATTTGTCTCAATGTTTTTCCAAGCCTTTCATTTACAGGATGTGAAAACCAGGTCTTCTTTGGGAAAATATTAAAGAATATTTAACCTGTATTTACAATTTACAAGTGAATAAAACATGACAATGTGAAAATACTTTTCAGGGGATCGTAACAAAAGCTATTAGCTTGTATCAATATAGTTCTCATACAATGTCATTTGAAAACAGTTTCTTTTATCAGAGAAATGATCCAATCCTCTGTGAAACAACTGTTTTCTTTATATTTGAAAAAAAATTCTGCAATGTGAATGGATAATTTATGTCAAATTTATCATCAACCAATGTAATTCGAGTTTGACCATGTTGTTGTTAATTCTGTTATAATTTGTTTTTATCGTTTAAGCCTTCCTTATATAATCCATACTTGTCCAATTTTAAGGGACTTGCAGACAATCAAATCAATGTCAAAAGTAGAATTTTTGTGACAGTTTTAGCATAATCAGTATTGAAGGATAAGAAGAAATTGCTGGTTATCAATAAATTCTTCTTTTCTCTAAACATTTTCCAAAGCCTTCTCTAATAGGGGCATCAAATCCTGGACTTATTTGGGATAGGGTTTATAATTATACTTACAACGAAATTCTATTCATTATTTCTGAAAGTCTATGTTTAATGTTTGAAATTCTATGCATAATTTCTACTTACCAATTAAACTGATTGTTACCAAAGTTTTTATATAATTTATGTTTAGTAAGGACTATATTCGTGTTATTGTATATGCATAAATAAATACTTGACACATGAAATGTTATTAGTTACTAAAACAATATAAAATGGGTCGAAAGTATGTAAATGGACTGCACATCAGGGTCCTTTTTGCCAGAGTTGACAATTTGTGTATCGTTTATGTTATTGCAAAACTTCTTAACTCCAGCTTTAATCAAGCTGGAGTTACGAGGTTTTGCAATTACAACGACGATATTATATGTTTTCAGGGTACACAAATTATATGCATTTTGTGAAGATTTAATTTATGTGCAATAAATGTATTTTCATACACGTGTGTTTTATCATGTCATAACCCGTTCTTAATAGATTATGGTTTACCAAACATTGATGCAAAAGAAGAAAAAGCTAAAAACGAACATGTCCCATTTCGTCTCCATAATTATTTTCTATGCTACATGATACAAAAATCATATTATTAACAAGAACAATTTCGTCGTCTGCAGCGGCTTTTAAATTGATATCGCCGGTGGCGGATCAAAACCTCGTAACCCCAGCCTTATCAAGCTGTAGTTACGAGGTTTTGACTCCCCACTAACGATATAGCTTTGGTAGGCAGTATAGACTTAGACCAGACTGCACAGATGTGCAGTCTGATCTTAGCATACACTGCATTATTTCTTTTCAATTATTGTCACAACAATTTCAGATAGACTGATTGAAATGACTGTTATTGGCAATTTGTTTGAAACAAAGTTTTAAGTCAGCAGGGCAATGGTTGACTTTTCCCATGACGATTCAAAAATGATAAATAACGAAACGATCAGCATCTCGTGTTCACTATAATATAAAACCTTTCCTTAAACAACAAAATTGTAGGGTGGTTTTAATTCTAAAGCTTTTGCCGACGAAAGAATAGATGCCGATAAAGACAATATTCATGCACAATGTAGCGCTGAAAATAATGTGACAAAAGGAGAAAGTGCTGCTTATCAGCACTTTCTTCTTTTCTTTTGCCTCAATACTTTCCCAAACCATTACTTCCAGGGACGTCAAAACCAAATTTTTTTGGGGGAAAGGGGTTAACACTCGACGAACAATCGTAAATCCTTTCCAAAACGATAACATTAGTAAATTAATTGCTCCAAATTGACCGAGATGCAGACAAGGAAATAAACGTTACAATAGGCAGATATTTTTGAAGTTACGGAATAAAATCATTTAAGGAAAAGAAAGGAAATGCTTATAAGCAGTATGCTTTTTTTAGTCGCGACGTTTTTTTCCCCATGAGTGTCCTAATATAATGTGTCATTTGGTAAAGTGTTACATACCCCCAGCCCCCAAAGGTCGACGAAAAGGGGGCGGGGTCAAAGAAGGGGCCGATTGAGGACATTTGGGGAAACAAAAAACATAATAAATGGACGACCACGGGCCGTCATTGTACAGCACTTGAGCCGCCATGTGTCAGTTTCTCTGTACCCTGATCTTTTTCTTTTGACTTTTTGAAACCCATTCCCAAACAAAAGCAATCAGGGCGATCCAATTTGAAAGTTTTTGCAGGCAGCAAAATATATGTTGATGAAAATAGGTTTGTGTTTGTTCTTGCTTGGAAATTATTGAGACAAAAGAAGAAAATGCTGATCATCAGCATTTTCTTCTTTTGCCTCAATCTTTTCCAAAGCCTGTCGTCAAAGCCAGATCTCTTTTGGGAACGGATTGATCCTTTCCAATTTTAAAGTGGCTGCAGACAACAAAATGAATGTTAATGCAAATAGGTTTTGTGTATGTGAAATAGCTATTAGAAATTATTGAGGCAAAATGAAAAATGCTTATCATCATCATTTTCTTCTTTTGCATCAATGTTTCCCAAAGCCTTTGCTCATGGAGACGTCAAAACCAGGTCTTGTTTGGAAACGGGTTAAACCTTTCCTAAACAGGGCTGGGGCTTGTCGTCTCAAATAGAGCAGAATTTGGAAAGCATTAAGAGAAAACAAGAAAATGATGAGCAATTGTTGTTTTTCCCGAATGTTTTCCTTTCTAGATTTACGATGGACGACCACTGGCCGTCATTATACACCACTCGAGCCGCCATATGTCAGTTTCTCTACCCTGTTCGTTTTCTTGACTTTTCTAACCCTTCCCCAAACAAGACAAATGGATTGATGTGATTGTTCCATATTGTATCAAGACCATTCAAATCGGATTTGTTAAAGACGATGTACTTGTGTGTATAAGTCTCTTTGAATAAACTTGAAACTTGATGTAAACCTATGTTGGCGAGCAGCTGGGGGCTCGGTTAGGATAATGTGGTAGTACTAGTATGAGTAACAACAGGTATCCATGGTTAGGTGGTCCAGCCGACGCGATATGACCACAGTTGAAAACGGCGTTAGAACCCAATAAAATAACATCAACAACCTCTTTCCCAAAGCAAGACGTGACCCTAACAACTCAAAATAGAAGAGACTTTGGAAAGCATTCAGGGAAAAGAAAGAAAATTAATGCTGATGATCAGCATTTTCTTCTTTCCCCTGAATGTTTTCCATGCTTTGATGTTCAAATAATTATGTCTTGTATTTCGTAATACTAATTTGTCGCCCGCAACAATGAGCATTGCCTTTGGACAGGTCCAATAATTTGTTGTTTGGGAAAGAATCAAGGTCTGGGATATTGGACTAGAAGTCTGGAATTTTTACTTTGTAATGACACATTAGCCCATTACTAGATGGGAAAATTCTAGACTAGTTAAAATACAAAGATTTTGCTGACGACATTTTCAAGTGAGTGAAATTTTACACTTCTTTGGTCTTGAACGTAAGAATGCATCGTGGGAAATGAAAAAGGCAATGGGTTCCGCCATACAATTTACAAGAAAATTGTTGATTCGGGCTTTAAATCCTAAAAACAAAAATGTCTATAAACTTAAAAAAGACGAATTCTAAATCTTAAGGACAGATCCTCCATTTATTTCCCACGGTAAGAATTTTTTTATTTTTTCTGTACTGATATTTCAATATATGAGAAGTAAAAAAATGACTTAAAAACTATAGGTCACCAAGCGAATTAAAAAGTTATTGGATTTCAAGGGAGACTACTCTTGTCTAAAATTGCAAAAATGAGGTGTCACTTATATACCCACAAAAAATGTGTTCGAAATGACTAGGATTACATAAATAAGTCTTTATTGTGTTCAATATGTTTTATTCTGTCTAGATGAGTATCAATTTGGGGAAATAAAGTGATGGTTTTGAAATTTTTAGTAAAACATTCTTTCAAAGGTAGCTGAAATTGCTCTTTTTTCGCAACGTTTTTGATAATAAAAAAAAATTCCAGCGGTAAGAATTTTTTCTTTTTTGGAATAGACATAGTGCTTGGTCATACCTACAAAAACATAAAAAGAAAAATATATCAAACCAAGCGTTTTTCTTAGTTATAAGTAAAATTTGGTTTACTTTTTGCAGCTCTGTCCGAAATTGTTTCACTACTTTTATCCATTTACTTCCTTATTACCAGCTTTAGATAATAAAAAGTGTCATCTTTTGTGTCCATCTGAAGCGGACTAGCTCATAAAGACACCACTTTGCTTTTGGTGCTCCGTTTCCTATCGCTAACGCCACATGTTGAACGCGTAATAGAAAGCGAAATATACCATCCGAGTACTATTACACTTTAATTGACCAAACAGAGAATATTGAAATAACCGAAAGGGGTCTTGTCATTTATCAACCAAACATTAATTAAATGTAAAAAAATACATTTGCTGAAAAGGCCAATTACGGAAACAGCTTTATTTCGTTATTTTGGATATGCGCAGTAAGTTGCGCAGTAACAACTGGAGGATCTGTCCTTAATACAGGTCTGTCCCCCAATTAATTTAAAATGGCTGGTAATTGGAGACTCAATTCACACGATTTTCTACTTGATGAGATTTTTCACTCCGCAATTTCTCAGACCTTCAGGTGGGTGGTTTCTCTAATCAAGTGGCACGAGGTCGCGTGCATCGCACGTGCATTTTAAATGGGTCCGTCGGGGCGCGAGAATTTCCGAGATAATTCGAGATTTTGGAGAATATGACGCCATAGACTTACCGTATAATGTATACTGTGATTCTATTTAATTCTGAGAGTTAACTAATTGGCGTGAGATGAATTCGGCCAACCTTCTGCTTAAAAAAGTAGCAACAATTAAATCTTTCCCGAGCGGTAACATTCAGAATCCGCTCTAAATCAAATATGTTGCAAACGACGGGCATGAAGGGAACATGACAAGACAACTTGGGCAACACTTAAAGGGGGACGAGCTAGGCTGTCGAAAATGGAAATGGCACAATAATTACAAACCAGAAATAACGTATGAAATTACCAACCTGAAGGGGTAGATCATTTATGTCCATTGTTACCACTCGTCGAGCTTTATTAAGTATTAAAATCCAAGTCAATTAATAACATGCTGGTCGTCCTTGTTTTTGTTTTGTAACGGCTACATATGCCCAACCTTCAAAAATCAATTACGTCAGAGATACGTCATCTGTGCTCAGCGAGATTTAACACACCGTACAACCGGCTGCGTAGAAAGTCAGCGAAGACAGATTCGGCATCTGATGTCATGTGCATGGTAGGTCAACTGATTTTACTTTTATAGATAAACGAAATGATCTTTGGTATTCTATAGTTGATAAATACGCGTATAAATGTTCAGTGCTTGTACAAAATAAACCTTTTCACGTATTCCTCGCAAATAAGGTCACAGTCATCTACACAGCCGGTTGTACGGTGTGTTAATAACGCGGAGGTGTGTCTCGTTGACCTTGACATTGTCTTGTTTTGAAGTAAAAATAGAATGTGTAAACACGCTTGTAAAGGATTGATCTATAGCAAAGGAAAGATGTTTTTCGCCGAGAATGAGGTTTTTATGCATTGCTAATTGTTTTTCCATGCACAAATATGAGTTCCCGAACAGTTTGGAAGCATAAAAACATAGAATGAGCCCCTTTAAAGTTTTTGCTGACAACAGTTGTATAATATGCAGATATCTTTTATGGTGTGATTTGAAGCAATGTATTTTGGCTGTAAGGGATTTCCAGTACCTTTGATTGTCTTTAATAAATCAAAGAGATAAGTGCATTATCGGTTAATCACAAAATCATCTTGATAGATGGTACTAGTAGCATATGATTACATTGAGCATTTTTACTAGTGACGGACTCAAAAGGTATGACGTCATAAAATTATGTAATTATATTACGTAACACAGTTATACTGAAATGCAAAAAATATATATAGATCTATACGGTTTGTTTGTCAATGTTTTTTTTTTTTTTTTTTTTTTGGTTTTTTTTTTTTTTTTTTTTTTGGTTTTTTTTTTTTTTTTTTTTTTTTTTTTTTTTTTTTTTTTTTTTTTTTTTTTTTTGCATCTCACTTTATTATAAATTCAAAATTTCAAATATAGCAATTAAATAAGAAATGTAATTTCTTAAAGGGACATTTCATTCCAATTTCAATTTTTTAAAGTATATCTTGATGCCAAGATTGGTTATTCTAATGAGTATAAATACTATTAGTTTTTTGAAGTTGTTGCCTATAAGCGAGAAACACGCATTTAAAGGTGAGACATAATCGATAAATTACATATAAATCCGAACTGTTGTCCACAACAATTTGTTCAATTTTAACACAAGAATATAAATTTCTCGTAAACGGCGCAATATATTGGCTTGAAATTTTCAGAATTTTCATAAGGAAATATGCTCTTTCATATAAAAATAAAAGTAAAATTTATGACAAAAAATTCTGAAATGTCTCTTTAAGTCCAAAGTGTCCGAAAATTGGATATTTTAGAAATGGACGGTCACATGAGGGTACAGTTAAAGACATATAGCGTAAAATGGTCCCTAACAGGCCCTACAACTAGTTAGAGAATCCTCACATCTGTCATGTTTTCACGCCTCACTGACCCGCACCAATAATCACCATTTAATAGTCTCAGTCATAAACCAGGAATAGCTTACAGGTCATTTCTTAATACCTCTCTAAAAAAGCACAATTTCAGACTGATCAAATTTGAAAGCCGATACAGACGACAAAAGTTATATTGATAAAAACATAAAAAGAACAATTTACAATATAGAAAATCAAATATCACGGCAAAAGGAGAAAATGACGGTAATCAGTGTCGTCAGCTACGTTCGAAAATGGGGAACGTAGCAAACGTTATATTAGACCTCAAATTGTTACGTGTAAAAAATATTAAAACCCGACAAGGAAATAACATACTTTATTCTTAATATAGACACAATTCTAGTCTTTTACATATATTGCAATGACCAGACTGGTCCGATCTTAAGGTGACACAGACAAAATTAATTGTTACTATATAAAATGGATGAATTGTGCATTTTTTTTTTTTTTTTTTTTTTCATTTTTGTAAAAAAATCAATGAAGTAACAGAAGAAATACTAGTTAGCGTCATTTTCTTCTTTTTCCTAAATGTTTCCAAGGCTTGATCATTAAAGGCCATCAAATCATTAAACTCCACGTAGGCATACATGTGTTTTTCAAATCAGTCTTCGGGAATAAAGGAATTCTTAGAAAAAAAGTAAGCTTACTTTGCCCCATATAGACAACATTTAAGCTCGACAAAACTGCAAATAAGTGAATAATCAAATTAACACACAAGTTTACAGCTAACGTCGAAAAGTAACGTATTTAACCCTTTCCTTTGCAAATCCCAAATTTGACGCCCCTAATAGCAAATATCAATTAATTTAGGAAAACATCGAGGCAAACGAAGAAAATGCTGGTTACTAGCATTTTCTTCATTTGCCTCAATATTTTCTGTGATACATTTTACACAAATCCTATTTTCACCCACACCTAATTTATCGGCTTGAGCAGCGTCTGAATTGGAAGAGTCTATTAGTTTTGCCGTTTGGTAAAGGGTTAATTCGATTTTCGTTGTTTTGTGAGAATTTGAAGAGACAGACGAGAAGTAACAGGTTCTGAATGAAGGTCTGTCAGGCGAAATGGGACTTATTTAACCCATTACCACACAATGACTCTTTTTGACTCCCTACAGTGCAATGGCTTTGGAAAAGGTGGAAAATGAAGAAATTGCTTGTGACAAGCAATTTCTACATTTCCCACAATGTTCTTTACCCCAAAAGACCAAAATGTTCTAATTTTGTTCACTTAAAATTGTCGTCTGCAACATCTTTGTATTTGGAACGGTCCAAAATTTTGCCAATTGGTAATAGGTTAACACTTTCACAAACCGCAAAAATGGACTATTCCGATAGGAAAGATAAATGCTGCAAACGATTAAATGTTTGCAGCATAAACGCTGCATTCGGTAAATGTTTTAAGACTGATGGAAATGGAAAGATGACCAACTTGCATGCAAGTAGAAAAAGACAGATCTAAAACTCAAATTTGCAAAACAAAATATAATTATACATGTACTCTCGTGCATACATGTATAAAATATAAGTAGCATTCGGTACATCTCGGTCAGTTCTCTCTTGGATTCGGGAGAATTCACCGAGGTGTTCCGAATGGTATTGAGAGTTCACTAACAATCTGTATTGAAGTATTAATTTGATAACAAACGTTCCTTTACATCATTGTTTACATCATATATACAAAACAAGAAAAAATATCGACTATTAGAATTAATGTTTATAGAAATCACCAAAAGTATCTTTAAAAAAAAAAGCAAAGGAGAAAAACACTAAAACAAAAATAAATAGTTTTTTCGTAATCGGTAAAATTTACATTCCGAATTTTTATTTGATCACAAGGAAAAGGGTAGCATGGAGAAGAAACGTCAGGGAACTGTAGCATTTGTGAATTCAACAACTGGAAAGGTCACCTCGGGTCACAAGGGGTTTAAATAAGGATACACTGAATTAAAGGGTCAACGTTTGTTCTGACCAATCTTTCTCCACATTTCTATTAATTATTCATTCTTTGTTCCCGTTTTTAGCCCTCATCTGTCCCTATTTCTGCCGCGTCATGTTACAAAGGAACTCACTGAAGGTGGGAATTAAGGTAGTCTACCCCTAATGAGATTCGCACACAGTCGGAATTATTCGGGCGCGACCGAAAACATTCGGCGATGGAAATCCATCGCTGAATGTTTACGTCCGCGTCCGAATAGATTCGGATACTTAACGACGAAGCTCGAAAAGGCCGATGTTTTATGAAGCTCAAAATGGCCACATTACGAGTATTCTACTTTACCACTGTTCAGGCTCATGGCGTGGATTCACGTGACACTTATCTACACTTGCAGAATTTCTTTATTTTTTTTTTCTTTAATTGTTCTTTTGATAATTTACCGATTTGAATTCGACTTGAAACAGAAAATTCAGAAATATGTGAGGAATGAGAAAGTTGTGGATGGTTTGTAAGAAAAGAAATCCGCTGTAAAAAAAAGTTGTTGACGACCAATCAAAATTTTAGTTGGTCGTCAATAACTTTTTATCAGCTGATCTCTAAAAGAAGCTTCACATTCAGAGAATTCCTTGCACCTTTCCACATTGTCTACTTCAAATCATTTTCAAATAGGTCATATATTCATAGAATTATTAAAGAAAAATACCGAAAATGTTATGTCATGGGATCACCAACCGTGGTAACGTTGTATCTTTTTGCCTGGAAAGGCCTTTTAACCCTTTCCCAAACAAGACCTGATTTTGGCGTCTCTAACTGAAACTGCTTGGAAAAACACTCAAGCAAAAGAAGAAAGTGCTGATTATCAGCACTTTCTACTTTTGCCTCAATATTTCTTAGCTAGCCTTTATCGTACCCAAACCCAACATTAATCATTATTCATTTTGTCGTCGGTAGTAGCTTTTAAAATAGATCGCCCTAAAACTTTGACGTTTGGGAAAGGGTTAAAAAGACTATTTGGACCAATAACAAATGGTCTTTAGCGAATGTGTGAAACTACTATTGAGACTAAGATTCATACATGAAGTACAAAGTTTACGATACCTAATCTAAAGAAAACTCATTTGTTGAAATATTGCATGGAGCAGCCTTCCATCTGTCTAAACGTTTTCTAACAAAAGAGCAACGTCTTGCGAAATTTAGTTGGGACGAACCCACAGCGCGAAAAGACAAAAGCAACAACATGTCGTATGCAAATTAGGTACATGTACTTTATTTTGGGTGTATGGCCATAATGTCGTTATTTCATGTGCAATATCCAATCTGTATTTAATAGGCCTACATGTCCATGTAACGTTGAATGTAACCTCACGACGAAAAGTCGTCGATGAACCAAAGAATCTCGATAGGCCTGTTCTTCACATTTGGCAATTCTAATAAACAGATCCGTAGGAATAGGACGGGGCAACCCCCCTTCCCTTCAAATGTTGGCCAAAAATGTCAAATTTTCCCTATTTTACACTGAATATTTAGGGATCCAATTTAACCCCCCTTCCCTATACAGACAGAGGGACTTGAGCCACCCAATAGGAAATTGCTTCCTACGGGCCAAAGAAAAAAAACTACTAAAAAGTTTTCACGAAAGAATTCGTGATGTTTTTTTTTTTTTTTTTTTTTTTTTTTTTTTTTTTTTTTATTATATACTTTCTCCACTACGGTTTCGCAGCTCTCACTTATAGTCGGGGCAGTAGAAACATGTTGTAAAACAAGCCGACATATAACTCTTGATTAGTGTCGTAACAGATTTGGTTAATTGATGGTTTTTAACTCCCCAACAAGAACGAACAACGTGTTGAGCGAATCCCCAGAGACGCAAAATTTGTCCTGTATTAACCTTTTCCTATTCAAGTCTGGTTTTCTTCCCAACTATAGAAAGGCCCGAAAATCAGCATTTTCTACTTTTATCTCAATATACGTGTATTTTATATGTTAATTCCGGGTTGCGCCAACAATCCACCCCTACCCCCACCCCCATATAAAGGCCCGAGAGAATATTGAAATATGTTCTATGTAGTTTTGACCAAAAATCACAAAATTAATTTCATTTTTGATGACCGCTGCGCAGTTCAAATTGCGATAGTCTACATCTTTGCTTAAAAACTGACTTGTACTTAATGAAATGTAGACAAAAATGGACATATCTTAAAACGAAGAAAAAAACGTTGCAGCTAAAGAAAAAGTGTGATTCCACTGATGAAATGTATCTATGGCAGGACAAACAATGAGGGAAATGAAAAGAAAACTGATTGCCAGTTTAAGCATTAAATCTCGGCCATATATCGTGGCTTTTCAACAAATAACTCGTAACTGCAGCTTCTTTTAAGCTGCAGTTTCTTGATTTTTGTTGAAAAGCCTCGATGTTACGGCAGCTATCAACAGCGAAATACAAAGGAATTTTATGTTGGAGATCAATTTCGTTTATACAATATATGGCCGTAATTTGATAAAGATTTACGTCTTATTTTACGTTATAAATTCTATCGAATGTCACCGTTCAAACCACGTCGCCTCTGACCATATGTCTGCGTTTCAACAAAAACCTCGTAACTGTAGCTTTTAACAAGCTGCAGTTACGAGATTTTTGTTGAAAAGCGACGATGTTATGTCCGTTTTGTTGTTCAGCTGATTTATGAAAGCAAGGTGGTCAACGCCCAGCCTATTGTTGGTCAGAGGCCTTGTCACTTTTAACCATTAAAACTGAATCTTTCAGAAAAGGAAAAGTTGTCACTTTTAACTATCGAAATGGAGACCACAAAAAACCCGAAAGAACCTCGTTTTCTATTTAACCCTTTCCCGAACAAAATCTGGTTTTGAAGTCCCTTTTAACTATCGAAAGGGAGACCACAAAAAAACCCCGAAAGAACCTCTTGTTTGCTATTTAACCCTTTCCCAAACAAGACTTGGTTTTAAAGTCCTTAAGAGAATAGGCTTGGTAAAACATTGAGGCAAAAGAAGAGAATGCTGGTCTTCCACATAAAGCAAATTTCTGACGTTTCTCTGCTTCAAACAGAATTCAAATTGGTCACGTTTTAACCCATTACCACACAGTGACTCTTTTTGACTCCCGACAAGTTAAAATGGCTTTGGAAAATACTGTGGAAAATGAAGAAATTGCTTGTATCAAGCAATTTCTTCATTTTTCACAACGTTTTCTACCTAAAATGATCAATCGTTTCTAAATTTCATTCAATTGAAATTGTCGTCTGCAACATCTTTGAATTTGGAGCAGTCTGAACTTTTGCCGTTTGGTAATGGGTTAACAGAACAATTGATAATTTTCAGAGACTGTTGTGCCACGTGATATCCCATATGATATGGTTGGTGGTATAATTCGCTTGTTATATTCGTTACCTTAAATGGTGAACACCTTGGCTAGTCAAAACTCATTGGTTTGCAGAGGACAATTGGATGTTACCAAGTTTGGACATATGTAAATTAATTCACTGAAAAATGTGAAAAACGAGAAAATGCCGGTATGATGTAGGCCTACGGTATCACCGGTTTCCCCTTTTCTTTCAAAATATTCCTAGCTATACATGTAAGAGTATCTTCATAATCGATGTCAAAACCAAGACATTAGGGAACGAATTTGAGACGTTAGGGAATGAGTTAGGAAACGAGTTAATTTGGATGATCGAAAGTGTTATGGCGGTGGATCGCCCTATTAGATTCCATGACGCCACACGACTACCTGTAGCTTACACTGACATTTTGAAGAATGACACTACTTATTCTATCAGACAATCACAGCGGTACCATAGCTGGACGTCATGATATAGCTGCCTGTAGATGCTTTTGACAAGTTGACAAATGACGTCACTTATTGCATCTGTTTGTGCACAATTTATTTTCCCTTAAGGTATAACCGCACACTTTTTCAGCTTTTATCTATGCATGGTCATAAACATGGTATCTTTGGTAACTAAAAGCTATTTCTGGTTGAAATATGATTTTCATTTTCTCGCTCGTGACGTGGGCATAGACATCTTGCGTGTCTTCTTAACGTCAATATTACTATGAGATTTGGCCCAAAGATGTCTCGTTCTTTCCAAAGATACTAAATTAATGACCGTACTTAACGTAGTTTAAAGTCGAAAAAGTGTTCAATTCTACCTTAATGTTGTTAAAAGTATTTCAAATAATGAAAAGGAGAAACAGGAATGTTCCAGTTTAGTCAAATGCATTTTTATGTTTCTTTGGGATTGGAGGCGGGTATTGTAAGAAGACAAAAAAATGGACAGAGAATTGTCTTTGAGATCTATCTACTCTTTTATTTCGATGACAAAAGATCACCTAGGGTTATAAAAATACTACCTTATCTACGTTAATTATAATACATGATAAAAATGAAAAATCAGATTGTGTAATTGGGTTAAAAAGTGAAAGAACGTAGTAAAACACTAAAATACTATAATCGTAATTATCGCGGCGAGGAATCACGTAACACAACAATCGCAGAAAATCCTCAACGATGGCCACAAGATTTACAATAGTTTGAAGCAGAGAAACAGAAACACAACAATGATTTTCTGATTGTAGCAGATCTTTTAAAAATCAACTGATAAAAAAGTTATTGGCGACCAAGTAAAAATTTACGTGGTCGCCAATATCTTTATTTGGTTGATTGTTTTAAAGAGATTTCATAGCCAGCAAATTCTCGACGCTTTTTACATTCTCTGCTTCAAACCAAATTCATAGTGGTCACATAAAAAACATAATTTTTGACTGTCTTCTGAAAATGTTTTGTCACGTGATATCCAGCTGTGTTATGTTGTTGTTGGTACAAAAGAGTCTACAGTTGGCGCCACATCCTATAGCACATGTAGATCTACATGTTTATATTTTGTTCAAATGTAATAGGGAACGATTTTATCAAGTAAAAAGTGACGTTATTTCGGACAAACAAATAATATTTCGTGGGTGTGTTTATGAAACCTCGTAACTACGGCTTGATTCAAGCCGTAGTTATGAGATTTTATGACAACACCGACGGGTTATCAAAACATAACTGTTAACTCATTCTATTTTTAGTACAAAATTCATTGCCATTGAACACTAAACAAATATAAACACGTGCCATACGATGTGGCGCCAACTGTAAACAAAACTATTGTTCGGCATACGGGAGATGCCACTACTTGTGAGCATTTGTCGTGCCTATACTCCCAAACGCCCAGATTCAAAACTAGGCATTCCAAGTTTTAAAATCCGACCATAGAAATAAATGCACTGCATATTTACTATGTAAACAGCGGCAACCCCCGCCTGTCTAAATATTTCAATGACGTCATTTTTTCTACAGCCCGGTCATAATAATATTGAACATGTTTAAATAATTTACATAATGTAAACAACACGATATATCGAACTCCAAACTAGTGAAATGTCGCATGCGCTTGTTCGTGTTTGGCAGTTATCTCATTTGTAAGCATGTGTCATGATATTTTGACTGGACTATAAATATGAACATCTTTTGCGACATTTACAACTACGAACTACTAAAAGGGCACTTGTTTGTTTATCTAAACATATAAATGAGCCAGGGTCTGGAAACAGGACCTTTACGGTATTTGAAACCAACATATATTCAGATCGGATTGATTTAACACGAAGTCTGATCAGAATCCAAACTGTTCTTCTCTTCTTCTAGATCTTTATCGTTATTTTAAAAGGACCAATGTTAGATATTAAAAGCTATTGAATGAACAATGTGGTGGCAGTCAGAATTCGCTTAGTTGTGTGATGCATCACAAAGAATTAGAAAACTTTGGAGGAAAGGACAAAATACTGATATTCAGCATTTTCTTACTTTCCATCAACGCTTACATTGCCATAACCTCAGTTTTTCCTACTCGAAATGTCATATTAAACTCCTTTCAATTTAGACTAGCCTAAAACAAAATCGTCATTTGGAGAATGGTGTAATCTGAGCAATAGAGTAGAGGGGTGAATGCATTTTAAACTGTTAAGTCAAATCCAAGCTCTATGTTGTGGGTACTCATTTTAATCATATCGATGAGACGGTGCTAATGGGTACATACAACATAGGGTTTGGTGAACGATAAATTAAATATACATTTTGAAAAAAGCATAACTCACTCTTATCTGTAGATATGTCTAAATGCAATAATGGCCGTTTCTTCCAGCTCCTGGCTCGAATGAATTAGGCACATTTGGGGTAAATACATAAAATTGGGTATTGCACATTCAAGTGTAAAACTACAGCTACCAAATATAGTCCGGCACGATATAACGACCCATGTTTACAAATTTTACAATATGTAAACAATGCAATATTCAGCTCAAAACTACTTTCATTTTGCATGTGATGGTTAGAATCTTGCAGGTGCCTCGCACCTGCAAGATTCCAACCAACACTTGCAAAATTGTATTGAAAATTAAGAAAACTTTGCTCCTTGTTCACATATGTAAAATTTGTAAACATGTAACAAAATATCGTGACTGATCTATAGTTTGAAGCAAATTCTGGACTCGTGATTACATGTATTTGTAAATGGGCTAACGAGTGGTATCAGTAAATCTATGTACAAAAGTGTTGTAAAAAATAAAAACATTGAAAGTAAATCATACAAACAAAGGTAAAACATGACGAAAAATATATGGGAATTGCACTGATTTTGAGATTGTAAAAAATGTAACGCGTAAAAGCAATCATTGCACATTTCATCTATTGCAAAAAAGTAAATAACATCATTTTAAAAAGAAGACATACAAAAATTATGGACTGCGAAACAAACAAATAGAAAAATAATCTGTAGTTTATAAACTAACTTATCATAAAGATACAATTCCTTAAAATCAAAATACAGGGGGGCGTTACAAAAATTCGACGAAACGTCTTCAGTAGTGTTTCATCAAATTACAAATTATGATAGAATATGGTTTGTTGCTAATTTTCTACCGAAACCTCGTAACTACAGGTTTAACCCTTTCCCAAACAAGACCTGGTTTTGACGTCCCTAATAGATAAGGCTTGGGAAAATATTGAAACAAAAGAAGAAACTGCTGATAACCAGCAGTTTCTCCTTTTGTCTCAATATTTTCTGTACCATATTTTACACAAATCTTATCATTAAAAACATCCATTTTGTCATTTGTGACAGTTTTTGAGGTGGATTACTCTAAAATTTTGTCGTTTGGGAAAGGGTTAAAGCAATCTATATTTACGAGGTTTTGTAAGAGAGCGACGACGTTCTTTCTAAGTGTATCATGATCATAATTTTTCTTGACGCAAAGAATACAATATCAATTTTTATGAATATTTTTGAATTCTTAGACCTTTAAAAATTCAAATATGAAAGTACTCGTTAAACATTGAATTTCGTTGTAATTTAAACACTTTATCCCAATACTGCATATTAAACTTTAAAAGTAATTCAAAAATAATTGCACACATTTTGTATAGACGACTACATTACTCTATCGTTCTTGATCAATTTATATACGTGTATAGCATTTATTGAAAAATGTGAGATCCTATCATAAAATACATCATACATTATAATGTGACAGTACTTTTTATTTCTGCCAAGTTATCAAAATTCTTCGTTGTAGATCGTTGTATATTGTTCTGCTGTAAAACAAAAGAAAGATTAATCTTGCAGAAACCTGTAAACACGTTTGCACCATTACAAAATATACAAATGATAATGTATAATTTATAAACTGCACAACCCTATCATTGTTTCTGAGCATAATTTGTTGATAACATGGACACTTGTCCTGCTGAATTTGAATTTCTAATATGACAAAGTACATATTTAAGAGACATTTCATTAAGTTTTTGTATAGGAAACAAGCAGTGTACATTAAGATCAGACTGCAAGTCTGTGCTGGCTTATCTTCGTCTACACTGCCAGCCAAGACTTTGTTGACATGAGAAATACGACGTAAAATTTAATTATTAATACAATCAAGATTAAAAAATAACATGTGGATGAAAGTAAATGAAAAAAAAAAAACATTGCACTTGTTGTAAATAATCAACTTAAAAACAGGAATGTAAAACTAATTACAAAGAGTTTTAAAAAATAATTCTACATGTACGATATATGCCTATAGTCTATCGGTTGTAACTGTAGACTTGTATACAAATACTAAAAAACAAATACATAGTTTTAACATTTACCAAACCATTTATCGTGAGGTACAAGACAGAATTAATGTCCTAACTCGTTTATTCTCAAAAGAGAAAGTGTTTGTGTTGGGCCATTTATCAACAATAACAGGTAAAGTGTTTGTATACAAGTCTACTTTTATAGCCGATGAGTTATACATGTACAACTTTGTTCAAACATTAGATGCAAATAAACAATGCAGAAACCATCGAACATATAAGCAAAATTGAACATAGAAAATGGGATTCAAGTAGATCTGTTATGGGAGTACTATATATGGGCCCTAATGCCATTTGAAATCAGTGTGAATCCTGATCAGGCTGCATGACATGTACGTGCAAAAAACATCGTAACTCGTAGGGCTTGATTTAAGCCGTAGTTGTGCCGTAGTTGCGAATTTTTATAACAAGACCGACGGTTTATCAATACATAACGGTAATTCCGGTCTATTTTATCACAAAATGCATTGCCATTAGGTCCATGTTCCATTTTCCAGCTTTACAAAGATCCTAAACAAGGGCGAATTTTGAAATCCTTATTATAAAATGCAATAATAATATTCACTTTTTCAATTAACCTCAGTATTTTCTGAGTCATATTGCAGAGAAATTCTAATTCTATCAAAACAAAATTTGCCGTCTTTAGAATCTTGAGCAGTCCAATTTGTTCTTGTTCGGAACATGGTTAATAAAAAAAAACAAATAAAGGGACAACTGAACTTAACACATATGACAAGTACATCTAATAAGACTTCAAATAATGCAAATTTTAAAATATACATGTACTGTTAAAAAATTTCGTTGTAAATGAAACTTAACCCGAAGAAATAGTTGCATCATATGCTAATATTTCTTTCTAAAAGTACTATACTAAATTTCTATGCATATACATTCACATGTGCTTATTTGTCCCTATATGAAATAAAACTAATTGCAAATTGTAACAAATTCTTTTTAAGTTCTCGATTGTTTTCTATTTTATTTGCTATGAAGAGATTGTTTTCCTTTTTTCTTCAAATGCTTACAGGCAGACATACTTTGTAAGTAATTGATATCGTGATAACTAATAAGTCATTATAAACAGTAAAGCGTCGACTAGATTCGAAAATGCCGTAACAACAGCTTAAATTGTAGTTACCGTATTTCCGCACATACCAGAAGCTGACGAAATATAACTTAACTCTTTCCAAAACAATGGTAAAAGCTTGAGAAAACATATAGGCAAAAGAAGAAAATGCTGATAATCAGCATTTTCTCCTTTTGCCTCAATATTTTCTTAGCTATTTCGTACATTTTCTCGTCTTTAACAGTTTTCAGAATGAATCACACTAAATTTTTGTTGTTTGGGAAAAGGTAAAGCACTCTTACTTTTGATTCAAAAATGCTGATTCTTTGCATAGGTTAGAAAGAACGTATACGGAGGATATTGAGTTTCACTGAGCTGCTTATATATCTGTGATTTGATAAAAAAGTAAAAAAAAAATACAAAATTGGAATGATTGCCACAATTGGAATGCATGGAAACGAAAATAAGAACGAGATCAATAAACATACAATAATTACATAATTATCTTATTATTCGGAATTGCTAAAAATGTGATCCACTTTAAAACTTTGATAGCCTTCCTGAATAAAGGGATGAAAACAATATTTGCCATACAAAAAAGGTTCAGTAGATCTAGATCTCTACAGTATTAAAATTTGAAACCATTAAAAGCAATACGACATAGCTTGTATTTTTTTGGCAGAAATCGTACAGAAAGGTATGTAGCTTGAAAGTGTATCACATCTTTAAAATGATATAATTAAAATTATCATCTCTTTACTTCGAAAACCGCGTAAATGCAGCTTTGCACAAGTTGCAGTATCAAGGTTTTCTAAGAAATGCGATATCATTAAGAGCATGTATTACTAATTTCATTTTACATGGCAAAGTACTCGTATATAAGCTTCTGTTTTCATAAATAACATATTTAAGCTTTTTCCTAGAATAAGTTCAATCATATTTTCTTGTATTACTATTATAGGCTTTCCACGTAATACGATTTAAGTCGTTTTGATGTATGTTATGCTATTTGTAAAATATGAACATGGCTTGCATAAAGACCAGTGCCATGTCAAACGAAACCAGCTATAGATTGCACAATCAATTTATAAATATATAACATTATACACAAAACAAGTGTAAAGATAAAGGAATACATCAATCATAATTCGCTGCTTTTCAGCAACATCCTCGTGACTGCAGATTCAAAGAAGCTGCAGTTACAAGGTTTTTGTTGAAAGGCATCGCTTTTCAACAAAAATATTGTAAATGCAGCTTCAAACAAGCTGAAGGTGCGATATTTTTGTTGAAAGGCATCGATATGATAATAACATAACGTCGCTCTTCAACAAAAATATCGTAACCGCAGCTTAAAACAAGCTGCAGTTACGAGGTTTTTGTTGAAAAGCATTGGTATACATGATAACATTAGTAAAACATAATTAATGAACAAATGTTTGTAACTTTGGCACACTAGAAGATAGTCTTGCATTTATAATGCTAACATCGTAACATGTGTCCCTGAACGTCTTCTTCTCGATACTTTCACGAACTTTTCACGAACCTTTCATGAACATTAACGAACATTCACAAACCGCTCACGTACATTTCATGAACCTTTCAGAACATTTTTATGAACATTCACCTTTAACAACTCACGAACCTTTTACGAACATTTTACAAAATCCCTTTCTCGTAGACGTTTTATGTCATTCAAGTCTTGCACAAATAAGTGGTACACAGAACAATCAACGATACGATAGTTTTTGTTCAGTCCTTTTTTGTAGTTACTCTCTGACCACATTTTACATAACGCGTCTCTTTGCGACTTATGGATATACCGTTCTTTTAGCATTTTGATTCTAAAACTACGTTTTAGCATCTTGATTCTTTCTAGGCGTCTCTCATTTTTCTTGAATACATGTACCAGTGTGATTTTAGAACCACGCGCACACATTAGGTATGATTTTGCATAAGAATAGATCTAGTACTAAGTAATTAATGGTCGCGAATTTAAATAGTACCTTTCTGGCATTGTATGTGACATCGGTTACCTCGAAAATTATGTATACCACGATTTGGATAAGCAGTATAGCAAACCTACGAAAAGTTATTTGAAAAGTTATTTGATAGCATTCATGCTTGCACGTACCATTGCCATGCCAATGAGTTTATTTCAATTGAGGGAATTACCAAGAAAGTACCTCTGTATGCATGTACATAAATACTTGCACGGAAATGAGTCTTTAGACTTGAACCGGCAGGCTTACAGACAAAAGTCAATTGTATTCATTTTCAATTTGTCTTCATATTCAATTTGGAATGTATTAGAACAAGAATAATGTTATCGTCGTTTTTTTTTCAACAAAAACCTCGTAAAAACCTTTAAACAAGCTGTAGTTACGAGGTTTTTGTTGAAAAGCAGCGCTATTATCATTACTCAAATTTCCTTTGATGCGTAAAGCTATCGTCCGAACATACAGACACCGACTCCATCCCGTCCTCTTTAATACAGGCCGACTCATAATGCTTATTTAAGTACGATTTCAGCGCGAACGATTTATTGCAACGCTTGCAGTTATAACTCTTAAAAGCGGAATGTGTCTGCATGTGCGCGCGCAGATTACTCCTATCAGCAAACGCTTTCCCGCAATGCGCGCACCCATAAGGCTTTTCACCCGTATGCGACCGGAAGTGACCTTGAAGAAGCCAAGGTCGCGAGAAGCACTTCCCGCACACGTGACATTTATGTTTCAAATCATGCGTTAAAAGATGCATCGACAACGCCGGCATGCTGACGTAAGTCTTACCACAATGGTGGCATTTTTTCGCTAGTTTACTATCCAAGCTTCGATGCGTTTGTTTGTGGCGGGATAAGTTGCTTGACGTTGCATAGTCCTTTCCACATTCGCTACACGTATATCGGGGTTTTCCGTTCTTTTCTCCGAAATGTTTACCACGTGACCGGCCGTCACTGACGAAAAACGCGTCGTACGTGTAACCAATAGTAACGGATGGCGCGAACTTTGATTTCTGAAGACTTCGGAATATGTCGACGGCGAGTTCTTCCGTGTGACGTCGGTCCTCCTCCTGGCCTCGTGCCATCTCGTGAACCTCGTGAGCGGTCTCTTGTGGGATTGTCGGACTGATGACGTCATGAATGTAACCTGGAAATAGATACAGTGTTTAATATGATGATAAAACATTGAGGATATTTTGTCATAATTATGTAGGAACAGATGAGAAATCTTAAGGATTACAACCCATGATTAATAGATACCAAACACTTCGGACGTCATCTGTGACAACGGAAAAAAGAGAAATGTCTACGTCAATTTCCGGGCGTCATCAATGGTAACGGAAATTGACGAGGGATACTCTCGTCAGCTTCCGTTATCATGGATGACACCCGAAGATGCTCTTAATGTTTTGTAGATAATGATGGGTTGTAATCCTTAATTACTTATATTAGTCCCCACCTATATTGCTGGAACTCATTCAAATCGTCTCGGGGACGAAAAAAGGGGTCTGACATACAATGAACGATATTTTGTGTTTAAACCTTGCTTTGGATTTTAGATGAATTAAAGTGACATTTCAGAATTTTTTGTAATAAATTTTACTTTTATTTTTATTTGAAAGAGCATAGTTCCTTATGAAAATTCTGAAAATTTCAAGCCAAAATATTGCGCCGTTTACGAGAAATTTATATTTTTGTGTTAAAATTGAACAAATTGTTGTGGACAACAGTTCGGATTTATATGCAATTTATCGATTATGTCTCAACTTTAAATGCGTGTTTCTCGCTTATTGGTAACAACTTCAAAAAACTAATAGTATTTATACTCATTAGAATAACCAATCTTGGCATCAAAGCATACTTTAAAAAATTAAAACTGGAATGAAATGTCCCTTTAAAATACCCGTAATGTCGCTATTTTGAGATCCATAAAACATTGGCTTTTTTCGAGCGGCGTCATTACGTATCCGAACCTATTCGGGCGCGGTCGCAAATATTCGGCGGTGGAGAGTTCCACCACCCATTTTTTTCGATCGCGCCCGAATAATTCCGACGTCGTACGAATCTCATTTGGGGTGCACAACCTTAACTACCATTTGATAAAATTTCATAGTTGTCTATTTCTGCATTTCTGGAATGGTCAATGTCCAGTCTCTTGTCCACCGCCACCCATCCCGACCCGATCCAACCCCACCTTTTTTAAGCTCGGTGGCTCACACAAGATTTTTTCCTCCATCTTGATATTCGATATCACAGACCACTTTAACAAAATTAATTGCGTCTTTTAGGTGCGACAATCAAAGTACAACCAATAAAAAGTCAATTTCATTTTCAATACAATTTTAGCAATAGACGGAACATAAAACCCAATTATCGAAAAAAATGCGCCAATATTCAACAGTCATCTTCTTAAAGAACAGAAAAAATACGCCATATGCAACAGTTTTTCATTTCGCTTCGGTGGAAATATGATAGCCATAAAACGCAGAAAATTCACAAGTTAGTGCCAAACTATTGTAAGTGCATATACGAAGTATATGCATTTACAATGGTTACGCACTAAACCATGAAATGTCGCTAATGGGCAGAACCGTACTCGAAATGTTGCGAATTATGCCATTATGAATCGAGAAGCCTCCGGTTAAATTGAATTAACGCCTCGGTTATTATCGCCCATGATCATTTATTATCGCCATTTTGGAAATCTTTTGAGATCGCATCATTATTCGTTTATGTCACTAGTCGTTTTGCGACATTGACTAAATTCAAAAGAAACGACAGACGATCTGGAACGCTTTATGGCTTTTTTAAAATTTTGCGACAATTAGAAAATTACCATTGCAGAAGTGATTGAAATATTGAACGTTGCTTGAAATTTAATGACTACTTTGAGCATAATAGATCTAGATTTACAAACTTATTAAAAAAGAAAAGAAAAAAAAACTAAGTATAAAATTTAAACCTATGTGGGTGCGAACTAGACCGGGCCGAATCAGCGGCGGATCCAGGATTTCTATTAAGGGGGTTGGTTTTTACACAAAGGTTAGTTTTACTAGTATCACACAAGTTTGCCTACATTTCTGCTTGAAAATGAAATAATCAGGCTTCAGGGTGGGGGTGGGGGTTCGTTTGAACCCCCCGAACCCCCTCTGGGTCCGCCACTGCCGACGACATCGCACTTTAGGCATGTGGACATGTTCCACCCAGTGAATGAAAGTCAGAATTATACTTAAAACAGTTTACAAAACAAAATAAATGGTATAGGAAATAAAATGCTTGGAACTGTTGGAATTACTATAATTTTGCACATTACTGTAATTGTAGATGTTGTTTTGTAAATGTAATACTTGTATTGTGGGCCAGATGCCTAATTACGTAATAAAGAATATTGTATTGTATTGTACATGTATTGTATTGCATTATACATGTATTGTATAGTATTGTATTGCATTGTATTGTATTGTTATGACACGGAAAATATGGCCTTTTTGTATGGTCATGTTTAAGCATTTTCTTCTTGAACCATTACCAGAAAATACAATATTTAGGGTTTTCCCATTTGAATGGTGTTGCAGACGCCAATTTCATAGTCATGTGATTTAAAAAATATATCCATTTTTGATTAGAAAGCATTGTAAAAAATGAAGTAATTGCTTGTTACTCGTAAAAATCAATTTCTTCAATCTCCACAACGTTTTCCAAGACATTTTTCGTAATGGGCGTCATAAAGCGTCTTTTTGTGTAAAAGCTCGACCAAAATTACAAACAAATGGAAAATTGTTGTTTTTATGATGATTATTATACGATTATCATTATCACCATGGTGGGGAGAGATCATTTTCTGATCTAATCTTTTATTTTTATTGGTCTGTGCATGGGTTGATCATAATCACATCCAATTATAGTTCCATTGAAAGATCTGGTACAAATAAATTGATTTTCACTATTATTTTGCATCTGCTACCAAGCTTAAAAATAGAAACGAAATAAATCGCGCCAAATCCAAATGCATTTTCGATATCAAATGTACGATAATAACTTTAAACCATTCCGAAACAAGGCCTGCTTTTGACGCCCTTTTTTAGAAAAGGCATGTGAAAATATTGAGGCAAAAGGAGAAAATGCTTAATATTTTCTGTACGATATTGTACAAAAATCCAATCTTTATTAACCCTTTCCCAAACGACAAAACTTTTGGGTGGTCCTATTTGAAAGCTGATGCGAGGACAAAATGGATGTTATTCATGCTTGGATTTGTGTAAAAAATAGCCCAGAAAATATTGAGGCAAAAGGAGAAACTGCTGGTTATCAGCAGTTTCTTCTTTTGTCTCAATGTTTTCTCAAGCCTTTTCTATTAGGGACGTCAAAACCAGTTCTTGTTTGGGAAAGGGTTAACATCCATCTTGTCGTCTGCAACAGCTTTTAAATTGTAACATCCTAAAATGTTACTTTTTGAGAAAGGGTAAAAGGAATGTGTAAGACAGACCAACAAAATTGGTTACATTATTTGAACCAGGCCAGATAAAGAGCTACTTAAGGTTTACAAACCCTATAAAAATCACCACTTTCTAGCCATACGAAATGCATCAAATTACACACACTCGTAAATACACTTCACATAATTTGATTCATCGTGCCGGATTTCAAGATTATGCTTCAAGAAGAAAATAATTTACAAATATTATTTTACTCTATATTCATATACAAGGGAGGTAATTTTAAACCTTTTTGTCAAAATTTAATATTTCAATAAGTATGCATTAATTCAAAATTCTAAACCGTACAAAATGCTTATGTTTGTATTTGGAATAGAAATGTAACACAGTTTAGGAATTACTGGCACTTTTCAAATTTCGCATCTGGCTCTTTGGTAGGTTTTAGGGTTTGGATACCTTAAAATACAAAATGAATCAAACATTGTAACTCTGTCCTAAATATTGTCTATGAGGATACGGGTTAGTTATTTTTTTATGTCATTTGGTTGTTTGGTTATGTGTTTTAAACAAATTAGAAACAGCGAAAAATCGAATACGTCACACAGTGCCAAAAATCTCGTTAGTCCCATTTAGGCCTAACCCTTTCCCAGACAAGATGGCTTTAAACCAATCAAAGGATAGTTCATATATACAAATACATGTACAATGTATTTCAATGAAACCCAAAATACTGTTTTTGAGTACCAATAATTTTGGCGTAAGAAGAGAAAGTCTCGGTCATCCGCATTTTCTTCTATTTCAACAACGTTTTTCTTTTTTTTTCTGATAATATTAAACCTGAGACCTGAGGCGCGTTCTTTAGAGCGAGATTATTAAGATGTTTTTGATACGTTTTTAAGACCGAGATTATAGGTGAGATAAGCGAGGTGTTCCAAATGTTCCATACTTCATACAAATGACGTCATGATGACATCATTTGTATGAAGTACGGAGCATTTGGAACTCCGCGGTTTATGAATCATTGAGCATTCGCAACAACTCTGTCAATTCTCTCCCATATAGATTCTACAGAATTTACCGAGGTGTTACGAAAGAAGTATAGAGCAATGACGGCTCTCAGTGATCGTCTTAAAAATCTTGCTCAGAAGATTGCTTTATCCTCTGTCGGACCGTATATGGTACAAAAACGAATATGGTACAAATTTGTACCATATTCGGCCGAATATGGTACAACTGTCTATTTGTACCATATACGTATATATCATCATCATCATCATCATCATCATCATCATCATCATCATCATCATCATCATCATCATCATCATCATCATCATCATCATCATCATCATCATCACCACCACCACCACCACCACCACCACCACCATCATCATCATCATCATCATCATCATCATCATCATCATCATCATCATCATCATCATCATCATCATCATCATCATCATCATCATCATCATCATCATCATCTCGTCATCGTCATCGTTATCGTCATCATCATCATCATCATCATCATCATCATCATTATTATCATCATCATCATCATCATCATCATCATCATCATCATCATCATCATCATCATCATCATCATCATCATCATCATCATCATCATCATCATCATCATCATCATCGTCGTCGTCGTCGTCGGACTCACTGTATTAAGAAGAAGAAGAAGAAGAAGAAGAAGAAGAAGAAGAAGAAGAAGAAGAAGAAGAAGAAGATGATGATGATGATGATGAAGAAGAAGAAGAAGATGAAGGAGGAGGAGGAGGAGGAGGAGGAGGAGGAGGAGGAGGAGGAGGAGGAGGAGGAGGAGGAGGAGGAGGAGGAGGAGGAGGAGGCCGGGGAGGGGAGGGGGAGGCGGAGGGGGGAGGAGGAGGAGGCCTTCTTCTTCTTCTTCTACTTCTCCTTTTCCACTTCTTCTTCTTCTTCTTCTTCTTCTTCTTCTTCTTCTTCTTCTTCTTCTTCTTCTTCTTCTTCTTCTTCTTCTTCTTCTTCTTCTTCTTCTTCTTCTTCTTCTTCTTCTTCTTCTTCTTCTTCTTCTTCTTCTACTTCTTCTTCTTCTCCTTCTTCTTTTTCTTTTTTCTCATTTTTTCTCTTTCTTCTCCCTTTTCTTCCTCTTCTTCCTCTTCTTGTTTTTCTTCTTCTTCTTCTTCATCCTGTGTCATCTTCGTCGTCATGATCATCATCTTCTCCTCCTGCTACAGCATTCAAACTGCTAATTCTAATGAATTATTGTTGGTACTCAACGTATAAGAAGCGTACTCGGTGGATGAGTAACGTACAATCAGCGTACTCGACGTATGAGTAATGTATATTTAGCGTACCTCTAGCGTATCCAGCGTATGAGAAACGAATGACAAGCGTAAAATTTATACGCTGGCATACGCTGAAATCTTTTGTGCATGTTCAAAAATTGTTTTGGCCCTCAGCATACATCAGCATATACCGACGTAACCCAGCGTATGAGTAACGTTTAACTACGTACCTCTAGCATATCTCCAGCGTATTTCAGCGTGTACCAGCGTATGCCCCAAAAATCCATACGTTACTCATACGCTGGCTCCATACGCTGTAGTGTGACTGGGCCTTAATTGACAACTGCCCTACTTGAAACAGCGGTAGGGGAAGAATGGTCGTAGAAATCATTTCGCGACCAATCACAACGAAAGTATCTGGCCCGCCCGGGAATCGAACCCAGGCCGCCTGCGAGCCAATCTGACGCGCAACCGACTCAGCTAGCCGGCGAAACAGTTACACAGCCAGCAAAATCCATGTAAAGTGTGGTTATGTTAGCTGTTTCTGTTACTGCTGACGACGACGACGACGATGATGATGATGATGATGATGATGATGATGATGATGATGATGATGATGATGATGATGATGATGATGATGATGATGATGATGATGATGATGATGATGATGATGATGATGATGATGATGATGATGATGATGATGATGATGATGATGATGATGATGGTGATGATGATGATGAGGAGGAGGAGGAGGAGGAGGAGGAGGGAGGAGGAGGAGGAGGAGGAGGAGGAGGAGGAGGAGGAGGAGGAGGAGGAGGAGGAGGAGGAGGAGGATGCTGATGATGATGATGATGATGATGATGATGATGATGATGATGATAATGATGATGATGATGATGATGATGATGATGATGATGATGATGATGATGATGATGATGATGATGATGATGATGATGATGATGATGATGATGATGATGATGATGATGATGATGATGATGATGATGATGATGATGATGATGATGATGATGATGATGATGATACTTTTGTCACTTCCAATATTAGGTTAATACAATGTATTTGAGTTTGAAAAAAAGTTTACACATCGGCAGACTATTTCATTTATTAAGAAAGACAAAATTTTTGTACCTTATACGTAGGCCATTTTCATTTTATGAGTTTTTTTTGGTTTGTACCAAATTCGTTTTGGCGAGCATAGAAAAACTTATTCCAACCGAATATGGTACAATGTTTGTACCATATTCGTTCGAAATTTGTACCGTATTCGGTCCGAATATGGTACAAATGTACCATATTCGTTTTTGTACCATATACGGTCCGACAATCCTCAAACATCTTAAAAATCTCAAGATATCTCAAGAAATCTCGCTCTAAAGAACGCACCTCTGATCTGGAAAGGACGAACCGTTTCCCAATCGAGCTCTGGCTTGGACGCTTCTAATTTTGATTACGTAAGAAGCTTTGAGAAAAATGGATAAAAATAATGATGGTCAGTATGATCTCCCGTTTTCATTCAATGCGGTTCAAGTAAAAAAAAAGAACAACATATTCATATTAAATTGTGGGGGTTTTCTTACCATATGAAGCTTTGAATTTTGGACTATCTACGAAGATTATGTCGTTTAGGGAAAAGGTTAAGGCGCACAACGAAGAAATGTTTTCTGACGGCCCTTTTGTAACAATTGTTGCATTTTAAATAAAACCGTCCATTGTTGCATTTTGTTGTAACAATAGCACGTTAAAGTGGGACATTTTGTCATTTTCATAAGAATAAAGCGACCAGGCAGCTGCATCGTGCATCATGCAGAAAAATGCGCATATCGTTGGTGGGGAGTCAAAACCTCGTAACTACAGCTTGAATAAGCTGGAGTTACGAGGTTTTGACTCCCCACCGACGATGTGCGCCTTTTTATTTGGAAAAATTGCTGCTTTTTCTGGCATAATGCATTTTTTGAGAATATTAATTTTGTTTCTTTCTTTGTTCAAGAAGTAGTCAACGTATTTTGCATTCCGTGCAGTTGTCGCATGACGTTGCTTTTGGTCATACCGCGACAGCTGGATAACCTAACCATCGATTTCTGAAATTTCTCTGACAAGTACTACCAAAATATCCGACCCTGACCTCCAGCTCACATAGATGATTCGCAACCATTTGTGAGGGACAAAATAACTTTTGTCAAATTTCAGATAGGATATTAGCCGAGTCGGAGCTCGAATCCACCACTCCTGGATTAATAGACTCCGTCGTCATCGACTTAATTATCCGAGGTCGGTTATAAATTCTTAAAAAAGGAACTTTAGTCTGGGAAAAAAGCCTTTGCAGAATTTGAGAATAACATGGATTCAGACAAGGCTGTAGGGGCCTACAAACATGCGGTCTGTACAAGATCAACAACGTTTTCTAGTATCTTGCTAATTTTATTTATGAACTGTTAGACATTTTCTTCTTTTGTCTCAATGTTTCCGAATGATTCCTATGAGGGACACCGAAAGTAGGATATCTTTAGGAAAAGGTTAAACATTACTTTTCTGAAGTATATTGGAGAAATGAAATCGTCAACAGGAGAAAAAACAAGAATTTTAGACATTTTCACGTCTTACTATAAATTTTTGTCAAGTCAAAGTCCCATTTTTTACACATTTGTAAGTCTGTTGATTTGATTAGCGATCAAACTAGAATCTTTAAGCTAATTAAATCGGCAGACATAAATAAGACGGGAAAGTACACATGTTCTGGAAAATTATTATAGACCATTTAAGGTAGAATACCCGTAATGTGACCATTTAGAATTCATAAAACATCGGATTTATTTTTTCGAGCGGCGTCGTTAACATTCGTTACGTATCCAATACTATTCGGACATAGTCGTAAACATTCGGCGGTGGAAAGTTCCACCGCCGAATGTTTACGACGTCTTCCGAATAATTCCGACTACGTGTGAATCTGATGAGGGGTATACTACTTTAAATTAAGCAATCGTTGTCTGCGATTGCCATGTTCTAAAGAGCTTTCACTGCCTAATAGGTCGTATCACTTTGTTCATATAAGCATAAAATTACTACGCATGTCATAGACCAAACATATTGAAAGTAGTCCGACCTGATACTGTCAAAGTATGAAGGTCTGGCCTGGTCACATACAGTTCCACATCCACATCATGTCCACATTGCGTCCAAAATATGCTGTAAAACTTAATATTTTTGAACATGCTCTAGTCGTGGTGTGGACGCGAGATTGTGCATGTGACCATCAACCCTGGTTTGGTAAAACATTGAAACAAAAGAAGAAAATGCTGATAATCAGCATTTTCTCCTTTTGTCTCAATATTTTCTGAGCTTACTTGTACGTGAATTCTACTGGCATCAACATCTATCAATTTTGTCTTTGGCAGCAACTTTCTAATTGGGACATTCCAAATTTTGACTCGACAGATAACATCAACAAGTGTTGTCTTATACACTGATTTCCTGGTTTTTTCCGCAGACACATAAATACAATGAATCGTAAAGTAGATTCGGTAATTCGCGTAGTAGAAGATTTAAACTCGAGTAGAAACGAAAGAAAGACCGAAAATCAGATTGTTCAACTAATAATTGAATTCGAGACACTTAACAATTCCTTAAATCCATTCCCAAACGGCAAAATTATGTACTTGGCCAATTTGCAGCTGCTACAAACAATTAAATGGCTGAATGTCAATGTGAAATTCATGTATATCATAACACAGGAAACATTGTGACATAAGAAGAAAATGCTGATTATCCGCATTTTCTTCTTATGCCTCAATGTTTATACAAGCCTTTTCTAGTATGGCCGTCAAAGCTAAGTCTTGTTTGGGAAAGGGTTAAACTTTTTTTCAACATTCAACACCCAAATATCTTGAGATTTTCAATGATATTTTTCATGTAAGTTTAAGAAATGTGGACCAGAGTGTCCAAAGTTCAGAAACAATGCTTTATAATATTGCGATTCGTTTTAGCGCAATTTATCTTAAGGTTTACAGACCCTCAAAAAATCACCATTTTCTAGCCATAGGAAATGCATCAAATTACACACACTTACAAATACACTTCAAATAAGTTTATTCACCGTGCCGGATTTCAAGATTATGCTTCAAGAAGAAAATTATTTAGAAATATTATTTTACTCTTTATTCATATGCAAGGGAGGTAATTCGGAACATTTTGTCAAATATTTCCATAAGTATGAATTAATTCCAAATTCTGAACGTTCAAAATGCTTATGTTTGTATTTGGAATGGAAATGTAACACAGTTTAGGAATTATTGGCACTTTTCAAATTTCCCATCCTGACCTTTGGTGATTTTGAAGGGTTGGATACCTTAATATAGCCTACTTTCTGATATACACTTCGATGTTGACACATGAAGAAATGCTGATCATAATTCGCTTTTAAAAAATAAATTCTAAAACATAGGCCTACATGTTGCATAATCATCCAATCCAATCTTTGGTGGTTGTTAAAAAAAAAAAAAAAAAAAAAAAAAAAAAAAAAGAAGTCACGATAAAAAAATAAAGTAGGAAAATCTTTAACCTATTTTTCATTGATTGACAATTTATTTTCGTCAAATATTTGTCACCTTTTGTCACTAAACCACTGCTTATTTGTTTTTCGCTGAAGTGGGCGTGAAAATCGAAACGCGTTTCATTTAAGAGCGCGAATTGATAGAATTGCTTGTTGATCGTCTAAATTTGTATCCTTTTAACCTTATCACAAACGAGATTTTTGAGACTTTTGTCAATGTTAAAAGCAGAGAAAAATGTGTCAATTGAAAATGATATGATGTTGTTACAAACGTTTTCTTCATTTCCCTCCATGTTAAATCTGGCTGCGGCCTTAGCGCAGTTAGTAGCGCATCTTCTTCACTCAAGAAGCCCCGGGTTCGATACCCGTCTGCGGCAAATGCCCTTTCTGACAAAAATGTCACCCATCAATGGTTTGATATCGTGTACATATGTGGGCGAGCAGCTGGGGGCTCGGTTAGGGTGATGTGGTAGAACTGGTATGAGAAACAACAGGAATCCATGGTTAGGTGCTCCAGTCGCCGCGATATGACCATATCAGTTGAAAATTGATCAAAGATAACAAACAAAACATGTTAAATCGATGGCCCTTCTGCGACCAAGTTTCGTAACATGAGCCAGTAGTAAAGGAGGGTAGAAAAGCCCCTACTAGTCCAGCGAGGGGGTGGCAGGATAACGTGAAAAAGTTTTATGCCATCCTGCCCTCCTCGCTCTGAACTGGTAGGGGCCGCGGCCATGGCGCAGTTTGTAGCGCATCTGCCTTTCATTCGAGAGGTCCCGGGTTTGATATCCGGCCGCGGCAAATACCCTTATTGACAAAAATGCCACCCATCAATGGTTTGATATCGTGAACCTATGCGGGGGAACAGCTGGAGGCTCGGTAAGGGTGTTGTGGTAGTACTGGTATGGGAAACGCCAGGAATCCATAGTTGGGTGCTCCAACCGCCGCGATATGACCTTAGTAATTGAAAACGGCGTAAAACCACAATAAACCAAACCATCCAGATAAATGACAGGGACATTTTTTTCTCGTGTTTTCGTCTGGTAGAACTCTCAATTTGGACCAGCCTGTAATTTTGTCGTCTGGTAATGGGTTAATATCGACTCTACAAGTTTAGCACGACAGGTTGAAATATGTTGATTATACACGTTTCGTATATGGGCTAGATAATCACTAGTCGGAATTAACGATTACAAAATTGGTGGGTTGGGTTTTCTGGATAGATATAAACGACTTTCAGCCGAGACCCTTTCCCGAAGCCGCATTGAGAATACCGAATGCCAAAATCTGTGTGAGTAAAGTAAAGTAAAGTAACGTAGAGTACAGACGTAAGCTATGCGTGTCATTTACAGAAAATACTGAGGGAAAAGTTATAACCAATGTCTCCTTTTCTTTTTGTGTTCTTTAAAAGCATTCCATATAAGCGATATGTACAACAAACAAGAAAACTTTGTCATAAAGTGCAGCATTATTTATATCGAGGTCTTACTGCAAGCCTAACAAATCGCTGCCTTTCCTCCAAAACCTCGTCAAACGATTTTTTTTCAGAAAAGAGACGATATGATGCATGAATGCAGACTGCAAGATCCTAGACGATCGAACAAATATAATGCTGCAAAAATATTGGCATTTTGGTGCAATACATTTTTTTAAAAAACGTTTCCAATGAAACAAAGACATGGTTTGCATGGTAATTAGCACATTTACCTGATACCTGAATACTTTTTTGCTGTATTGTATACAATTCCTATCTTTTTCACCATCAATTTTCGTCGTCTGCAGCAAATTTCAAATTGGAGCAGTACAAAAGTTTAACACATGCCAAAATTGATAGCACAATACATAGTATGAAAAATAAAAAAAATAGAGATAGGACTCACCATTGTTAACTTTCACCGACAGCGGCTGTAAGCACGGCGTATATGGCGTCACAGCATGTATACTGTCTGGAATTATGACGTCATCAGCGTCAATATCACGTGGTTTGTAGCTGTGGAACGGCTTTGAGACGTCGTTCTTCTTCACGAGGAAAGATCGTGGCATTTTTGCTGATTTGGTATTGTCTTTTTGGTTTACGTTTTAATATATATCAGAGATGAAAACGTCGATCAAAGCGTTAACATAAGTAACGTTCTCGTGTGAATTAATTACACAAGTAAAAGACAATTTGGCACAAATTATAAATGAATTAAAACAAACACTTGTTGAGCGATGTTGTAACAGAGTCAATATTAATGAGATTCTATAGATGAACCGTTTCTGTATCAGATTTAATTAAAAGTTAACAAATTCACTGGATCACAAATTAAAGACGCACTCTTTGTTTCTATGTCAGAATTCATTAAAAGTTACTTTATTGCACTAGTAAATAAATATGTGATTTTAAAAATACTTCGTTGTTTTTACATTAATTCCACTATCATTCAGAAACGACACAACCTTTTGTAAAAAAAAAATAAATCATAACAATGTTATTGCACGAATAGTTAAATATATCGACTTGAAAAATAACACACATGTATGACTATCTTTGTTTTTCCTTTTATTGCACTTTTATAGATTCTTTTCTAAAAACGATTATCTCAGATTACATTTAGGCGATTCTGTCCAGAACAAATCCCTTGTACGACCTGTTGGTTAAAATACGAGAAATTCCCCGCGGAAATGTCCTCATACAGCAATTCTGTGTCTTAATTGTTTATAAGTAATTCCGACATATTGTGTGGCGTTAAATCTAATCACCCCGACAATGTACAGGTTTTTGTCGGGTTTGTGTCACCTATTTAACCAGACAATTCGTCAAGTTGTCCGCGGCTACGTCACATTAACGTCAACTTGTTGACTCGAATTGGTTCTCCGACAATCAATGTGGACAAAAAATCCTCTTTTCACTGTAGCACGTTGATTCGCCTCTCAACTTGTTGACTCGAATTGGTTCTCCGAAGATTATTGTGGACAAAAATGCTTAAAAACTCTTCTTTCCACTGTATAACAAGTTGATTTAATATGCTGATCACAAAACGTCACCACATGTGTCATAATCATCTGTTTTAGTCCCTCTCTCCTTTTTATATGAATTTCATCTTGTTGGTGGTTCCATCCTTTATTCTCTGTCAAACAAAGTAAACGAAATTGCTGACTGTCGAAAGTAGTCGAAATAACTGCACCAATACGAGTTCCTGCAACGCAAATGAACACAATGTAAATATAAAATTGGAAATTCGAAAGAAACCTTAGACAGCTCGCTGACCTATACAAAAGAATGTTAATGAATTTCAAAGCATGCCAAAAGAAGTTTGAACTGTTGACTCTAAACAAGATATTTCTATCCAAATACATGTAATCGAAAAAGAAAAGACTGCAAAGTTCGATCATTCAAGTAAATACAAGAACACAACTTGGGTTATATAGTTTTATCTAAACTTTAGAAAAGATGTCAAACCCATGAAAAGTACAAGTGAACAATAAAGGTAAAAACTTAAAAGCTTACGGTATTTGCTGAATTTGAAATCAAGTCCAAAAAGTTCCAAAACTACAAAACCCCTGTCTTAACATCTAGGCGACAAAACGCCATGTGTCAAGACGTGATTTCAAAAAATGGAGCGAAAAAATCACGTGTCCTTTAGGGGAATGTTTAAGGGCAGGTGTTAAACCTGTAGCGACCAGTAAACGTCCCTGTTTTACATTACCATTAATGTTTACAAAGCTGCAGATAAAGGAGAAATTTTATTCACAAAACATTATAAAAAAATGAAAATAACATTTTTTCACCAAATCCTATTTTGAGGGTGCTCATTTGAATCGTCTCTATGAGACGATCAAAACGAGTACCCACAACATAGGGTTTGGATCGGTAATAACAATTTTACAATGAAAATTTATCGAAATTTAACACCATTTTATCTGTAGCAATGCGGGTTTCATCGGCAGGTGATTTGAGGCAGATCAAACTTCAAATGTTACGCTCGAGTGAGCGGGCGTGAATTACTCGACTGTGCTTTATTGAAAATGAAAAAGAAGCGGAATTTCGATATACCCCTGACTGGGTCCCATTTTTGTCCCTTTCCGAAACAACACTAACTTGGAATCGTCACTGGTCATAATTATTTCAAATCTGCAGCCGTCAAAACAAGTGTTCACAAAGATAGGAATTGCAGACATTACAGCAAAGCAAACGTTGAGGTAAAAGGGCAATATGCTGTTTGTGATCATTTTCATCCTTTGGTTAAATGTTTTCCCAAGCCTTTTCTGCGAGGGACATCAAAATTAAGTCCTGTCTTGGAAAGGGCGAACCCTTTTCCAATTCAGCTCTTACTATTCCCAATATGGAAAGAGAAGTGTTTTGAAAAACATTGAAGAACAAGAGCTGTCACTGTAAGATGACAATGCCCCCGACACCGCTTTGATTTTAAATTATGGCCAATCTATGTTCAAGGTCAAGGTCATCCAGGGGTCAAGGTCACCAAAGTATGTGCCTACAGAAAGGTAATGTACCAAGGAATGTTGTGGTAAAGTATGAAGCGAATATGTTAAGTAATAAGGAAGTTATGGCCAATGTTAAAGTTTTTGGACGGAATGACGGACGGACGGACGGACAGACAGACGGACAGACAGACGGACAGACGGACGGACAGACGGACGGACGGACAAGTCAAATTTATGATGCCTCCCTATCGGGGGCATAAAAAGATTTAAATGCTTATTATTGTCACATAATTATATCCATGTTATGCTTTTTAGTTTATATTTTTTACTTTTTAACCCATCTTCTAAAGTGTCTGTTCAGAGAAATGCCAAGTATGTCTTCTGCGAAACCTTTTGATTTTGATCAATTCAATTTCATTTTTGTCTGGGAAAGGGTTAAGCACTCTCACAAATTGTTGATTCAGTTGATACCTTTAAACCCTTAGCCCTGATGATGAAAGGCTAATGCAAAATACCAAGACCTAGCAAATTTTTTTATGTTTTTTTTTTCTTTTTTTTTTAAATATAGACTTACGAGATAGTATAAGCAGAATGTTTCTTTTATAAACCTTTCCTAAGAGAAAAAACTTTGGTTTTGACGTCCCTAATAGAAAGGTCCTGAGAAAACATTTCTAGGCAAAAGACGAACATGCTGATAATCAGCTTCTTCCCATTTTGTCTCAATATTTTCTGTGCTATATTGAATACAAATCCTACCTCAACTAACATCTATTTTGCCTTCTGCAGCATTTGTCAAACTGGAACAGTTTAAATAGTATTGTCTTGGAAAGAGTTAATGTAGAAAAAGATGTTGGTTTAATAAAAAAAAAAAACAAAAAAAAACGCAAAATATTAACAGTCACGAATGACTCTTATTTGGCTTATGTTTAACCCATTCCCACACACTGTTACTTTTGGACGACATTCAGAAAATTGGTTTGAGAAAACATTGTGGAAAATGAAGAAATTGCTTGACAAGCAATTTCTTAATTTTCCACAATGTTTCCGCCAAGGAAGACAAAAATCATAAAATTTCATTCACTTGAAATTGTCGTCTGCAGCATAATTGAATTTGGAAAAGTCTGAAATTTTGCCGACTGGTAATGGGTTAATCCGTTTTATGAGCATTTACCTTTTCCCAATCTGCAACAATATAGATTGCTCCATTTTGCTCCATTTTGAAAGCAGCTGCAGAAGATTATCTGATTTTGATAAAGATGGGATATGAGTACAATGAATCTCAGAAAATATCGAGACAAACGGAGAAAATGCTGGTTAACAACATTTTCTTCTTTTGTCTCAATTTTCCCCTAAAACTGTTCTATTAAGGACGTTGAAACAATACCTGGTTTGGGAAAAGATTAAAATATACAAAAGTAAAACATAAACAAACGACGCATTTCCCAGGACGCAGAATCGAGATGAAATGATATTAGATTCTAGCCTTCATCCGAATCGAGGAGAACGTTTAACCCTTTCCCAAACAAGACTTGTTTTGAGGTTCTCTAATAGAAATGGCTTGGGAAAACATTATGTCAAAAGAAGAAAATGCTGATAATCAGTATTTCTCGCCATTTCTCAATATTTTCCTGGCATTATTGTATTCAGGTGATAACTTTATTAAACCCCATTTTGTCGCCAGCAGCAGCTTTCGTGTGGGAACAGTCCAAATTTCTGCTGCTTGGGAATAGGTTAACCAAATAGAAAGAACAGTTTATGTAGGAACCAATCAAACTATTGCACCACCATATTTCATCTGTAAAATGCTCATGCAGTCTTAATTTGTTGTCTACATCAGACAAAAAAAAAAAAAAAAAAAAAACATACAAAGATAATCTAAATATTTAATCTTTTAATGATGCATTAATCCTTTCCCAAACTGTCGTTTCTAATAAAATTTTGAGAAACGTTGAAAATAGAAAGAAAATACCATTAAGGCATTCTCTTTTTATACCTTTATGCTTCTTTCAATTTCCAATAATTCCACTTCAGAACTGTCTTTTGCAACATTCATTCGATTGTCACCAAAAACTTGCAATAAAGAGAGAATTCTTATTTTTTCGTTGTCTGGAAAAGCGTTAACCGTCATTCAATACAATACTTGCCTGTTATCGAAACCCAATAGATCCAACCTGCTTAAAGACAGAAGACAGAAAACGTTGATGCAGACGATAATATCCCAAATGCAAAACTGTCGTCTGCGTCCGTCTACAACTTTTCCGCTATCGGATTTTACTCCGGCCTTCTGCTATCTTTATACGGCCTGGCGCAAAAGACATCGGGCCAGCGCTGGGTTCCCTCTAATTTTCCACCAAAAATCTCTAAAAGTGGGCGGAGCTTTCCCAAATAAGTACCCATGTTGGGCTATAAAAGACCGGCCATGGTTTTCGGGGCCGCGTCGAGGTTTCACATATCAAACGGGCCGTATTACGAGATGGGAAACCGGCACGTGATGATCACGTGCTTGAGATGGTCACGTGATGGGGAGATCCTACACGTGGTCATGGGAACGTTTTTTTTTTATCAGATTTTACTTAGTTTTTTTATCCTTGGTTTTTGCATTTTGAATGGGCAAATTCAAATTTGAAAACAACAACAACAACAACAACAAAAAAAAAAAAAAAAAAAAAAAAAAGAAGGAGAAGAAAGGGTAATTTTCAGCATTTCTCCTTTCTTTCATGTTTTCTTGTCAGCTCAAACAAATTTAACCAAGCCGAAGTTACATTGTTTTGCTAACACCGACGAAATGCTTCTTTGTGATAGTGCAGATACTATACTATTACAATGTCATGTATCATTATTATTGCTAGCATTTCTTTTCAGAGATATACAATTTTGTTTAAAGATTTTTCGTTGCGTTTAAACCGTATTTTGTTAGCTCGTCTTCGATGTCATTTGAGAAACAACAAGAGAAACAACAACAACAACAAACAATTCCGTTATGTTTCGACTTTGCACTTTTTTTCTTATTATTGCATAAAATGTTAGTTTTCGGGCCGTTATCAGCATTGAATAACGAGAAGAAACCGGGCTGATATCGTGAAAAACCGGTCGTAATTCGGGAGATTCACGTGCGATATCGGACCGGCTTTGCACTCAAACATTATCGATTTGACCCTTCAAAATAAATAGTTGTCTCTATTTCCGCAAAATTCTCAACGCCTTACGTTAAATAAGCGATTTTCGCCTCTTGGGCCTCTGCGAATGTTATCGACCTCAAAAACGTAAATTAACCCTATAATATATCGTAGAAATTGCCTGTCCTCCAGGTTTCGACAGAACGAGTGTCGAATTGTCCTTGCTAAAAAAAACAATCATTTCAAGGCATGTTGATTAAGCCAGAACATCCGTAATGTGGCCATATTGAAATTCATAAAACATCGGATTTTTTTAGCGGAGTTGTTACATATCCGAATCTTCGACTTCGCCCGAATGATGTCTTTCGTTTCCACATGTTGAACAATTCGTCTTGTATTGAATTGAAGTGTCTGGAAACTGTGGGAGAAATACGTTTATGAACAGAATTCGACGAAAACAACAACAAAACCACGACGAAAAAAAAAAAGTAAAGTGTTCTTGTAGGTTTTGATTTTATTCTTTCTTAAGGTAGCCATCCTCTAATGAGATTCGTAACGACGCCGCTCGAAAAAAAAATCAATGTTTTATGAATCTCAAGATGGCCATATTACAGGTATTCTTCCTTAAATAATGTCTTTCGTTTCCAAATGTGGAACAATTTGTCTTGATGCCAATTAAAGTGTTTGGAAACTGTGGGAGAAATAATGATCTGAACCGAATTCGACGCCGACAACAACAACGACGTCGACAACAACAAAGTAAAGTGTTCGTGTAGGTTTTGGATTTTATTATATCTTAAGGTAGTCTACCCGAATGTAATTCGAGCGACGTCGGAATTAATCAGGCGAAGTCGAAAACATTCGACGGTGGAACTTTCAATCGCCGAATATTTACATCCGCACCCGAATAGGTTTGGATGCGTTACGACGACACGTAAAAATCCGATGTTCTATGAATCTCAAAATGGCCACATTACGGGTATTCTAACTTAAATAATGTCTTTCGTTTCCACATGTTGAATAATTCGTCTTGATGTCAATTAAAGTGTTTGGAAACTGTGGGAGAAATAATGGCGACTCATAGAAAACGGTAATTCAGGCTTCAATGGGATAATGAAAATTAATGGCGGTTTTTTTCTCCATAATTTCAGCTGTTGTGCCATTGATTTCTTCATTTCATGATATCTTAGTCGATTCCGGGACAAAAACTTTCACTTTAACCTTTTCCCGAACAGAGACGTGCTTAAAACGCTCACATTCTGGGGAGAATGATTAGCTAAGAGGAAAATACCGATAAACATTGATAGCATATTATTTATATGGTATACTATTCAGATTCGTTTAATTTGCATTAATCTTTTTATTTCTTTTATAATTATTATAATTTTTGCAAATGCCTTTTAAGTAGACAATGTTTTAATTGCTTTTCTTTCAAAGATTTACATGACCTGATTTTGACATCAGGGCTTATAGAAAAGCCGTAAAAGATTCAGATAAAAGAAGAATAATTATGTTGATTATCAGCACTTTCCCCACATGCTCTTGACTATTTAGTATATTTTGTCGCATAAGGAAAATTTAAAAAATGGCCATATTGCTGTTTGGGGGAAAGGATTAAACTGCGTATTAATTGTCCGTCTCCGACTTAAAAATAGCACTTGGTGAGATTTAACCCTTTCCCAAACGACAAAATTTTAGGGAGATCCACTTCAAAAACTGACAGAAATGACAAAATAGAAGTTATTAAAAATGGAATTTATGTAAAATATGGCATAGAAAATATTGAGACAAAAGGAGAAACTGCTGGTTTTCAGCAGTTTCTTCTTTTGTCTCAATGTTTTCCCAAGCATTTTCTACTCGAAACGTCAAAACCAGTTCTTGTTTGGGAAAGGGTTAAGGAAAGTCAACACATCATGGATTCTGAGAATGGATTGAGCGATTATTTCTTTCCAAATTAGTTCGACTTTGATGTTTCACGCGGAAAAACTTGAAAAACTTTGAGACAAAAGAAGAAAATTACAAATTAGAAAAAGAAGAAAATGCTGTTAAACAGCATTATACAGCATAACATGCGAATTTCATAAAGCGCTCCAAGAAATGGTCAATCATGTAAATGTAATTCTCAAGTGATTGCAAAGTGTTAAAGGGACATTTCATTCCAATTTCAATTTTTTAAAGTATGTCTTGATGCCAAGATTGGTTATTCTAATGAGTATAAATACTATTGGTTTTTTGAAGTTGTTGCCAATAAGCGAGAAACACGCATTTAGAGTTCACATATAATCGATAAATTGCACATAAATCCGAACTGTTGTCCACAACAATTTGTTCAATTTTAACACAAAAATATAAATTTCTAGTAAACGGCGCAATATTTTGGCTTGAAATTTTCATAATTTTCATAAGGAAATATGCTCTTTCAGATAAAAATCAAAGTAAAATTTATGACAAAAAATTCTGAAATGTCACTTTAAAATACCCAAAATGCAATCAGTTCTCAGAATGTAAAGTTTTAGAAAACTGTATGACGTCTAATATACTCGTAAAAATTGACAAAACAATAACTAGTAGCTATGTAAAATTAATTCTAGGGAACGATAATTGTTAAGGACCGACGCTGCATCTTACGGGCTACATAATAAGCACTTACTTATATTTTGTTACTTTTAATTACTATAATTGCTGTTTTAATTAGTGTACATAAAATATATTTCTGAAATTTCTTCTCGGAGTTTGAGTTTAGGGATACTTGAAACTTCAAAAAATCGCCAAAGATATTTTTCATATGAACATCTTAGGGAAAAATGGCTTTGAAAAAAAATCACATTTTTTCACTCATTTAAAATAAATGTCTGCTTAAGAGTTCCTAAGTAAAGACAGTGTTTGAAACATTGGGGGGGGGGGGGGAGGAGAAAATCATATAGTAAGAAATTAGTTCTATTGTTTTATTTTCTTCACAATAACATACAAATGTTTGCGTTTTCAATAATGTTTCATTATTAATTTGTATTTTATTTACTACATTACCTCTTTTGAAAGGGGGTGTTTCAAAATTGCCCACGCACGAATTTTCTTTAAACTGTGAATAGTGATAAAGGACCATATACAAGCTATGAAACTGCAATTAGTATCTTAGATAATCAAAACTAGAAACAGAAAAGCCACCTTGACTTATTCCTACTTTGACATGAAACATGACCATATTTTCATGTGTCCCTAGACTTTAGTTTGATGTATTTTCTAGATCTTTCAATTGGCTTTGCTCCGAGACACCCTAGGCATTACATTCACGCAAGAAAAGTATTCGGGGAAATTATTTTGTTTGTTATTTTATTGAAATAATCGTTACAAAATGCATATTATTCTGTGAAATTAGCAAACAGAGCAAAATTGCATTCCAAAGTTAAGTATGTTGGAGTCTTTGTCAAGACACCAAATTATCAAGAAAACATGCTACACGTTTCTTCTTACTTTGACCTAAATTACATGGAAATCAAAAACCGGTAACAGTGTCATTTGGTACATATAATTGATGGAGGTGATATTTTGGTCCAAAACTTGTATTCAGTCAAAATTCGATTCTGCTCCTAAAACATTTAAGTATTAAATAAAATTCAACTGTAGCATACAGTGCAACAATAAAGCAATATTCATGTTCGAAACAGCCATTGAAAAATATATTGATTAAACATAAATATCATTTTTATATGCAAAATTTTTATATATATGGATGCGAAAATAGGCATACATGTACACATTGCCATTGTTCTTTACTATTTGATGATATTGCCCATGCACCATCATTAGTGGCACTACGACATTCAAAAATGTTCAAGTCTTGTGTTATAAAATGGAAAAGGCTTCTAGAACCTGTACAGTATAGCATCCAATGTTGCCTTTTCATGTTTAAAGTAAAGTAATGTTTCAGCTCTAAGAACCACTAATGCACTTACGAGATATAGAAGGATGCATAGGATGCAATTACAGCATTGTCTTCTTTTCAATTTCACAGTTGAAAGTGTCTTTGTTTATTGCAAAACGTTTCCCTATTGGGGTACAACAGGGTGCAATTATTTCTGAAAATTATTTCTCTATGCATAGATTAACCTGTGTTGATGCACAATTTATGCACATTTCTATGATGCCTTATGGTTTAAAAGGGGTTTAGCCACCGATAGACCTTAAAAGTCACTTGGGTGCTTGATTATCTATCTCTGGTGCATGGCAACATCATTTTTATGTTTGCATGATAAACAGATACAATCAGAGAATTAGGTACTTTTTCTGATTTGCTTTTTCACGTTTTCAAAGATCCATAGAGAACCTTTGTTGTTAAGTTGTTAACTTTCATGAATCATGGCTGATTAGAATGTTTGAAGAGGGTTTTTTTTAACATAGAATTTCCTCTTTTATGTTAGAAAGGGTACGCTTGGGACAAGATTAAATGTGACTCTAGGCAAAAATATTTAAACCAACTTTTAAGTACTCCCCATAGCAAACATATAAACTAAATTTGAAATCTCATGGCCATTTATTTTTTACAAAAAAAAGATTGTTTTTATAATATAACATATTGCCCCTTTTATGCCGCCGCAAAAACCACAGTTTTTGACAGAAAGAAATTCTAAGAAGCAGGGTTGTACTGCCTTTACCCAAGGATAATTTCTACCAAGTTTCATAAAGATATACATATTAGATTGGGAGAAAAGACGTTTTTTAAGAAAATGTCAAGAGACAGACAGACACACGAACAGACAACTGGAAAAGGCCGAAAACATATTTTACATCTTGATTTGCCCTTAGGTAAACTAAAATTACCAACAAATGTAAACAAAACATTTAAAAAGACATTTTTGAAAAAAATCTTGACTTTGTCCATTCTTGGAAATGCACACCATTCAGATGGAAATTCCAAAAGCAACATATTACCGGCTTTATTTTTTCTTGATATTTCATGATAATCATCAGTATATTTGTGGACAACTTTTGCATGATTTTCTTATTTTGACAAAGACTGGAACTGGGTAAATTTTGTAACTGAATTTGCTTAAATTATTTGAAAACTATGAATTTTTGCATTGACCCCTAACATAATCTGATATAAAATAATTCTTTATATAGAACTATAAGTATTTTTGTATCATACATGATCAAGAACTACTGGACAACATTTTTAGAATAAATTAGGCCATGAAACTAAAAAGCAGAATGTGTGCACACTCTTTTATTGAGGGTACCCTGTTTTTTCCCAGTAAAAACTTAAAATTCTTAGAAAATTGAATTCTGGAATGTTTGATTCCAAACATTTCATGAATATGAACCGTTATCTAGTGTACTAACTTCACGCCAAATTTCATTAAATTCCAAGCGTGGGCAGACTCCCATGTTAATTTTCCTATCCGTGAAACACCCCCTTTGACCTATCTGTGACAGTAATATTGGTGACTTTCAGCTTGCAATATATTTCAAGCACTACTAATATTTTGTAATTGTGCGAAAGCAAGCGGACATCATTTAGAAATTCATTCCCGTTCTTGAGAATTTAAAGTCAGCATGTAACCTTAATGTTGTTTATTTTTTGTAAATTAACTAAGTTTTTAACTAATTTTCTCACGGTTAAGAACTTTCAAACCACTACGTCTATTTCTATTCTTCAATCGATTTAACCCTTTCAGAACCAAGACCTGGCCCCGGTTTCACGAAAAAACTTAAGTACGTTCTCATGCTCAAATCTGAGCACCGTGCTCAAATCGCACGAAATCCACGTTAACTTCAATCGAACATCTTTCAACGTTGGAGAGTATTCTTTTGAAGTTGAGCATGTTCTTTTTAGTATGCCTATGTACTTATTTTTACATACTCAACTTCAACGGAATACTCTCCAACGTTGAAGGGTATTCGATTGAAGTTCACGTGGATTTCGTGTGATTTGAGCACGGTGCTCAGATTTGAGTCCGAGAACGTACCTAAGGTTTTTTTACTAGAAACCCGGGTCTGGTTTCAACAGTTCTAAAATTGGTGGCTTTAGAAAACATTGAGGCGAAAGAAGAATATTTTCATGGTCAACATTTCCCTTTTTCGTCTAAATTTTTCTGTGCTTTGTTAGGTTCAGCTTCTATCTTTGTCAGCATCTTTTCTGCTGCCTGTCTGAGTGATTCTGCATACAACAAACAAGATATAAAATGTTTAAGCTCATTAATATTGATAAACTTAGGATTTTTTAAAACATAAATCAGAAAATATATTTGAGACACAAGCATTTTCTTCTTTTACCCTAATGCTTCTCCATGAATTTGAAGGCAGAACACCCGTAATGTCGCCATTTTGAGATTCATAAAACACCGGATTCTTTTAAGTAGAACTAGTGTACTTACTTATCCGAACCTATTCGGGCGCGGTCGTAAACATTCGGCGGTGGAAATCTCCACCGCCGATCGTTTTCGACGTCGCCCGAAAAATTTCGACGTCGCGCGAATCTCATATTAGGGGTGGACTATCTTAAATCAGTGACGTCAAGATAGGTCTTGTTTCGTAAAGGGTAACCATGGTTCAAATCATCTTCTAAGATAAAGATGTACTGTTTCAATACCAAATATTTATAGTGAAATTGGTTATTTTTCATTTTTTACATCAACAAAAAGCAGGTTTTATATTTCCATTGCGTTGTGGCACCATGGACCTTTCCCATACATCAAAAATATTTAGCTAATTTCCCTCCAAAACCAACCCGCAGCGTGCAACAAATCTTGTTTCTTAACAACTGTTCTTAATATGTAGGAAGGAATAAATAATGAAAATTAATGCCCCATTTTCCGTAATTAGCTTGCTTCGATAAATGGACCCAGCGTGATTAGAAAATAAATTTAAGGCGCTCGAAATTATAGAATAAACGGTGCAATTTTCTAACTTGCTATACATGTTTCAAAAACCGATGCTACAAATAAGAAGCGAGAGATGTTTTTATGCATACTGTTGTTATATGCCGGTGTGTTTCCATCACCAAGTCAGCGTTGTCCAAATTAGATTTACAAATCCGTTTCCGAAAACACACAATTTTATACCTGCTCAAATTTAATGGAGCTTACAATGAAATTAGAATAGTTCACTGATAAAGCAGAAAACATCAAGGAAATAAGAAAATATTGGTTATCCATCAGCCGCCTGATAGCTTATGCTTATGAATTTTCGTGCGTAGCAAAGTTGAAAACATTCAGTATAGAGGAATAAAATAAGAAAGGGTTTCGTTTACTTTTGATTCGATCACCAAAAAGATTTGAAACAATTCGACAATCTACGAAAATAACCATTTTTTTGAAAAAATGGGGAAAAGTTTAGATAATCAAAATATAGCGCCTAAATGAAATGATGCAAAATTATTGGTTCGGCCTGTAGATTGCTTTTTAAGTACAATGCAATTTTGTAAAATTGTAGTCTAAAGAAAATTGAATTTACCGACAGATAGATATTAAGGACTTTGAAAAACAATCAAATTGGTTGACAATTGAGTCTTTGGTAGTCATTTATTTTGAGATTGCGAAAAGGTCGTAGAATATACCGCTGCTTTTCAACGAAAACCTCGTATCTGCAGCTTAAGACAAGCTGCAGTTACGAAGTTTTCGTTGAAAAGTGACGATACTTTAGTTTTGACATTTTAGTATTTTACACTAGCATGGATGAGGATCAACCTGTGCATACTCGTAGTCGGATCATCATCAAAACTCTTCTCTTACCTTGGGTGGATACAGATTGATTTTAGAGCGCTATGAATATTAGACATCATGTAAAATGTTTTTGAAGCAAATGGTGAGAAATTCAGAAGACCATCATGAAATCTCTGGTCCTATTGACACTGGTGGTGAACTATGCCAAAACGAGGGACGTTTTTTCGCGAACAATGTATTCCGTCGGTGTTGTTATAAAATATCGTAACTACGGCTTTATCGAAGCTGTAGTTACGAGATTTTATAACAACACCGACGGTTTGTCAATACAAAACGGTAAGCCCGGTCTGTTTTAGAACAAGTTCATTGTCATTAGAAAAAAATCTATAAACTCACATTTAACGCAAAATGTCTATACCTTGTTGTAGCGAAAAACGTCCCTCGCTTTGGCCGAGTTCAACACCAGTGATTGAGATGGCTCAATTTCTCCAATCCTGTTAAATGCGGGAAGAAAAATGGCGTAATGTTATAATGCACGTAATTGTGAGAGAACCCCCTAGTTTTTAGGGAATATTTACGAGGTATATCCAAATGAGACGCCCTGCCCACCCGGACCTGATTGATCGTAATTAGCGGTGTTGCGGATAAATAGGACTGGCGATGTATGGCTTTGACTGGATGGATTCATTGCTTCCCATATTTTTATGTGGGAAGAATATTTTGCACGATTAAAAAAAACAAACGAGAGGGCTGTTGTAAAATACCATTGATTTTAAAGAAAAAAGTAATTGGGTAAAATACAGCTATTCCAAAATCACTATGAAGTAGGCTATAAGTAATCAACGCTGTGTGTATTCAAACTATTCAGCTATACTAACCTACACTTCCAACGCAAAACTGTGTTTGACTTTCTATATTTTCGTTATCATTTTTTCAAAATCCACGAAATTTGAACACGATATAGCTTGACCATTACTCAAAACCGCAAATGCATTTGTTTAGCCAAAAACTCTTTCACAGAAGAAGAGATAACCATTACCCGACAGAGGGGTGTCTTAAAAAAGTCAATGAACACAACAGCGGGATGTCTACCTCTTGTGTTAATGACAAAAATCTACGAATTTTTTCTTTCATGATGTTAAAATCCATTCCAAACCATGATCTACGACCGTCAGAAACGGTTAACTTAAGCACCGGCTGAGAGGCGACCTCCTTCGCATCGACATACCTTCAGATGAACGTCATTTCGTTTTTAGCTTGAAACGCGATACATCTTTCATCAAATTTTCTCTCCGATGGTGGACTAGCCCTTTCTAATGTACCGGAAGCAATTCCGTCTGACTCAGCTTATGTCAAGTGGTCAAAGATAATGCAAATCAGCCCAAATCTTAAGCTCCGGAAGTCGTCGAATCACAGCCTTGGCACTGATTCGACGGTGAATTTCCCCGGTTGTTAAGACCGTCATGCACGTTGTTGAAAGTTGTGTTGTTTGTACGAACATTATTGCCCTAAACCTAGGTAGTTACTCTGCTTTAAATACACCAAGAATGCTTGACAAGTCGGTATGAAAAAGGCAATAACTCGTGTATGTGTAAAACAGAAAAAGGGTGCATTTGTATGGAATACTTGAAATGTATTGCTGGTAAAAAAGTCGATTTAAAATCGGTGCCCGATTGAATAAACTTCTGCCATAAAATTTGTACGGTTGACCTAGCAGAGAGCGAAATACGGGTCACGAAAGTAAATGACGTCACAGTTCGGACTATTCCGATAGCCGGTCCCTTTTTTTTTTTTTTTTTTTTTTTAACTTTATTTTCAATATAATATACATAAACACAATAAACTTAGATGAAATATTGGTGGTAATTTAACAAAGATATACATAGGCATAGTATTGGTGGTATTCTAGTTACTAGATGATAAATCTAATAAATCATTTGATATCAGTTGACTGTATGGTATCTAATTTCATTGTGATTTATAAAAACATTATCGTTTCCTGGTATGAGGTATAGTTGAGTTTGGAAATCATTGAGAGACAGGTAAAACCGTTGAAATTCAACGTTTGTCTCTCTCTCTCGATGGTCATCTTTCATGAATTTCACACACTTTCTTTATCAAAATGTACCTTGTTATATCAATATTCGATCGTCTAATTTCAGGGTTATCTAACTCTTTGTTGTTTGATGAGGAAGTAGTATAGAAATGATTTTGTTGATAAGCATAATATACAGTCAACTGTTCAATCTTAAATTTAGCTTTACATATGCATATGTGATAAACAGTTTTTATGTTTACACTTATTCTGAAAATAAAGTATTGCTTTATATGGAAGAACGAAATATGTGTAAATATAAGCAAACAAAAGACAACAGAGAAGAAAAGGTTTAAAGCAAGCTATAGTTTGAAGTGTGTTATTTTGATCGTACTTTTTATTGATCTTGTACCAGTCTCCCAACAATTGCCCAATTTTCTTTTTTGCTCTCATTTTTCTGAGTTTGCTCGATAATTTCAAAGGCTAGTTTAAGGTGTCGTTTGAAGCCGTTTTGTGTGGGTAGAATCTTTTAGTCTACGGACTATAATTCGTACGAGCTCTAGAAAATGGTTTTGATGGCATTCTTTGTTAATGCTCGGCATCCATGCTAATAATATTCTTTGGGTTATGACAAAACCTCCTAGGGTGGATGCCCAGTCTGAAACTTCGAATTAAGATCACAGCAAGGTCAAAGGTCAAATGGGTGCAATTTCATGTTTAAATAGTCATTGAGACATTTCTTACTGCTTTACATGCTTGATTATTACTTCTAATTGTGCTAAATTTGCCGAAAACTGCATCAGAGACATAACCTTATTGAAAAGATGACATTTTGTGAATATTTTGACTATTATGGGATGGAAAAATGTACTTTCCAAAGCTAAAAAACGGTATATCTCTGAATACTTCTGACGTTTTCAGTCTTTTTTCAACTGTATTTGCCACGATGCCTCAGTCATAAGCATTTCTTAATTTGTAATTGTGGCCTCTACATTATGTAAGGTCCTGTGTACACTAAGTAATAATCCGAGTCCTACCGTGGTATATCTCTATTTAAGCACGGTTCTGAGTAATGCAGCGAAATCTACCACAGGGTCCGTTGATGGTGTAACAAAATTCCATTCAATTTAGAAGATCGGTAAGTGTCCCAAATGCTATCTAGTGAGTCCAATACTCATGGCATGCTATGCATATCCTACTTCATAACGTCTGCACTTAAAATGGCAATATGTTCCTGTTCAGGAATGGCCGCAGAAGTTGCATCTCGACCAAAACTTTTGTTATATCGTTGAATTTTGCCCTAATTAACATATCTTTGCTAAAATGGTTCAATGGCAGTGGTCAGAACAGAACGGTGAATGCAATTTTGTTGTTATCTTTTGTAGTCTTCCTATTGAAATTGTTGCTCTGAAGTCTATTGGTACTCAATTACATTCTAGTGGTTGTAGCAGTGTAATTGTAGAGGCTGATAGGCGTTTAGCTCTTAAGGTATCCAACCTTTCATTAGCACCAAAGAGCCAGATGCTAAATTTTAAAAGTGCCAGTAATTCCTAAACTGTGTTACATTTTCATTCCGAAAACAAACATAAGCATTTTGTGCGGTTTCAAATTTTGAACTAATGCATACTTATGGAAATATTTGACAAAAATGTTCAACGTTACCTCCCTTGCATATGAATATAGTGTAAAATAATATTTGTAGATGATTTTCTTCTAGGAGCATAATTTTGAAACAAGACCAGTCCAGACATCAAGTTGTCTGTACAAGTACATAAACTCTTTTCCAAACGAGACCTGGTTTTGATGTCCCTAGTAGAAAGAGTTTGGAAAAACATTGAGACAAAAGAAGAAAATGCTGGCTATATGATACACAAACACATTCCAGCATTTATACAGATTCGTTTTGTCGGCTTCAGAAGCTTCCAAATGGAAGCACTATAAGATTTTGTTGTTTGGGAAAGAGTTAAAGGTACATATAACTACATGTATTACGACAATACAATCAATGAAAAATTATGACACAAATCTTTCTATTTAGCCCTGGTACCACAGGCGCCTCAAGATAAGACTCAACAATGTCATCTAAATACACCCGAATGGTCGAATAATGTCATGGAATTAGTCGTCTGTCCGTCTGTCTACTCCTCCATCTGTATGTTCTTTTGTCCGTTAGCAATTTCTTGGGTGCTCAACTTCTTTTACAGTTTCTTTTGGAAGACAATAAAACTGGGATATCTGTTCATCTTAGAAGCATTTTATCTTTAGAACACCCACAGTACTCAGCTGCCTTTCAGTTCTTTCAATCTGAGCAATTCGATTTCATTATGACCAGCCTTAAATGGAAATTTTAGATACCATGAACACACATTTTGGGGTAAACAGCAACTCTTCAGCAATTTTGGAAAGGTGCACGCTGACGATGTCATGAATGATAAGGGGAATCCTTTTTTAGAAGAACATCCTGATTTGTTTATTTTTTACCTTAAGATAATATTAGTCACTACTTGACTTCTTTTGAGTAATGTAAACCAGAATTAACTCCCTGTGGTCAAAAGCAATTTAGGATTTTAAAGTAAAATTGTAAGTCTTTCTCGAACTTGTTTATAGCTTGCAAATCATGAGGAAGCTATTTCTTCGAATTCTCCGGTTGTGCTTGGTTGGAACTAAATACTTCACAGCAGTACTAAGTTCCAGCTTGCCTCAGTTCTAGGAACCAACATTGCAGCTGCAGATACAAAACCAAAAGTCTATGCTATCATAGTTGATGTATCAGCTGTGATAAACACATAGTCGCTTTGTACCTCCAAATGCTTTAGGAACATATGCAGCCGAATGTGCCAAACTTTACAGGCTAACTGATTTGGTTTGTCGATGTACACAGATACGCCAGCCTAAATGCTGAAACAAAGGTTAAAGCATGGTCAAGACATCAAATACAGAGTGACTGACAAATGCATTCCATCTTAAGTATGGCATATTATATTTTGTTTAGACATTGACACAAGACTGATTTTGAAGATTGTTCAGATGTGTCAGCAAAATATTGTCATTGTAAAAGGGGAAGAAAGGGTTATAGGTAGCCAGTCTTGGGGAAATTGCGCATTGTAATCATGCGCAAATACATGTTTGATAATCAAAGTAAACAGCACCTACGTCCTTATAATAATAACAACCAATGCATTTCAAAGACTAAATGATATTGGTATTGAAAAGCTTTCGCTTAAGGTTATAAACTTATGCTAAACGCCCCTACATACAATGCACTAGTTTTTTTTGTTTTTTTTTTGGGGGGGGGTGGGGGGTGGGGGGGAGAAAGAGAGAGTCTTTCATGCTTTCACTGGCTGTGATATTGTTTCAGCTTTACGGTTATAGGACAAGGGGCCTAGTTCTTCTCATTTTATCATGTCTGCCAGCAAAGCTATATGATGCGTAATCCCCAACTAGCGCAGCTTTGGAAAGGTCTACTTTTTACCAAGCACAATACACCTGCGGTCACATAAATTTCCACATGGAAGTAATGAACCTTCCTAAATAGGAATGGAAGCAATGAAGAATCACATAACATGTTGTCTGGATTTGAATTAACTTCCGTCAATTGTTGTAGGTACAAGAAGTCATGCAAAGATTTGTGCTATATCTTTAGCCTATACTGCACTGGATTAAGCAGATGTAAATGCTGACGCTCCAAGAAATCAGAGTGGTGAGCTATGCACGCTACCATTTAAAGAGACTAATGTTAGGTGATTTATGCATCAGGCTTACATCACATTATTTCTGACCAAAATGAAAGGAAACATAGAACTGGTATTAAGTATAACACTTCCCATTGAGAAATATTTCACCATAACCATTACTAGAAATTAAAAGGGTCTTGGTTTAAAAGATTGCGTTTTGTCTGCACGAATGTTATTACTGCCTCCGGGTTGATAGATTTTCTATTTTTTTGCCAAAAAGTATTGTTCAAAATAAAGGAAATAGTAATTTTATGCACAGAACATTTTGAAATTATGTTATCTTGTGTTTAAAAACGTACATTTGTTATAAAAAAAAAGCGGCCAATCATATCAAGTTTTATAGTAAAAACGGAATTTTCCAACCGTCAATGGCTGCCATCTTGGAAAATAGTGGCCATCTTGTAATTTTTAGGCACAAAACATAATAAAAGTCTGTTTTCTCATGTTTTGAAACATTCATTTTGTTGTGAAAAGGACAAAAATTGGCCAATTATATTAGCTTTTATGTTAAAAGCGGTATCTTTCATACCTCAATGGCGGCCATCTTGAAAAACGGCGGCCATATATACTTTTTGAATAGCTAATTGGTTTTTATTTCGCTATATGGTTTCATAGATGCGTGCTCCAAGTTTGATGCTTGCATCACCAAGTGTATGATTTTTGCATTTATCTGCTTGGCTATGTGCCAGTTTCGCACGTTTGAACGTAATTTACATGTGACCTCATTCTGACCTGGAATTCGAAAGAGACACTAAACATGCTTCCGAACATTGTTTGAAGTATAGCCTAGAATATTTTTAGCATTGCTACCCTTGGTTACAAGAATGTCTTGGATTATTTGTGTGTAATAAAAGAACTAAAGATTTTATTCAAGTTCAATAAGAATTTCATTAAGTATCGTGCTTTATTTTGTTATTGACCTGAGCGTTTTATAGCGTAAATATGGTAAAATAATGTTTGAAAATGACAATATAGGCCCTGGGTGAGCTTCAGTCCATTCCTGATTCAACTTATTTGATTTGGTTTAAATTTCTTTCATTTTGTGTGGATGCAAATAATTCTACTTTATCTATAAGCCATTTTTTTTTATTTTTGCACTCATTGACCTTTGACCTCACTGTGACCTTAAATCGAAAAATCACGCTGGGCATCCACCCCTATCTTGTTTATGATAGTCTAAGGAACAATTCTAGCATGGGTGCCGAGCATTAACAAAGAATGCCATCAGGAGTCATCGTAGGATTTATAGTCCGTAGACTATTTTTTAATTTGCTGTTGTAAATATATCGTTTTAATTCTAGGTTTAAGATATCAATTTTAGGTTTGTTTTCACAACCAAGTAAAACATCTATACTGTTAAGTTGATAATTGTAATTAAGTTGGTTTAGCTTTTGATTTAAAAATTGGATTATAGGTTGGATTTTTGTACATTCGAAGAATAGATGTAAAAGATTCTCTTCGTTTGTAAGACAAAATGTGCAAGTGTTGTGATCGGTAATGTTCATTTTTTGTAATAGTGAGTTGGTTGGAAATATCCTGTGTACAATCCGAGTTTGTAACCATTGGATAAAAGTGTCATTGGTTAAATGGAAAACATTAGAATACACTTTTTTCCAGTCTTTATTAATGTTATTAAATTTTGATAGCCACTTATTTTTACTTGTTGGAGTTTCTTCATTATATATCAATGTTGAATAAGTATATTTGTTAACACTAGATTTTGTTATGATGGGAAATATATAGCTATTCATAGAAGGATTGTGACATTGATTCAAATATGTAAAATCGACATGAACATGCTTCTTTTGTAAAAAGGATTTAATCGCGTTTCTTATGCCGTAATAGTCGAGAAAATTTAGTTTACCGTTAACTAAATGATTAAAGTATTCAAATGATTTAAAGTTTCCATTTTCCGTAAAAACGTCTTTAATTAAAATGACTCCGCTTTCAAATAGAGTTTTGTTGAAAATATATTTAGAATCGATTGTTATTCCTTCGTTGTAGAAAATTGGTGCATGCAGTATTTGAATTCCATTCTGAAATCTAAACTTTTCAATATATGATATGTACGACTGCAGAACATCTATCCAGAATGCATTTTTTATTTTCTTCATTAGAATTAAACCATAGAATTTTCCGCTTTTCATTAATTTATTAATATCAATACAAATATTTGCTAGGCCGTGATATGCGGATTCTGGCTTTAGTATCAAATCTTTTAACCATTTCAATTTCATACTTTTTATAAAACTTACAATGTCTGGTATTTTTAGCCCACCTTCTTCATAGTCTTTGATCATGATAGAAGACTTAATTTTAGGTCGTCCATCCCAAATGAATTCCGTAAATAGCTTGTTTAATTTGTTTAAAAAAGATGCAGAAGGGGTCGGCAAGCTTATAAAAAGATGATTTAATAGTGGCATTAAAAGGGTTTTAACGACTATAATTCGACCGATTGGAGTAAGTTTTCGTCTTTTCCAAAAAGATATACTATTATTTATACTAATCCATTTTGTGTCGAAATTCAAAGCGAACATTTTATTTAGATCAACGTCAAATAAAATTCCTAATAATTTAAATTGTGTATCTCCCCAGGATAATTTCCACCTCGTTTTGATTGACCTTGTACTGTATTTTAAGGATCCAATCCATATAAGTTTTGTTTTGTCGAAATTGACTTTCAGACCCGATATCTTAGAAAATTCGTCAAGAATCTTTAAAACGGCGTGTAAAGATTTTTCAGTTCCATCTAATAAAAGAGTTGTGTCATCAGCGAATTGAGAAATAAGATACTGCGTTCCTTTTATCTTAATGCCAGATATATCTTTGCAGTTTTTTACTTTTAAGTTTAATATTTGCGCACAGAGAATAAAAATATATGACGAAATAGGATCGCCTTGTCTGCAACCTCTTTTAACTAGGAAGTAGTCAGATATGAAACCGTTTAGTTGTACAGAGACTTCTGTATCGTATAAGAAGAGTTTAATCCATTTTTGAACCATTTCTCCAAAGTTAAAAAAAGATAAGGTTTCTTCGATAAATTTGAAGGATAACGAGTAAAAAGCTTTTTCAAAGTCTATGAGCATTAACAACCCTGGTATCTTATTTTCGTCACAATGCTGCATTATGTCATAGATTAACCTAGTGTTTTCTCCAATAAACCTTCCTTTTATGAAACCTGTTTGATCTTTCGATATTAATTTATTCAATATTAGTTTTAATCTGTTTGCAATAGAGCCTGATGCTAGTTTGTATAAAACGTTCAAAAGGGTAATTGGTCTCCAATTTTTTAGAAACTGTTTAGCTTTATTTTCTTTCGGAATGCATGTTATGTTTCCAAGTTTAATGCTTTTTGAGAAGGAACCTGACGTATATGCAAAATTTATTGATCGGACAACAAAATGACCAATCTTATTCCAAAATACTTTGTAGAAATTTGAAGTAAAACCATCACACCCAGGGCTTTTGTCGTTTTTCATATTTCTTAACGTTTCTGTAACCTCTTTGTAAGTTAATAAACCTTCCAATTGCATTGATTCGTTATCTGTTAATTTATTGTATCCGATGTTTTGAAATTCTGCTTTTAAATCGAAATATTCGGTACACGGGCGGACGTCATAAAGATTTTCGTAAAAATTCTTAGTTTCTTCTAATATTTTGTCTTGGGAATAAATTTTTGAACCGTCTTCTTTTTCAATGAAAGGTATATTTTTATTTACACAGTGTTGTTTTTCAAGATTGCAGAAAAAAGATGTGACTTTCTCACCTTCATCTATCCATTTCGATTTAGATCTAACAAAAGCCCCTTTAAGTTTAGTTTGTCGAATTTCATGTAATTCTGATTGTAAATTCAATAGTAATTCTTTATTTGATTCATTTAACATGTTTTCAATATCGCTAATTTTTGTTATAAGATAGTTTTCACGCTGATTCATTTCCTTTTTTTTGTGCGATGCATATGATATGGTTTGGCCTCTAATCTCCATTAATAATGTTTCTAGAAAAAGTTGGTCGTTTATAGTAAATTGTATTTCACTTTTGTCCATATTTAAAATGTTATTATGATTATACACTGGGAGACTATATTGTAATATGGTTTTGTTTATTTTGTCATTGATACTGCCAATATAATTGATATCAGATAATAGTGAATTATTGAATTTCCAGTATCCTTTACCGTATTTAGTTCCTGAAAGTTTGAGATTTAAAACAATAATTGTGTGATCTGATTTGTAACTAATGTCTACATCACAATTTTGAATATACTCATTTAAGTTGCTTGTAGCAAGAAAAAAATCTAATCGTCCCTGTTGAATTGGTGTTAGTCTTTTCCATGTATATTTTTTACTGTCTCCATGAATTTCTCTAAATGGGTCTATAAGATTTCTTTTTTCTATCATGGATAATAGTAATTTTCTCGAATTGATATTGTGATTGGTATTTCTATAGTTCTTATAATCTAAATCAGGATCTAAAACTAAATTAAAGTCGCCACAAATGACAAAAGTATCATTGTTATTCATCACATCAATAGACTCAAACATTGTGCTAAAGAATCGTGGGTCATCTATGTTCGGAGCATATATGTTTATGAATAGAAAATTCAAATCGGAAACCGTTACATCTAAAATTAACAAGAGGCCCAGAGGGCCTTATCGGTCACCTGAATCAAATGAGCAGAAACAGTTAAGGAAAATGTTAAAAGTTAACTAAAAGAGCAACCCCCCCAGCACCACCATTTCTTGACAGTCTTTTTTTCTCTTGTACAAACTTATTTAAAGACTCAAATACCAAATGTGAATTCAATCCAACAATAGAACATTTCTTAATATGTACCCTATTTACCCCCTTTTGGGGCCCCAAAGGGAGATAACTCCATGATTTGTAAAAATCTGAAGCGGCTTCCCATTGGAATGCTTCCTGCCAAGTCTGGTAGAAATCTGTCCAATGGTTCTCAAAAAGAAGTAGAAAATGTTCAAAGTTAGGAAATAACGCGAACCCCTCCCATCCCCCATCCGCAGCATGGCCATTTATTGACGGATTTTTTCTCTTGTACAAACTCTGTAGTCCTTGCCCTAAAGACTTTAACTTCCAAAATGTGTATCCAATGCAACAGCCGGTTCATGAGTAGAAGATTTTTTAAGATGTACCCAATTTACCACCTTTTTGGCCCTTTATGGGACCCCAAAGGGAGATAACTCCCTGATTTGTACAAAATCTGAAGCGGCTTTCTATTAGGATGCTTCCTGCCAAGTTTGGTTGAAATCCGTCCAATGGTTCTTAATAAGAAGTTGAAAATGTTAAGTTAACTAATAACGCGACCCCCCCTCCCATCCCCCATCCCCAGCACGGCCATTTCTGGACTGATTTTTTTCTCTTGTACAAACTTTGTTGTCCTTGCCCTAAAGACTCTAAATACCAAATGTGAATCAAATCCAACAGCCGGTTCATGAGAAGAAGATTTTTTAAGATGTACCCTATTTAACCCCTTTTTGGCCCCTTATGGGGCCCCAAAGGGAGATAACTCCATGGTTCGTACAAATCTGAAGCAGCTTCCCATGGGGATGCTCCTTGCCAAGTTTGGTTGTAATCCGTCCAATGGTTCTCAAGAAGAAGTCGAAAATGTTAAAAGTTAACGCACGACGGACGACGCACGACGCACGACGCACGACGACGGACGAAACACGGTCGCAATAGGTCACCATGACCTTCGGTCAGGTGACCTAAAAATCGACCTTCATTGTCCTTTACCATGTTATTCACCTTCACACCAGACTCTTTTCTTATTAAAACTCCTACACCCCGTGCGTTTGCCCTTCCGTGACTGAAGAAACATTCCCCATTCCAATCCGAGTACACAACTTTTTCTGAACTTTGCGTGAAATGCGTTTCCTGAAGACAAATTATATCCGCTTTCTTTTGTTTGAAGAGTGAAAATAAATCCATGCGCTTCTTAAAATTATTGAGTCCGCGGCAATTGTAGGACAAAATTTCTAGATTATCCATTATTAAATAAAGATCGGCGATTCATGTTACTAGATGAGTCAATTATATAGTAAACTGGTACAATGTCATAAACATATGGAGGAAAAAAGTTTCGGCTGAACCAATGCGACTACAGCATGCTTTATTAGGAATAACAATAAAAAACATAATTAAACAAAATAACAAGAGTGCTTTTGCCAAAGCTTTCACGTAAATATGTATACACTGTCATAAATGTTTTGCGGAGGTGCATTATTTTACATTGAAATTTGATAGTATGCACGGCAGATGATATCTATGGATCTTGATCAGCTCATTTAGCTCGATTATATTATTCTGATAGGTTCTATGCATTATCCCATAATATTACGTAAAGAGATAATACTTGAAGTTATCAAAAATTGTTATGAGTGATTTAAGTTGTTCAAGTAGAAAAGTAAAAATTAGAAACTGGGTCTCTACCACTTAATGTGGCTTGACCTTCAGTTTATACATTATGATTTGTATTTTGTGATTTAAAAAATGCTGGTTTTCAACAATTTCTCCCCCTCTCAAATGTTTTTCTAGAGCTACTTTTTTATATTTAATCTACAACATGAATACATCGAAGATGTTACACACTAGATGGAATATAGCTAAGTGTAATTGTGTGGTAATTATTGAATATATTAGGGAAAAAGAGTAAACGCTGGATTTCAGCAATTTGCCCCTTTCTCCCCATAATTTCTAGACCTACATTATATATTTAATCTACAACATAAATACATCAAAGATTTTGTTCACTAGATGGAATAAAGCTAAGCATGATTGTGTGGAAATTAGTTTATATATGAGGGAAAAGGAGAAAAACGCTGGGTTTCAGCAATTTCTCCCTTTCCTCCAATATTTTCTAGAGCCACAATTTATATCCAATCACATCAAAAGTATTACACACTAGACGGAATATAACTATATAATTGTGTTGCCATTTTTTAAATATATGAGGGAAAAGGAGAAAATGCTGGGTGTCAGCAATTTCTCACTTTCTCCCAATGTTTTATAGGGCTACATCTTATATTGAATTACATCAAAGATGTTACGCACTAAATGGAATATAGCTAAATATTATTGTGTTACAATTCTTTAAATATATGAGGGAAAAGGAGAAAATGCTGGGTGTCAGCAATTTCTCCCTTTCTCCCAATATTTTCTAGAGCTACATTTTATATCTAATCACATCAAATTATTACGCACTAAATTGAATATAGGTAATTAAAATTGTGTGGCAATTATCAAATGCAAGAGGAAAAGAAAAAAACGCTGGATTTCAAGTGTGTGGCAATTATCAAATAAAAGAGAGAAATGGAGAAAAAACACTGGGTTTCAGCAATTTCTCCCCCTCTCCCAATATTTTCTAGAGCCATAATTTTACATTCAATCTACAACATGAATATATCAAAGATATTACACACTTAAAAGAATATAGCTAAATATAATTGTGTTGCAAATTTTAAATATATGAGGGAAAAGGAGAAAATGCTGGGTGTCAGCAATTTCTCCCTTTCCCCCAATGTTTTCTAGAGCTACATTTTATATCTAATCACATCAAACATATTACACACTAAATGGAATATAGCTAAATATAATTGTGTTGCAAAATTTAAATATATGAGGGAAAAGGAGAAAATGCTGGGTGTCAGCAATTTCTCCCTTTCTCCCAATGTTTTCTAGAGCTACATTTTATATCTAATCACATCAAAGATGTTACATATTAAGTGGAATATAGCTACATAATTGCGTTACTATTTTTTAAATATATGAGGGAGAAGAAGAAAATGCTGGGTGTCAGCAATTTCTCCCTTTCTCCCAATATTTTCTAGAGCTACATTTTATATCTAATCACATTAAATTATTACGCACTAAATTGAATATAGGTAAGTAAAATTGTGTGGCAATTATCAAATGCAAGAGGAAAAGAAGAAAACGCTGGATTTCAAGTGTGTGGCAATTATCAAATAAAAGAGAGAAAAGGAGAAATAACACTGGGTTTCAGCAATTTCTCCCCCTCTCCCAATATTTTCTAGAGCCACATTTTACATTCAATCTACAACATGAATACATCAAAGATATTACACACTAAATGGAATATAGCTAAATATAATTGTATTGCAAAATTTAAATATATGAGGAAAAAGGAGAAAATGCTGGGTGTCAGCAATTTCTCCCTTTCTCCCAATGTTTTCTAGAGCTACATTTTATATCTAATCACATCAAACATATTACACACTAAATGGAATATAGCTACATAATTGCGTTACTATTTTTTAAATATATGAGGGAAAAGGAGAAAATGCTGGGTGTCAGCAATTTCTCCCTTTCTCCCAATGCTTTCTAGAGCTACATTTTATATCCAATCACATCAAAGATGTTACACAATAAATTGAATATAGCTTAATATAATTGTGTTGCAAACATTAAATATATGAGGGAAAAGGAGAAAACGCTGGGTGTCAGCAATTTCTCCCTTTCTCCCAATATTTTCTAGAGCTACATTTTATATCCAATCAAGCCGGTCCCTTGTTTTCAACAGTAAATATAGGCGTCTCGCGTATAAAATGTCGGAAATCTTTGGAAAGTCTACATTTGGTAATCTTGTGGGTAAGTCTTAGAACCATCGGTAGTTGGAAATGACTTCAAGTTGCACGTGCAACATCAAATTTGTGGTTTTGAGCTCTGGCTTCGGTGATCAGCGTACCAAAACAAAATAAGCAAAATGTTGGCATACACATGACACTCATGCATGGGGATACGTTTTAAAACATTAAAATTGGAAATTATTTGCATATTTAAAAAGATATACAGAAAAATAAGTTTGCGTTAGAAGTGTGGGTTAGTATATTTTGTTCTTACAATGTTTCACATTTTTGTTACTACACTTTATTAAAAAGTTTATCAAAATCCATACCTAAACAATAAGAAGGAGAATAAAGTTCCTTTTCCGAGATTAATATTTCTTTGATTGTTGACGAGCAATATTGACAAATACTCTTTAAGAATATTAATATTCAATTTCGTATGGAAGTTGAATTTCCGCCTAATTCCGCCATTTTTTATTTTCGAAAGGGGGGTTCTTGTCTTTCATGTAATGTCACAGAGCCGTATTATTATTTTTTTTTTTATCTTACAACGTTTTTGCAAAATCATGAAATGACGTTTAAGGTCAGTCCATCCAATGAGGTAAGATTCTTGCAAATCAGATTATTGTAAGCATTCAAAAGACGCAAAATTCGAAGTGGCCGGTTAGAAGTTTTGATAATAAACTATTTATGCGTTTTAATTTTCATTTTCTAAAAATGATAATATTGAAATAGTTTAAAACCTCTCGTCCTTTATACTTTCCAACGAAATGTCGGTACATGCAGTCGACATAGAACATAATATTGTGACGAAAAATATCAATTTCGGAAAAGAAAAACAGGATGGAATCATAAAACGGAGAATAGAGGGGATAGTAGGCCTACATGTATTTAGTGTGAATATATAACTACAACTTGCTCAATCATTTCAAACGCCCACCGACGAATTCTTCTAGAAGTGAGAAACGTTGGTTGGTATGATTTAAGCTTTCTAATATGTCTAAAACAGTTTGTTAAGGACCATAATTTGTTGCTCTCCGTGGGCTATAGGACGGAACTAGCGTGTGGTGTTGATTTATATGTAATAATACAGGAAAGATGTAATCATAAACGACTAAAACCACGAGGAAACCAGCTTGATAAATCCTTAATGATGGTTGGATTTGTTAATGACAAAATAATTCTTGAGATATCCTGACAATAAGAAAGGACGTCTTCATCTTGTATGTAAATAAAATATCTATACAAAACCCCCGAATTGGGATGTAAATAGAAACATGCCCGGTTGCAAATGCATGTTTTCAGATTATTTATTAGTTTAAGCATAATCATTTATATTACATCGATTGGGACGAACGCTTTAAGCTTAGAAAGCTTATTTCTTTCTCGATTCTGCTTCCTTGGAAATACCTATCTCCTTCGCAGTTATCCCCCCGAATTGGGATTTGGTGAGATTATATATATTATTATTATTATAAGAGATAATGTTAGGCATTTTCGCTGTGTGGGGTTTGGGGAAATACATCAGCACTTGCGCTGGCTGTGTGTGCCAGTGAGAAGCCAAAATCCAACTCCACTCATACTGGTCTTGTAAGAAGTATTCTCAAATGCTATAGAGGCCCCTTTCCCCATGTCGGATAATATGTTTTATAATTCTTCGCCTCAAAAAAGGATTTCTCTTGAATACAATGCCACAATTCAGAAGGTCCATTATTTGGCCATTCTAGTTATAAATCACTTCAACTGTTGACGAATTGTTCCGTATCGCAGTATAACATATATTGTTGGCAATCTCAAACTATTTTGTTGACAGCTGATAACGGTCTTTAACGTTAACATACTTCCCATGTCATTTATAGATCATTTTAAGTAATGGCCAGTTTTCGTTGTTTATGGGGATGAACTGTCTATAAGAAAGAATAACATTATAATTGAGGTGTGATGTAAGTTAGAAATTCATAATTTCAAGGTAAACTTTTGGTATGATGTGTTTTTTATTATCATTTTAAATTAACATTTAAAAAGAATGTCGAATTTTCTTTATAAGACTCTCCTTACATCAAGCCTGCGATTCATGATAGCAAAAACCTTTGAAACTTGCATTATTGCATGGAACGCAATACTTTCAACTAACATCAACATTGAAAAATTAGGCTACATGTTCACATTTTACATGTTATTGGTTTTCTGAAATCAAAATACCGATAAATATTATACATTTGTATTTAGAAACCTATGGTTATATATTGTAACTAGAAGATCTGAAGGTCTTGAATCGCTCCACAGGCCCGAGATTCTTTTAATATTTAATCAAGTGTTGATTAGAAAGTGAAAACAAAGTCAAAATTAGCATTTTTTCAAATTGAAAGGCATATAATTTAGGATTTATCTTCCTATCAAGCTAAGAATCACATTAATGCAAGATCTTAACTTTGTCTACATCATGTTTAAGTTTTGAAGTGCTTGTTCAATATTTGTAGATATACAGAGAGTAAAAACAAAGTAGAAAATAGCAATTTTGTCAAATTCTAGGACACATAAAACAGAATTTAAGATTCAGATGATGCTGAAAATTATATCCATGCAAGATCGTTTGGCCGGTAAGATTATGTGAAAGTTTCATATTGATTGGAAGATATTTATGGCTGTTTGAGTAAGAATAAGGTCAAAAATGGTAATTTTGTTAATTTCAAGGGGACATATCTCAAGATGTAAAATTCAAATTAAGCTAAAAATTACACTCTGGCAAGAACTTATGTTCACAAATATTGTGTCAATGTCCTGTCTTGATTGGTCAATATTTGTAGTTGCTAGAGTGAAAACAAAGTCAAAATGAAGCCGAAAATGACAATTTTGTCAATTTCAAGGGCACATAACTCATGATATAAAATTCAGACCAAGCTGAAAATTATACCAAGGCAAGATCTTATGGTCATCAACATTCTGTACAAATTTTGTCTTGATTGGTCAATATTTGTAGTTGCTAGAGTGAAAACAATGTCAAAATAGAGCCAAAAAAGCAATTTTGTCAATTTCAAGGGCACATAACTCATGATATAAAATTCAGACCAAGCTGAAAATTATACCAAGGCAAGATCTTATGGTCATCAACATTCTGTACAAATTTTGTCTTGATTGGTCAATATTTGTATTTGCTAGAGTGAAAACAAAGTCAAAATACAGCCGAAAATATAATTTTGTCAATTTCAAGGGCATATAACTCATGATGTAAAATTCAGATAGGCCCTAAAGCTGAAAATTATACCGAGGCAAGATCTTATTGCCATCAACATTCTATCAAATTTTTGTCTTGATTAGTAAATATTTGTAATTGCTAGATTGAAACAAAGTAAAAATTGAGCCGAAAATGACAATTTTGTCAATTTCAAGGGTACATAACTCATGATATAAAATTCAGATCAAGCTGAAAATTGCACTCAGTCAAGATCTTATTGTCACCAACATTCTGACCTAGTTTTGTCCTGATTGGTCGATATTTGTAATTGCTAGAGTGAAAACAAAGTCAAAACAGCCATTTTTTTTATTCAAGGGCAGATAACTCCAGACTTTCTGGTTCAATCAGCATTAATTGAAGATTTCTGATAGAGGACCACCCAAGAATCATTCCTGTGAAGTTTGATTGAAATCCGTCAAATAGTTTCTGAGGAGAAGATTTTAAAGTTGACGACCAGACGCACGCACGCACGACGGACTCAGCGCCATGACAATAGCCCTCTGGCCTGAAGACCAGTGGAGCTAAAAATAACAAATCGAATTATCTATACGCACTTACCCAGTTTCTAAACCATGAACTGTTTCATGAGTCCGGTGATGTTTCTCGGTACCACATGTTGATTATACGTCATTCCACTTGTGGCAAATATTCTTTGTAGATGAAAATTAACGACCACCCTAATATTTTCCTTAATGTTTGTCTACCATCCAAATTAGGACTTTGTCTCGAGACAGGTTAAAGGGACATTTCATACCCATTTCAATTTTTAAAGTATGTCTTGGTGCCAAGATTGGTTATTATAACGGGTATACATGCTGTCAGTTATTTGAAGTTGTTGGTGATAAGTGATAAACACGCCTTTAAAATTGAGACAGAAACGACAAATTCTATATACAGTGGGCACTCGTTATGTCGACATCGGATAAGTCGAATTTCCGCTTAAGTCGAAGTGAAAATCTGACCCCGTTCTCACCAATGGATATCAAAAAGTTAAATAAAATAATTTCGAAACATATATGACGATTGAAATTTAGTAGGAAAAGGATAGAAATTGCTCGTTTCGAGCAATTTCTGTCCTTTTCCTACTATATTTCAATTTTGAACGCACTTGATGAGCAACAGAAATGGTCAAATGGTATTAATTCGTAATTGAACAAAATCGGATGAGTCGAACTCCGGATATGTCGAGATATCTTAACGGCCCCTCTGACTTCGACACAACGAGTGTCGACTGTACATCTGAACTGAAAATTGTGAACAACAATTTGTTTAATTTTAACACAAAAATATATAGTTCTCGTAAACGGCGCAATATTTTGGCTTGAAATTTTCAGATTCTCCATAAGAAAAAAATGTTCTTTTAGATAAAAAATGAAAAAGACATTTAAGAGAAAAAATTCTGAAATGTCACTTTAAAGGAGTACAAATCGGATGAGCACGATTTATATATCAAGATATAATAGATTCACAATTAAACGAGAATAATTTCAGTTGTTTTGATAAAGCAATTCAACTGTAATTATTCTCGTTTAATAGTGAATCGATTATAGCATGTGTTGTTGTTGTTGTTGTTTTTGTTGCAGTTGTTAGTTTCAATTGTCAAATTTATAAGTATGTTTTGCTTTCTATAGGAAGCAATGTATGTAACACTGTTGTTTGTTAAACCTTTCACAAAACGACATCACACGCTATCACAAGGCTACAATATCACTACCATTAGGTATTTATCGCTGGTTTTCAACGAAAACCTCGTAACTGCAGCTTGGTTTCAAGCTGCAGCTATGAGTTTTTTGTCGAACAGTAGCGATATGTTCACTGGCATCAAAAGGGCCGCTGTCATGGCGAAGTTGGTAGCGCTCCCGCCTCTCATTCGACAGGTCACGGGTTCGATTCCCGGCCGCGGTAAATACCCTTACTCATGCTTACTGACAAAAATGTCACTCATCAATGGTTTGATATCGTGGGTGAGCAGCAATCTTTATTTTTACCTATAATCATTTTATTTGACGAGATAATGTTGGCGATTTTAATCAGCTTACACAATTGAATTTTGTCTTAAACTGTTTCTTTCCTTTACCGCAAAATAATCAGGGAAGCAATGAATCCATCCAGTCAAAGCCATTCATCGCCGGTCCTATTTATCCGCAACACCGCTAATTACGATCAATCAGGTCCGGGTGGGCGGGGCGTCTCATTTGGATATACCTCGTAAATATTCCCCTAAAAACTAGGGTTTTTCTCTCACAATTACGTGCATTATAACATTACGCCATTTTTCTTCCTGCAGTTAACAGGATTGGAGAAATTGAGCCATCTCAATAGGACCAAAGATGGTTTTCTGAATTTTCACTAACCCTGTCCCAAATAAGATCTGGTTTGAACTTCCCGACAGAAAAACCTGGAAAAAATAGAGGCAAGGGAAGAAAATGTTGATAATCAATATTTTCTCCCTTATTTCACAGCCAGTATTTTCTGTGTCATTTCATTCAATATTTTTTTTGAGCCAGGATCTGTAAAAACGTCCCTTATAGTATTTGAGACAGCCATGTTTTAAGACCTCCATCTGACCAAGTGCTGTCTGACCAGGATCTGTACTACTCCCCTACAGTTGCTACAGATCATGAAGAAGCTATTGGAGAACAACATGGTTCCTGACCAGACTGCGTGTATACGCAGGCTGATCTGGAACCATATTGGGTTCAAAAGCCTAATTAACAGTTCTTTTTTCAGATCCTGGTTCATTTACTTTCTTCAACATCAGTTTTACCATATTTTGTGTTCTACTTTCAAATTGAACTAGTTTACAGTATTGTAATTTCGGGAAACGGGGCAAATTGAGTGTAAAAGCAAAACGGGCAAATGGTCTTCTGACTTGTCCCTCTTGGCTTTACGCTTTCTCAAGGAGCAAAATTTTCGACAGTGTCAATTTGAACGATACCGAGCCATTGGAACAGACTGCAGTGGAGCTAAAAATCGTCCGCACCGAGAAAAGATTTTGGGAATAATTTAAGGCAAGTATCGGAATAAGATTTCGATTACGCATGCGCCCACAAGCAAAGGTATAAACGTTCTCTTGATGTAATAATTATCATCTAAAACCAGAGATTTACCAAAATAAACCGAGTTCCCAAGCTGAAGTCGTGTGTTCTAGGTCCATTAAGGTAGATTAAATTGCTCCGCCCGAGGACATCGAGTATTAAAGACACTTGTCATTTAGGAAACCTGCAAATTTACGGGCTACCATTTTGCTTTATGGGGTTGTTGATTACTTTCTCGTAATTGGGTAGTGATCTAAGATAGTTTCTCTTATTACATTTGTAGTTTTGTTTCTCACAATAGCTCCTCTCCTTCATTATAGCTCACGATAAATGACATAGCGGAGCATCTCTAGCTATTAGCTAGAGATGCTCTGTCTGTACATTCATCGCGAGGTTTACTAACTATAAAAAGAAAAAATATAAAAATTTGTGAACAAATTTTGAAAAGAGTGACTCAAGGAATATTCCTGCCGAGTTTGGTTAAATTGGGCCCAATGGTTGATTTTTAAAGAATTTTCTTATGATTTCTAGTCTGATAAGCCCCTTTCTCCCTGCCACGCCCACATTTTTTGACAAATCAAAAATTCACGAACAAGTTTTGGAAAGTGTCACACAAGGAACATTCCTGCCAAGTTTGGTCAAAATTGGTCCAATGGTTTAGGAGGAGAAGATGTTGAAAGAAATTGTGAACGGACGGACGGACAGATGGACGGACGGACGGACGGACGACGGACAAAAAGCGACCACAATAGCTCACCTTGAGCACTTCGTGCTCAGGTGAGCTAATAAGAGCCGTTATACGGGTTATGCTCTCCGAATAAGTGTTTGTCACAAAAATATATTTAGCCTTTTCCCTCCCATGACACATTTTTGCATTATAGAATACAAATAGTGTATGGTCTAGAACCTCTGACGTAAAAAGTAGTTTCTTGGTAATGAATTGGTTTATTGGGGGTTTATGTCTTTTCAACTGCTATGGTCATAAAGTGGTCGCTGTAGCACCTTACCATGGATTCCTATTGTTTCTCATACCAGTACTACAACATCCTTACCGAACCTCCGGCTGCTCGCCCACATAGGATAACGCTATCAAACAATTGAAGGGTGATGGTTAGAATGGATATTTACCGCGACCGAGGATCGAACCCGGAACCTCTCGAGTGAGAGGCAGATGTTCTTGGAAATGATCCATTGAGTTCATATATGAGGATTCATCGAATTCGGTCATAATGTCTATGGAAGGACAGTTGGACGGACGAACGGGTGCACAGCGTTGCGACTATATATATTCCCCTGAGTTTTTTGGGGGTAGCATCAAAACGGAGAGAAAATTCTACCGCATAGATAGAGCCATTTGGCATACTAAATATCGTATATGGAAAACAAGATATACTGAAGAGATTTTCAATCCCGGACAATAAATCTTATCAAAATAAGGGTGTTCGATGGCTGGGACATACATTAAACTTTATTCCATAAATAATTCTACACAATTATACATTGTTGACCACGTAAAATCTTTATTGAAGACAGGTTCGACGTTGTATGATGAAGTTATGAATCAGACTGAAGGCCTTCCCTAATATAAACAAGATGTGTTTGTGAAACTTCAATGTACCCCAAATGGCCTTTGGAGAAAAGACCAATGTTAAGTTTTCACGTGAAGTTCGGACTGAAAGACAGATACATAGATAGACAGACGGACATAAAACAATATGTTCCGATCTTTCGATAAGAGGACAAGTGAGATCTTATGTCTCTGAGAGGACCTTACGAATATTTCGAAAAATCTTCACATCACTTTGGTAAACGCTAAATACCATGAAACAGTACCATTTATATTTGCAAAGAAAGGCAAATTCTTGTTATAAATACATTTTCACTCCAAGCATCCAGTTCGGAAACTTTCCTTCCATTAAAAAGCCACTTGTCAAAACGGGCGCAGCAATTATTTGACAAGTTTCTAAAATTTCACACAGTTAAGTTAGAAGATAAATTGTACACTTCACAGTATGTTAGCATTGCATTGTGTACTATTTTGTTGATATATTGCTCAAGATGTAGATATTTAGCAATTAAACATTCTTGGGACAGCAGTGGGAACCGGGATCCAATGGATATCTAAAGATATCTCGAGAAATTATCCCAATATTTCATCACATATTTTTTAACTTTTAACTTGTACAGAAATTCACTCGACAACTTTACTATTTATCTTCGAATAGGGGTTTGTCAAGCAAATAACGCGCATGCGCACAAGCCGTAGTTCATTTACCTGTTTCCCTCGAGGGGGCAAGTCGATAACAATTCTATAATGGGATAATAAGCGTGACGGATTATTCTGCAATTGTGATTCGTTAAATCGAAAAAATGGGCGGACACGATCATTGTTGCGTGTATGGGTGTGATCATAGACGGAATAAACTGTCAAATAATTGTAGATTCTTCACCTTTCCAAAAAAATCGGCATTAAAATGCGATGGATTCATGCGTCGGGTAGACATAACTTGAGTTTAAAAACACTTACAAATAACGTGAAAGTTTGTGGATGCCACTTTATTTTGGGAAAGCCAGATAGAACTGATAAGAACAATCCTGACTATGTACCAAATAGAAATATACCAAGTATTTTGACGAAGAAACCCACCAGACAATCTAAAACGAGCAAAAAATCGTCGGAATATACCAAGACTCTAGAAGCGGCCGAACAAAGCTAAACCATAGTTTCTAGAGTTACAAAGAGAAATCGACGACAATTATCACTCTGCGAAATCCCCAGTCCCTCCAATGAGATTGAGATATCTTCCGAAGTAAGTATTATTCATTTATAACTGCATGTATTATGTCCGTCATTCAAAGGCCGAAGAAGATTTTGAGGTACGGAAATAACGAGAAAACTCCACAAAAGAAATCTAGATTGACTCCGTATTGGATTAAAATTTTGGAGAAGAAGATATATAATAGTCTGTTGAAATATTTATATACAAATCAGTTCACCATAAGGATCCTGTTCAAAACTGAATTATCATTTAAGTGCAAATATCGTATGGAAAATACTGCATTCCGCATGATTTCGAAATCTTAAAATACCTACTCTTCGCATTTTCTCGAGCCAAATCCCACTATTCATCCGTGAGCTATAAAATTTCATAATTAGGCTATAGGCCTAATATATCATATCATCAAAACGGTATCGAAACTTAAGTTGATTTCTGTTCTGGGGTAAAAAAAACTGACTTTTGTTAACCCATTACCACACAGTGACTCCTTTTGACTCCCCACAAAATAATGGCTTTGGAAAACATCGTGGGAAATGAAGAAATTGCTTGTGACAAGCAATTTCTTCAATTACCACAATGTTTTCTGCATAAATATACCAAAAAATCAAAATTTCATTCACTTCAAATTGTCGTCTGCATCATTTTTGATTTTGGAATAGTCTAAAAATTGCCGTTTAATTATGGGTTAAGACACTATTAAATTCAAAATAAAGGCCAAATGAATACGTTCGTTTCCCTTCTTATTCGAAAAACACGGAACCTGATCAGTAAAATTAATGCTTAAATTGCGCTCCGACTGGGATGTTTAGCATTATTGATCATTATTTGGTTTTGAAATAATGATACCGATGATCTGTCTCACTACCGTATTGCTATTAATTTCGGTTGTTCGATTTTTTTTCCTTCGAATTCCGTTCAATGACAATTTCGTCTGATTTGTCACATATCTTTGATTGGTGTCCAAAATTTTTACAGCTTGATTAAAGGTAAAAGTACATTTCGATTGCCAATATTGATGGGATCATTATTGTCAATACAAAGGGTTTTGCAGATAGGCCTACTGGTATATCACGCGTTTGACAGTCTCGTCGGTACAGTACTTTAATATCGCCTTATCAGTATATCACAATCAACGTTATCGGCTTTTCAACAGCAACAAAAAAAACCTGTCATTCCAAAACCCTTTCCTCGCCGATATGTTCCAAAGAAACGTGCCAATGCGAATATTAAATCTCGAGGAAAAAAAAGAAAGAAAAAAGAAGGCTCGTTAGATCAGGGGCCGGTCGGTCATCAATCAAACCATCTTTTATGAAAATTATGGAGCAAATTAAGGGGAAATGCTTACCATCACCGTTTAATTCTTTTGTCAGAATGTTTTCACGAGTCAGGGACAGGCTTAGCAAATATCATGCATAATACCAAGTGGGGTTTATTCATAGTGGCGGATCCAGAGTCGTTTCGGGGGGATCAAATGCCCCACATCCTGTAGTGTAATTTATTCATTTTTTTTAAAACTTGTTTAACTATTTCCAAGACAGCAAATATTGAGACTGTTCTGATCGAATACAGTTGAACTCGACATTACTATTACTGACAACAGAAACTGTGTAATAAATACCCAAGATATATATTTGGGGAGAAAGACAACACTGGTCAGCAACTTTTTCCCCTTTGACATTTAAGTTTTCGTAGGCTATTACTTTCGAGGACGTGATAGCCTTGTCTTTGGGAAAGGTAAATGAACCCCTCGGTGGTGCTATAACACTTCATGTTTTACTTTAGAAATCAACAATTTTATAGCCCGTAACTCTTTTTGAAAATTGTGCCAGCCTTCAGTCGTTGGAGAAAGGGTAAAATCTCTCTGCAAAAATCGCCTTTAATGGCAAAAACATCGTAAAAGTTGATTTGATGATTCGTTGTTAAAATGTTCTCAATAACGAAATGTCGTTGACTGAATGGTTAAGACTATTATGTTGGAATATGCCAATCGCCGGTGTTATTGCAAAACCTCGTAACTGCAGTTTGATTTAAGCTGTAATAACAAGATTTTAAAATATATATTTGATATAGGAGTCGACATATATCGACTATTCATCCCATCAAAATGTATGCGCAGACAAGTGAACGGGCTTCGTGGTCATTATGGGAATATGACAATAGGGATAAAAAGAAACCGATAGAAATGATGAAGTACATCTATTTATTTTCAATTTTGACCAATTTTGACATCTTGGAGTATAAGTGATTCATCTCGCACACAATTCGATGTATAATCATGCTTAAATGTGTAAATAAACTTAGTTTTTAAACGTGTATTCTACAAACAAAATAGAGCGATAATTTACCGGGAGTAAATAGTGCCCCCTCAAGAACACTGGAAGTACATTTTTAATTTTCTTTGTGAAGAGTTTCGCAAGGGGAATAACTCTTTGACAAACCTCTATTGAATCTCCTACCTGACGCCGAATATATACTAGGACAAAAAAGATACGCAACCCCAATTTTTCATAATATTTTCGACAAAATATGTTTTTAATGGCTGTTGAGTACATTTTTAATATACCTGCATCCATACGCATAAATACAGTGCCATTTTCTGCGGGTGTCGTACATTCATCACGTGATACATGGTAAATTGTTACAAGAGATGTTTGTAAAACATATATGCCCATTCAAGTGCCTACATTTGATGTAGGTCAAAGTCCAAGGTCAAGTTAACAAGGTCCAAGGTCATGGTCAAATATGAAAGGTCTTGGTAGGAGGTGTCTATGTGTGAAATATCAAGACTGTATATGTAAAAGTAAAATGAAATATAGGCCAGATTAAAGTTTTTAAAAGTAGGCCAAATGCCAAGGTCAAGGTCATGGTCAAATGTGAAAGGTCTTGGTTGGAGGTGTCCATGTGTGAAATATTAAGGCTGTAGGTGTAAAAGGACATGATATATATATATGCCTGGTTTAAGTTTTTTTTAAAAGTAGGTCAAACTGCAAGGTCAAGGTTGCAATATTCAAGGTCATAGTCAAATGTTAAAGGTCTTGGTAGGGGGTGTCTATGTGTGAAATGTCAAGGTTGTAGGTGTAATAGGACATAAGATAAAGGCTAGGTTAAAGTTTTCTAAAAGTATGTAAAAATCAAAGGTCAAGGTCACACAGGCCAAGGTCATGGTCAAATGTGAAAGGTCTTGGTAGGAGGTGTCCATGTGTAAAATATTGAGGCTGTATAGGTAACAGGACATGAGATATATGCATAGTTTAAGTTTTTTATAAGTAGGTCAAACTCCAAGGTCAAGGTCCAAGGTCATGGTCAAATGTGAAATGTCTTGGTTGGAAGTGACCATGTGTGAAATATCAAGGCTATATGTGTAAAATTACATGAAATATAGGCCAGATTAATGTATTATAAAAGTAGGTCAAACACCAAGGTCAAGGTCACAAGGTCCAAGGTCATGGTCAAATGTGAAAGGTCTTGGTAGGAGGTGTCCATGTGTCAGATATCGAGACTGCATAGGTAACAGGACATGAGATATAGGCCTAGTTTAAGTTTTTTAAAAGTAGGTCAAAATTCAAGGTCAAGGTCCAAGGTCATGGTCAAATGTGAAATGTCTTGGTTGGAAGTGACCATGTGTGAAATATCAATGCTGTATGTGTAAAATGACATAAAATATGGGCCAGGTTAATGTATTATAAAAGTAGGTCAAACACTAAGGTCAAGGTCACAAGGTCCAAGGTCATGGTCAAATGTGAAAGGTCTCGGTCGTGGGTGTCCATGTGTCAAATATCAAGGCTGTATGTGTAAAAAGGACATGATATATCAGCTAGGTTAAAATTTTATAAAAGTAGGTAAAAGTCCAAGGTCAAGGTCACAAGGTCCAAGGTCATTGTCAAATGTGAAAGGTCTTGGTAGGATGTGTCCATGTGTGAAATATCAAGGCTGTATGTGTAATAGCACATGAGATATAGGCCCAGTTTATTTTTTTTAAAAGTAGGTCAAACTCCAAGGTCAGGGTCACAAGGTCCAAGGTCATAGTCATATGTGATAGGTCTTAGTCGGAGGTTTCCATGTGTCAAATATCAAGGCTGTATGTGTAAAAGGACATGATATATCGGCCAGGTTAAAGTTTTTAAAATGTAGGTCAAACTCCAATGTCAAGGTCACAAGGTCCAAGGTCATGGTCAATTGTGAAAGGTCTTGGTAGGAGGTGTCCATGTGTGAAATATCAAGGCTGTATGTGTAATAGGTCATGATATATATGCCTGGTTTAATTTTTTTTAAAGTAGGTCAAACTCCAAGGTCACAAGGTCCAAGGTCATGGTCAAATGTGAATGATGTTGATAGGAGGTATCTATGTGTGAGATATCAAGTCTCTATGTGTAAAAATACATGAGATATAGGCAAGGTTAAGAATTAAGTGTAAAAATCAACAAAGGGCAATAACTCCAAGAAGTCGATCGGCAAGGTTATGGTTCTTGTGCACTGCACCTCTCCATAATGAGATCTATCCACCTGTAAAGTTTCATGATTCTACCTTACATACTTTTTGAGTTGTGCTCTGGACAAGAATCAAGTTATAAAATCAACAAAGGGCAATAACTCCAAAAATATTATCAGCAGAGTTACGGTTCTTGTGCACTGCACCTCTCCATAATGAGATCTGTCCACCTGTAAAGTTTCATGATTCTTCCTAACATACTTTTTGAGTTATGCTCCGGACAAGAATTAAGTTTGAAAATCAACAAAGGGCAATAACTCCAAAAATATGATCGGCAGAGTTACGGTTCTTGTGCACTGCACCTCTCCATAATGAGATCTATCCACCTGTAAAGTTTCAAGATTCTACCTTACATACTTTTTGAGTTGTGCTCTGGACAAGAATCAAGTTATAAAATCAACAAAGGGCAATAACTCAAAAATTTTGATCGGCAGAGTTACGGTTCTTGTGCACTGCACCTCTCCATAATAAGATCTATCCACCTGTAAAGTGTCATGATTCTACCTTACATACTTTTTGAGTTATACTCCGGACAAGAATCAAGTTTGAAAATCAACAAAGGGCAATAACTCCAAAAATATGATCAGCAGAGTTATGGTTCTTGTGCACTGCACCTCTCCATAATGAGATCTATCCACCTGTAAAGTTTCATGATTCTACCTAACATACTTTTTGAGTTATGCTCCGGACAAGAATCAAGTTTGAAAATCAACAAAGGGCAATAACTCAAAAAATTTGATCGGCAGAGTTACGGTTCTTGTGCACTGCACCTCTCCATGATGAGATCTATCCACCTGTGAAGTTTCATGATTCTACCTTTAATACTTTTTGAGTTATGCTCCGGACAAGGTTTGGTCTACGGACAGACCGACCGACCTACGGACCGACCGACCGACACTTGCAAATCAATATACCCCCATTTTCTTCGAAAGGGGGCATAAAAAACTGTTTATCCCCTGCCGTATTTTCTAGATGACTATTATCAAAACAAATTTCCATCAAACACAAGCTAGAACATAGACAAAGAAGACGCCAAAGCGTTCACACACTTTTCACTACGCTACGCATAGCAAGGCAAGGCCAAAACCAGCGCCTAACTGCAGTACAGATGTTGTTGTTGGAAAAGGTTCAAAATGTTGTCGTAAGACATTGATGGGGCAAAAAATCGACACATTTTTTACTGTATACGTTGTTGGCTCTCAATTGGATCACAACCGATTGAGCACGAGGCGGACGTGCAAGAGATATGACGTCAAGGCAGGACCGAATAATCACGTTAACCCCACCTACGGGATAGGGTTAAGACTGCAACGGAGACCGCTAATAACTCGCATAGACTTCACAACATTCGAATATCGGATAAAATTGAACGAAAGAGATTGTTTTTTTCGACCTCCGTCCAATTTTTTTGTCGTATTGTGTTGACGCTCGGTTTAAACTGGGTGTTTTCTTACTAACGAAATTGACTACCAACAAGATTTTGTGAACTTTACAAGGTGAAATGTTATTGCTTTAAATGTATTAAGTTTTGTTTAAATCTGATTTGATGTCTTTGCGTAAGAAGGAATTGAAAATGAAGTTGCGTTTCTTTTTTGTTTCAGTATATTTAGACATCATCATGTTCAATTCCCATCAGAGCGAAATGGGTGTCAGGGCAAAGAACCAGAAACCCTAAAATTACAACTTGTATAAGTCTTGAAAGAGTCTTCAAATATCATAAGCGAGCAAAAGTGCTCTAGAATATGTCAACACTATGATTGACCTATATCTACAATAATTTGCAAATTCGTAACAAGAACTCCACGCCGTCAAATAAGTATGTTTAAGATTTCCAACTTATGTGTTTAAAAGTACATTTAAATGGCTTCTCTTATACAATTACATTACAATCATGCTCTACAAGTCAAAATAGATAAACCTTAATTTGTCCTTGATAGATAAATTGCAACAAATGGTACCTATCTTGTGACATTTCACAGAAATGTTTATCTACATTTATTACCTATGGGCATACTCAACTACTTAACTTGCATGAACCCAGGAACATCTGAAGAAAAGTTGACTATTATATACTAAGGTTTAATGCAGATAACTTTGTACAGATCAAATTGTTTTTAATAAAAATAACACAATATTATTAATTAATGATTGACAAAACCATTCGACTCTTCGGTGCCTTTTTAACTCAACGTCTTGCCTTTTCGATATATACAATGTATGTATTTCAACAAACGGGCGAAGCTTTAAGTGAGGTCGTACTTCAAAAAGAGGAAAATTAAACAGCCATTGTAAAGACGTTTTTAATGACAATGTTTGCTGACAAATTAATGACATGTACAAAATGGCTGATATGAACATGAAAAATAAAGGTCAACATTTTCTTCAGGGGAGGTGTTTGTGTAATACCTTCAACATTCTGGGACCATTCTTTCAATCCAAACCCTTTTGAGTCAGTACCCATGCTTGAACAAACACTTCGGATTTGTCGATAATTATCCTTTAAAGTGACATTTCACATTTATTTCATTTTTAAAAAGTATGTCTTGATGCAAAGATTATTTATTCTAATGCGTAGAAATACTATTAGTTTTTGTTAAGTTGTTATTTATAAGCGAAAAATATGCCTTTAAAGTTGAGACAGAAATGACAAATTCTATATAAATATGAACTGTTGTCCACAACAATTTGAGTAATTTTAGCACAAAAATATATATTTCTCGTAAACGGTTCAATAAATTGGCTTGAAATTTTCAGAATTTTCATAAGAAAGATGCTCTTTCAGATAAAATAAAAGTACAATTTATGTGAAAATAATTGTGAAATGTCACTTTAAGTATAAAGTAATAACATCATGACCCACATTTCTTTCTGGAATACATCAAATTGTGTGATTTTTTTTATAAAGGACACGAGTGATGGTCAAAACTTGTGCAAAGTTATTTTATAGTTCTAGTGAATTTGTAAAATTATAAAATTGCCATTGATTCAAAACATTTTTAATTGCTGTATGGTTATGGCAACAACATGTCCCAAAACTGTACATGAGCGATATCATACACGTACAATGACCGCAAAAAAGTAACCACGACGAACTTTGACTTCTTTCAGAACAATTTACAATAAACATATTCGATCAATTTATACAATACGAGTCCGTGCTTGAAGTCCATGCTCTGGCACAAATAGAATCTTCCTCCATTCGGGGCATCTTATCATCAGTTGTAATTAAAGTTGAACCTGGAAAGACAGAATAGAATTTGATTTTAAGTACCTTTCCCAAACAAGACCTGGTTTTGACGCCACTAGAACAAAGATATGGAAAACATTGAGGTGCTTTTGTCTCTAAGTTTTCTATGCTGTTTATTACCCCAAATCTATAATATCACCATCGCTTTTGCCAGGTACAGCAGCTTTCCTTAAGGAACAATCCACATTTTGACTATTTGGAAAGGGTTCACTACTCCAGTAATACATAGGAAAATTGTGCTAATATGATGTTGTAATCGCGTGAGATTGCAAATCATATTATACCGGGTATATCGGCAGTCTGTTACGTGCGCTCCTAAACAAGTATTTCTTTCACTTTCCTAATCTAATGTATCATATTTACAGTTGACGCTCTAAAGAATATCACTCAATTGAGCGTCTGTAAACTTGACCCATACTAATATTTTTTTGTATTTGATAGATCAAAGACAAAGATTTTATTTAAACAGATTAAAATTCTCCAAGGTTAGAAACCATACAGGCCCTATGTGTAGTGTTTGTAATACGATCACATTAGAGATAAATAAAATAGTGTAAGAATAATAACATCAAAACCATAAGAATCGTCCTAATCAACCACAGGGCTCCAGGATTTATGCGTTTTTATTTCCATGTAAAACTTTGATATTTATGTTCTCCATCCATATTTAATGAGACAGTGTTGGTTTCAACAAATCATTCTGAATTATTATACAAACTCTGCTGCACAATCAGAAGTACATCACTGTGTACTATATATCAAACAGTTACAGCATTTCTCACAAAACCCACGTTACAAATACTGGGTACTTTATTTCTTTTCGTTAGGTCACCTACATTAGGGGCGTAGCCAAGAATTTTGTAATGTTAAAGCCCATGGTGTTTTGTTGAGTCGCTATGACGCAGTTTGATGCCAAAAGGGAATCTTCTGGAAAACACTGTTGAAAATGTTAAATTACATTCACTCGAAATTGTCGCCTACAACATCTTCGAAAATGGGAGAGTCCAATTTTTCGTGGTTGCGGGGGTTCCATGGAATCAGAAAAGCTTCCAATCGTTCCATGACTTTCCTCAGTAATTTTACTTAAGATAAATCGAACCTAAAAAACACATCTCCTAGTCAACAATATCATTTTATCCAAAGTTGGAAAAGATCAAGAGGTCGTTTTAATATCGCCTAACAGAGAAATAAAACAATGTAAGAATAATTACATCAAAACCATAAGAATCTTTCTAATCAACCACAGGGCTCCAGTATTTATGCGTTTTTATTTCCTTGTAAAACTTTGATATTTATGTTCTCCATCCATATTTAATGAGACATTGTTTGTTTCAACAAATCACTCTGAATTATTGTACAAACTCTGCTGCACAAACAGAAGTAGATTACAGGGTTTAATCCTATTTGGTCTATTCCCAATTCGTCTACTATTTTGGCCATCATTCCCATTTCGTTTACTTTTCTATACATTGTAAATCAATATGATATATTTTATTTTGTATTAAATCATTTGCATTCTTATTTGATTTGTGAATATATTGACTTGATTTCTTTTCTTCAAACAACAAGAGCCGTCAGAGACCGACAATGCTCCCCGAATAAGGCATTGTAACAATAAACGTATGCCATGCAGAGCTATTTGATTTGGCCCAAGGGTTATGGAGAAATCACTCCGGACGAACGGACAGACAAAGAGGCGACTGTGTGCTCTCCCTTCGGGGAGCATAAAAATAATGTTTATTGATAATTTGACATGAAAGTAGACAAGTTGGGACAGTGGACGAATAGGGACTCAGTTCACGAAAATAACAGACGACGAAATGGGAGTAGACCAATTGGGATGTTACCGATTATTGTGTACTATATATCAACCAGCTACAGAATTTCTAACAAAACCCTCACTTAAAATATTGGGTACTTTATTTCTTTTCGTTACATCACCAGGGGCGTAGCCAGGAATTTTGTAATGTTGAAGCCCATGGTGTTTTGTTGAGTCACTATGACGCAGTTTGACGACAAAAAAGGAAACCTCTGGAAAACACTGCTGAATATGAAGAAATTGCCTGTGACAAGCAATTTCTTTATTTCCTACATCGTTTCCTAAGCAGAGAGACCGAAAATGTTAATTTACATTCACTCGAAATTGTCATCTACAACATCTTCGAAAATGGGAGAGTCCAAAATTTCGAGGTTGCGGTGGTTCCATGGAATCTGAAAAGCTTCCAAACAAATCACTCTGAACATTCCTGCAAAGTTTAGTCTTTGCCAGTGGAGCTAAAACACATCTCCTAGTCAACAATATCATTTTATCCAAAATTGGAAAAGATCAAGAGGTCGTTTTAATATCGCCTTCAAGAGAAACAAGAGCCGTCACAGACGGATTATGCTCCCCGAATAAGTGTTTGTCACAAAATAAAAACTATCATACATTAAGCCCCCTTTTCCCATGACAGCTTTTTAGTACACACATTATTTATAGAATATTGTCTAGAACATCCTATTTATTACATGAGCACAAAATTTCATTAAATTCTGCCCATTAGATGAAGAGAAATAAGAGAAAAACTAATTTTTACACTAAGGCCCCTTTTTCCATGACGCAGCCTTAAATTTACAAACGGAGAAAAAGGTCTCTAGGTATTGACCCAGGGAGTTCACATGTGAAGTTTCATTGAATTTGGTCCAAGGGTTGCTGAGATATGGCTGTGGACGGACGGACGGACGGACGGACACACGGACACACGGACGGACGGACGGACGGACGTACGGACGGACAGCGTGGCGACTATATGCTCCCCCGAAATTTTTTCGGGGAGCATAATAAAACAATGTAAGAATAATAACATCAAAACCATAAGAATCTTTCTAATCAACCACAGGGCTCCAGTATTTATGCGTTTTTATTTCCTTGTAAAACTTTGATATTTATGTTCTCCATCCATATTTAATGAGACATTGTTGGTTTCAACAAATCATTCTGAATTATTGTACAAACCGTGCTGCACCATAAGAAGTACATCAATGTGTACTATATATCAAACAGCTGCAGAATTGAAACAAATATTCTTTCCAAGCATTCAGTCATTTTTTCAACGACTACAATAACATATCTTTGGGTTTCATATATAAGAGAGCTTTGGGAAACATTGAGCGCCACGACGAAAAGGCTGATCAGAGCGATTGTCTAGTCACAACAAAGAACAGAGAAACATTGAGAGCGACGAGGAAAAGAATAATAATAAGAATTTCATTCTTCCCAATATATTGAATCGCGCTTTGAAAAGACAATTATAATGATATTTGCGACGCGTTTTTGTCGATATCTTTTGAAAATAACACATTTTACTCATGAAAATTTCATTTTGTAACTATTTTTTATCGTGTGACCTTAATGCAAGATAAATATAATCCCGAAATATAATAACTTTATAATCTACTCAAAACATTCATTCAAAACATTACACAAAACAGTCTTCCTAATACTATCGCCTAACAGAGAAATAAAATAGTGTAAGAATAATTACATCACAACCATAAGAATCTTTCTAATCAACCACAGGGCTCCAGGATTTATGCGTTTTTATTTCCTTGTAAAACTTTGATATTTATGTTCTCCATCCATATTCAATGAGACATTGTTGGTTTCAACAAATCATTCTGAATTATTGTACAAACCGTGCTGCACCATAAGAAGTACATCAATGTGTACTATATATCAAACAGCTATACAGCTATAATGTTTCTCACAAAACCCTTACTAGGTACTACTACTGCATTTCTTTTTATTCTTTTGATAACATCACTTACATGGCTCGTCAAGAGGCTGAATATATCTACCCACGAATACCTTTTATACTTACTTCACTCAAATACGTTTGGAATAGTATAATTTAAATATAAAATCAAGTTGTTGAAAACTCGTAAAGAATCACAATCACATACATGTATGTAACCACGATATTTCCTGAAAGAAATTTCAGTGAAATTTGATAGTATCTAAATACCATATGTAAGACATTATGGGCTCAAAACAATTCAATCGATTAGAATTTGTTTATGCATGGCCATTATTCGCCAAGATAAATAACATGATCAAAATCGTTGATACGGATATCCATAAAATCTAAAGCAGTTTCCAATTAAATGACCCATAAAGATTAAGGACTCAAGACAAAATATTTATTTACAGTCGTGTGTTTTTAAGCTCTAAAAGACATTATTTCAACAGATAAGATTTCGACCTTCCACCATTCAACAGACAAAGATCTCCATTTCCGAAGACAAATAACCCTTTTCTTATATTCAAGAAATTTGCAAAAATCTTGATATTTTCTGCTTGCAAATAGTTATGACCAAATAATATGATCGCATCTAAAGTTTAATACCTTACAAAATTGTTATCATGCTATGCTCTGAAATGAGATCTTCAATTATCATGTTTTCTTTTTACCAATTCTACATTACAAGAAGTTAGAACCTGCCACTGTTTGGGAAATAGCTTAGACAAATAAAACACATTTCAAAATCCTGCCAGACCGTTACAAGTGAAGCGTAAAATGGTCATTAATATTCTCCTCACACAGGACCACGTTTAATTAATCTAATTTGAACAAAAGCATGAAAATCTTTAACAAAAGCGTGAACCCCGATTTATTTACACTTGTTAGGCCTCCTCTAAAAAATCACATTAACCCTTTAACAAGTAATCCTGTTAAAAACATTGAAAGAGCCTCAGTAAACAATAAAGGGTAGAAGGCAATGGTGTTGACTATTGAAATTAATCTTCACTTTATGAGGGAGCCAGGTCAATTATGACAATAATCAAGTAAAATTTTGTGGTTTTCAATTTCAACATGTTTATGGAATATAGACCATATAATATAAGTTAAATAATCATCTCTATATCTTTTAACCCATTACTGCACAGTGACGCCTTTTGACTCCCTTACAAGAAAATTCTTGGGAAAACAATGTGGAAAATGAAGAAATTGCTTGTGACAAGCAATTTCTTCATTTCCCACAAGATTTTCTACCAAAAAGGACCAGAAGATTTTTAATTTCCTTAACCTGAAATTGTCATCTGCATCATCTTTGAATTTGGACCAGTCCAAAATTTGTCGTCTGGTAATGGGTTAATCTATTCCATCAAATCATTATAATGAAAAGTCAATATAAGCATCAGTAAAGTAGAAACTATCATACTTTATTAATTTATGTGAACCTTATTTGGTTGATAGGTGTAAAGAAAGGGCACATGTTCTTGTGTCTATGTTTTCAAAATACTGATTTTCTAATAATTATCACGTTGTAATGGCTGAAAATAAAGCACAGCAAGAAACGTGAATGGTTTTATTCCTCCGACCTCGGTGCCGTCTTTTGATGTCCACATAATTTTGTTAATGAAAATAGTACAATATTGTTTAATAAGATCTAGCTATTGTTTTAACAGACGCACAGGAAGCGGCCATCAAAGCTTTAGAAAAAAGTATTCAAACATTTTGTCTACACCACAAAATTGTGCAATATATCTTTCGATAAAAAATGGTCAATAAGTAATTTACTAATTTTAAATTGTTGCAATATTGTTTTGTTTTTATTATTCATTTTTTTATATTTTTTTTTTCAAATATAACTCATCCCCTTCTGTTCTCAGTTATTTTTTTATCAAGACAGTTTCTAACCAGATAATCACAAGCTGTGGCTCACCCTCAATGAAAGGTTAATTTTAACCCTTTCCCAAACGGCAAAATTTTAGGGTGATCCACTTCCATAAATGTCACAGATGACAAAATGGGTGTTATTAAAGATAGGATATGTGTAGAATATGGCATAGAAAATATTGAGACAAAAGGAGAAACTGCTGGTTATCAGCAGTTTCTTCTTTTATTTCAATGTTTTCCCAAGCCTTCGTCAAAACCAGGTCTTATTTGGGTTTGAGTTTATTGTGGTTTTACGCCGTTTTTAACTGCCAGGGTCATATCGCGGCGGCTGGAGCACCTACCAATGGATTCCTGTTGTTTCTCAAACCAGTACTACCACAACACCCTTACCGAGCCTCCAGCTGCTCGCCCACTTAGGTTAACGATTTCAAACCCATTGGTGGGTGACAATTTTGTCAGAAAGGGTATTAACCGCGGCCGGGTATCGAACCCGGGACCTCTGGAACGAGAGGCAGATGCGCTACCAACTGCGCTAAGGCCGCGGCCTAGGTCTTGTTTGGAAAAGGATTAAAAGAAGATACTGGTATGAGTTTTGACACATGAAGTGTAACATTCTATTATCATAGGATTAAATGACCATTTCTGTACAGATCATCAAGCGTTTAAATCAGCTAATTCAGCCGTAATCTTGATCACTGAAAAGTTTGGTATTTGTCAAACATTCAGTGGACTTCATACAAAGACAAATTACTCTAGTCCCTAGGGTGCTCTACTGTTTTGTTCCGCCAATAAATGAAAATTCACCGTTTTTGTCATCAAGTCTCGTTTATAAAATTGACCATCTGTTGCTAAGTTTGAGCTCTAGACTGGCTTTAATCAGGAGACTCGGCTTCATGCCTAATTCAATTTGATACTATTTGTTTAACCCTTCATTGTTCAAAGAGTCAACCCTTTTCGAATATCTTATATGTAATTTCTAAGAAATACGGTAAAACATCAATTCAGCATTTAAAACTAACATTTGATCGAACTTACTCAGAATTATAAAGGCTATCATTAATCTACTTTATCTTGCAATAATCAACAACGAGGTCAAAGGAATGATTTCATAGAATCAAATCGTCTAGGCTGGCAAACAACTAATCAGTCATTCTGGTAAAATCAGCTTAGCCAAAACTTCAATACAAACACCTAATATTGCATTAGAGCAAAAGTAATAACATAATATTACACAAGAGACAGTGTTCAAGAGTTGGAAAGTGACGCTCATTTTGACACTGACAATTGTGCAGCCAAATTTAGAATATTGACATCAGAAATTTCTTCCACATGACCTGTTGCGTCATAAAAATAACCTATATTTAGTACAACCAGATCAACTTTCTTGTGTGCATGATCATTAGCATTTGTTGGGTATTGGCGTTGATATTCGTGTATCCAAGTTTAGAAACTAATCAACGAGTACTAAAATTTCCACTTGACCTGTTGCATTCTGATAGCACCTATATTTAGTGCAATTGGATTAAATATCTTGCATGTATGACCATTAGCATAGCACCAAACATTTGTTGGGCAGAACGGGCAGATGGTCTAACCTATATTTAGTACCCTTAAATATTTACGGTCCATAAACTAGACTAGTTGACAGATTCCATTCATGAGGACACAAGGACTTCCTTGCTAAAACTCACATAACACAGTGAACAATGAGTACCAGCATTTAATATTATTTCTGAAAATATATTGAAGGATTATTAAACATAATTTATGGTAATTTTTAGGGCGTGCAAAATCCCATGAAGTAATGAATGTGCAAACATCTCTATTTACAAAGTTTATACCGGTAAATGAAATAAGAAAGTTAAAGAAGAAATCAAATGGAGATACTTAAATCAAACAAAGTAATGCTGTATGAGATTCGATCAGGGTCAAAAAAGATTCTCAAGTTTAACAATTAATGTAATGAATCACGTTACCAAGGCCCGGAAGTTAGATCATCCCATTCACAAAAGACAAACAACTGTCTTAGTCACCCGGGCGGTAACGTCTTTGTCTGTGACACAGGTTCTTCCAAATTTGGGAGACAATGGAACACAAAAATACCCAACAGGGTGTTGGAGTGCATGCCCGACGCCATAATTAGAAAACATGTCTTTATTGAACACTTTTCTTTTTGTTTCTCATCTTTTACATCTGGGCAATACTTTGGGTTAAAGAAAAGTCCTTGCAATATGGGCATTACCCCTATACATGTATTTGTCTTATAAACCACCCACAATACTTATTTCATTTCTTATAACAACATTATAAACTTCATAAAATTAAATTACAATGAAGTGCAATCAATTCAATAGGCGCTTTAAGTCATTTTTTTAGATCACTATGCAACTTTTATTCCATTTAAAACTTACTTGCTTACCTGATAAAGCTCAAAATTATGTAAGCGAATATGAAACTAACCGAAATGCTTCATAATTTGAATGCTTCTTCGATTATATAAATACAGAAAGACGAGTTAAGACACATTCAGCCAGTTGGGCATCACAAATTTACTTGTAGAGAGAGAAGTAAAGGGTTTCAAAAACGAGGAGACAACAATTAAAGACACAATAAATTGTTCTTTTTGAATCCCTATTGTTGAGCTTAGGGGCCATTAAATATCGAAGATTGGCATGGCATGTGTGTTTCATGTACGAATTACGAATCCTTTTTTAGAGAATTATGGGATTTAGCCGGGCCATTTGTCACCCACTCTGAATAGCGCACAATAATGAAATATTTTTGACACTTTTGTTTTCAGAATGTTCAACAAAGCATGAGTGCCTTGAAGAGGGTATTTATGCCTTGTAATGATTGTTTGTTGGATCGCCCATTGTCTTCAGCATTGGGCTCCGGCTTTGACCATCATACCCTTGTTGAGGAAAATCTGTGCCATATTTAGGAATACATGTACTTGAGATTATTAGAAATTAGAAAATGTGTTACTACTTTCAATATTCTCTATAGTTATACTAAGTTAAGACTTAATTTCATTTCTATAAGAAATGCATTAAATTGTAATCTTTGAATTGAACTGATCAAAAAGTGTTTCAGAAAGGACATCAATAGATTCTCTTTTGATTAATGAGATTGAATACACAAAAACTCTAAAACTAGCTTTGTGTAAAAATAAAACATAGAACTGCATAATGATATGAGATAATCACTAAGAAATCCAATTTGAAATATATACAAATAGATAACACTTTCAATGGATGATATCGACAATCTTTTCTAGGAGCAACAAAGACATCAACAGATTTCTTGGTCAGATGACCAATTCTGTCCTTGTTGGTCTAATGACCCCGTGTGACATTTCCCATAATTAAAACCCTGGGGTGACTGCTTCATCAGTTCACTGGACCATCATGAGAATAATGTTTGAGACGGTCAGATGTTTCAATGGTTATTGTCATAAACTTCTGTAATAATTTAAGTTAAGACTAATAAATATGACTGTAATGAAATAAAATCTTGATCTGTTTGTTATATTTTAGCATTATTAATGAAGTACATGCGCTATTTTGGTGTTGTAATTTGATATGATATATAATATTAAATATCAATATTGGCAATATGATGTTGCATTAAAATGATAAAGATCATTTCATGAATTTCTCATTAAGTGCAAACATGATTTATTTGATCTTATTACATGTTATTTGAATAATTGATGATACATCATAGCACAAATTTCATTTACTTTTTCTATTCAAGAATAGTGAAACATTTCGTTGATTTTCATCCAAAACCTCGTAACTGCAGCTTGTTTTAAGCTGCAGTTACGAAGTTTTTGTTGAAAAGTGGCAATTTGGAATGCCATAGCCAGACAGAATGTCAGAAGTCTAGCTAGCTAGCTGCTGGAGCACCATCAGGAAGAAATAAGATCCAGCCAAATATGGTTAATAATAATAAAGTTGGCACCTGTTACGTGGATTTACAAGCTCCTAATTTCTACACCTCTCCTCATCAGGTATTTATTAAATGGGATACTTCATACATTTTCTTCTCAGTCAAATTACTCCCCGAGACCAGAACATGTTTCCCTTACTACTTTCATGGTTGTCTACTAGTTCTGACATGATTCTGCTAGATTTGAAATGCTGCATAGACAAAGATCAGCCTGCATGCAGCATATAACAAATTTAGCCTGCAGCATTTTACATGCAGTCGAAACTTGTTTTATGCTTACTGCTTCCAACCCAAATTAATACTAAAGGTCAGAAGCCTTGAGGGAGTAAGTAAGCAAGTACATAATTTCACTAATGTAACATTTTTGCCACTCTCTTCGGAGACAGCAGACAACTGAGGAAAGAAAATATAGACCTAATCATGCATTATTTTTGTTTTACACCCCCATGCAAATTTTTATGGTCAGTAAGATTCTGTTAAAGGTTCATGTTGTTTAGTTAATATTTATGAGTTATTATTTATGGTCAAAAAGTGACAGTTTTGTCCATTTCAAGGTAACATATTTTTTCACGTAATTAAGATAAACCTAAAAATTACACTCAGCCAAGATCTTACAGTCACCAACATTCTATTCAAGTTTCATATTGATTGGTCAATATTTGTAGTTGCTAGAAAAAAAACAAAACAACCATTTTCGACATTCAAGGGCAGATAACTCCAGAGTCTCTGGTTCAATCAGATTTCTTTAAAGGAGTCTGAGAGGTTCACCTAAGGATCATTCCTGTGAAGTTTGATTGAAATACATTTAGTAGTTTCTTATTTTTCTTAAGAAAAAGTTGACGACACTGACAGGCGGATGCTTACACACACAACGGACACAGCACCATGACAATAGCACGCTGGCCAGATGGGAGCTAAAATCATAAGAATTTATGGGAATCAAAGGTCTTGATATAAAAGAATACAAATGGGAAAAGAAAACCTCTGGGCTTTTTTATGCTAGAATCAATCTGTTGAGGCATCATTTCGACACTTTTCAACGAAGACCTTGTAAATGCAGCTTGTTTTAAGCTGCAGTTACGAGGTTTTCGTTGAAAAGCAGTGATTTTCATGGTTCAAGCTCTTTGTCTCACGCCAATAAATCTTCATCATGGTAATTATAGGCTTCTCAAGTCGACTTTAAAAGATTTGTTGCTTTTTTTTAAATTTATCTATATCACTGTCTGTTCTGTCTATTAACCCTTTCCTTAATGACATTTTTTGGAAGGGTCTAAATTTATTAAGAAGATGCATGCGGACAAAAAAATTCATCATTGTATGCTACTAAAAGTGAAAAAAAGTTTATATTCAAGAGAGTAAAACATTGAGAGAAAATAAGAAAATGCTTGAATTAAGCTTTTTCTAATTTTCTCTCAATATTTTTCTCCTATAGATGGACATCTAACCAAACATTGCTTGGGAAAAGATTATTGCATTTCAACTGGAATGATTTATATAGTCTGGATAGGACTTTATTTTCTCAGATCTGCTTCGTGATTAGTCAGATCTAGGAATCCTTGGTTTTGTAGGAATTTTCATTTTTTAGTTTTTTTTTTTCAATAAATTATAATTGGTGAAAAAAACTAGAACTGTCGCAAAGCGGACAAATACACCCACTAGCGCATTGTCACTGAAAAAGTGCCATAGGTCAAATGGTTCTTGACTATTCCCCCCCCCCCCATTAAAAAGTTCAAAGTAGCATAACTCTGAAACTACTGACTGGATCAAGATGAAAATTGCAGGTGCACAACTTCATATGATAGGAAACAACCTGATAAAATTTGAGCAAAATTGGTCAAAAACTGTGGGAGGAGAAGAGGGCACAAAATTATGTCTACGAATGGACAGACAGACGGACAACCTGATTCCAGTATACCCCCCATAATTTCGTTGTGGGGGGTTTAAAGAAGCAATGCTGTTGTACAATTGTCCTAGTGCATGAAGTATGTGTCCATTGTTATAGATGATAAAATAAATTGGACTTCCAAAAAAAAATTCTAGTTGATAAAAATAATTAGATTGATTGGATTGGGTATAGCGCCTCTTTCAACTGGTATGGTCATATTGTGGTGGCTGGAGCACCTAACCATGAATTCCGGTCATTTCTCTTATCAATACTTCCATGACATCCATCCTTTCTGAGCCTCCAGCTGCTTGCCAACTTAGGCTTACAATTATCCAACCATTTGTGAAAGACAAATGCAAGAATGGATGTTTGCCGCGGTCAGGGATCAAACCCTAAACTTTATGTATGAGTGGTACCCTCTACCAACAGCGCTGTGGCCTGTGGAAAAGGGAGAAATTGCTAAACATCGGATTATCACAAGTATTTTCTTTCTTTTCGTCAATGTTTTCTGAAGCTTTATTTAGGTGCATCAATACTCAAAAAGTGTCTAAAACAAATTGTTATATTTTTCTTCTTGTTTTGATTTAAGATAAGAACGAAGCAAGTAAATAGAATATATTGTTGAAACCTTGTTACACATACTAGATCTAAAGAATTTCAATGGATTTAGGAATTGATATTTCCTTATTAGACAAGAGTCAAAATGTATCAGTCCTAATACAGAATTTTGTCATTCCTCACAGATAAAGAGTTTAACAAAGGCTTATTGGACAGTTTAATTACTCATTGAGGGGATTATGAATTGAAGCATGCAAAAGGAACTCAGCCAGATGTTCAAGAAATACACTGTTTTTACTAATGATGTCCCTCTATTTCTCAGACTCTTTATCTAGAAATAAATTTTTAAGATTTTTAAAGAGCTTTACTTAATTAAAAATATTCAAATCTAACTGTACAACAATTTTCCGTTTTTACCATTTTAAAACAATTTATATCAACAAGAGCTGTCCGAAGACAGCGCACTCGACTTTCTAAGTTGCTTAATATAAAGGGGGCATAACTCCAAATATAGTGGAGCCAGGGTCATGGGCCCTAGTAGTAAGGTGGAGGGTGTGATGGTGAATGAGTATTCCAAGTTTGGGTTGAATCCCTTTGATAGTATGGAAGTTATTGATGTTTGAAAAAACGTTTACCTTTGTTGCAACGCCAACGCCGATGCTGACGCCGACGCCCGGGTGACAGTATAAGCTCTCATTTTCTTAGAAAAGTTGAGCTAAAAATAGCGTATATCAGGAGAAATGATGATTTACATTCTCATCTTTTTATATTACCTTTAAATTTTTGCTGTAAGACCCATTCAGCATCTACGGCAGATCCAGGATTTCTGTTAAGGGGGTTCGAAGATGCGAACTTTATTAAGGGGGGGGGGGGGGGTCTTTTTTGTAGTAAAATGCAATTTCGACTGAATTTGAGCTCTGCATGAAAATGAAATAATCAGGCTACAGACAGGGGTTCTCCCCCACCCCAAAATGCCCTCTGTATCTGCCACTAAACATTCACATCACTTCAAAAAGTGTTAAAAATTGCACTGGGGACCTTATTTGGATGTACTCTGACAGTACTATTAGGCTGTGAATGAATGTGTGTGTAAACTCTGCCTTTAGAAAAAAAAGAACATTTATACAAGGTTCTTTTCTGTTAGTTTTCTATACACAAAATGGAGATTTTTTCAACAGCAGCATGGTAATAAAATTACTGTGTGGTGAAAAAGTGGATTGGAGAAAAAAATACTATCTCAGAAATTATAGACTAACATTAGTCCCAATGGAATTACCATATCATTCAACAATTAAGATAATACTTTCAAGCAAAAAGGAAAACTGCACATAAAATTTTATGGTCCATTGCACTGGCCTATTAGACTAGCTCCTGACGACATTAAGGACCAATCAAATTACAGATAAACAACTGTCAGTCTGTAACAAGTTGTTTTTGTAGACTGGTCCCTTCCTAACAGAACATGGCATGTTATACTCTTCTACTATAATATATGGGTTTTTATTAATAAATAACAAGGCTTAACTTAAATCATAGAATTGTGTTACATTTTCTGAATCAAAAACTATAAGAATAAATAGTTTTGTCGACAAGAATGGGTATCATTAAAATAACTTAGTATTATATTCCAAATAACAAAATTTAAGACCAGTCCAATTTAAAAGATGATGAAGACAACAAAATGGACATCAATAAATATTGGACAAGTGAACAATTTGATACAGAAAACAAAATGTGTTTGTGAAACACCAATGCCCCTGAAAAGGCCAATGTTATGTATTTGCTTTAAGTTTCGGACTGACAGATGGACAGACACACACATGCATGACGGACACAGGGACATGACATAAGCCCCGCTGGCTTTCCGGAAGTGGAGCTAAAAAGTAAATGGAGAGAAAATCAGCAGTCACTAAGTAAAGGATCATTTGGCTCCTGATGACAGATTTTTATCAGTAATTCAATCTAAATGCTGTATGTACTGTTGCAAGTGAGCCTCTATGATGACATCAGTTGCATTTTCCTATGTGACCTAGGCTTCCAAACAGGGATCATCTCACAATCTGGTAAGGGAGAAAAGTATTGATACTATGCAGGCTGCCTATGGTCGCAACTTTTTACTTTAACCCTTTCCCAAACAGACAAATTTTTGGGTGATCCACTTCAAAAACTGCCACAAATGCCAAAGTGGATGTTATTAAAGATAGATTTTTTATAAAATGTGGCATAGAAAATATTGAGACAAAAGGAGAAACTGCTGGTTATCAGCAGTTTCTTCTTTTGTTTTAATGTTTTCCCAAGCATTTACTAATAGGGACGTCAAAACCAGGTCTTGTTTGGGAAAGGGTTAATCATAATTATTCGCTTCTGAAATTTATGGATATACAACAGGGCCAGTGTGAGCTTAAGGTAAGACCTTCGTAATGCACTTGGTATATTTCGTCAACTTTTTCTGTGATGTTCGTAACTTCATTTATCCAAGCATTCATAGAACATTTCTGATAATGTCTGATAGTAGTTCCCTGCTTTTCAAAGTACCGTTAGATGCAATATCACCTGTTTTAACAGAAACAATTGAACACACGCAGATTTTAGGGGGAATATTCTAAACAATTTTTGTGAAAATGTTTCTAAATTGTATGAAGAGTGGGCAAACAAACTAACAAAAGTCAAAAATTCAAAATTTGAGAGCAATAAAAATTATTACCCTTGAAATTGTCCATATAAGCCATACAGATTTTGTTCCATAACTGGTCACATAGCCCATTACACAGGCCTTACCTTACGCTTATTGAAACTGAAGCTTACAGCTTCATGGGTTTTTAAAGATGCACAAGATTAAAAGATGCATTCTCGCCAATATTTTCAGGGGTATTTTCCTTTGGCCTTTTATATTTTTGTATGCCAATTTTGGCTTTGTCAGACCTGTTTCAGCTTAGGTTACCACAGATAAAAATGCCATGTCAACTTGGATGTTAACCCTTTCGCAAACAAGACCTGGTTTTGACGTCCCTAATAGAAAAGGCTTGGGAAAACATTGAAACAAAAGAAGAAACTGCTGATAACCAGCAGTTTCTCCTTTTGTCTCAACATTTTCTATGCCATATTTTACACAAATCCTATCTTTGATAGCATCAATTTTGTCATTTGTGGCAGTTTTTGAAGTGGATCCCCCTAAAATTTGGCTGTTTGGGAAAGGGTTAAACATTAATTTTATGTACACACTGTACATTTGTTTTATTTTATATTGTTACAGTCATGATTTATCAGTTTATGTCGTTTTCTATAAGACTCTTATTATATGTGATCTAAAGACTACAAACAGTCCAACACAATCATGAAGGTCCACTTCTATGGTTTATTTTTTTCAAGCAAAGATTTAACCCTTTCCCAAACGACAAAATTTAACGGTTATCCACTTCGAAAACAGCTACAAATGACAAAATGGATGTTATCTAAGATAAGATTTGTGTAAAAAATGGCATAGAAAATATTGAGACAAAAGGAGAAACTGCTGGTTATCAGCAGTTTCTTCTTTTGTTTCAATGTTTTCCCAAGCCTTTTCCATTAGGGACGTCAAAACCAGGTCTTGTTTGGGAAAGGGTTAAGCCTGGATCTTTAAGGGATGGCAAGTGCAGCAAAAATGCAAGTCTTGGGGCTCATGAAAATTCAAACTCATTCTTCTCTCAATGTTTTCAAGTTTTATACATTTATGTTCCACTCAACAGTTTTGTCTTATAAAGTCTCATTCGAAAGACTGAAGAAGCGGTGGGAAGACATCAAATTCTGAGATTGGAAAAGTGTTAAGGATCCGTCTAGGGAGTCCCGACAGCAGCCTATAAGGGCCCGTAGGGGCTATAAAGTTTACATGAGTTTTAGACAGAGACCCGTAATATCATACCAGGGGACACACTTGGGGACAACTCATTTGCATAATTTTGTGCAACTTTTGCATCATTAACCCTTTTACTAAATTTGTCCCTTTTTAACCCTTTTGCCATTTTGCCAACAGCAGTTTAGAACAATCAAATTCACAATAACCTTGTATTATTGAAAGAAAAGGAGACAACACTTTTCCAGATATACATTTTCATTTGGAACATCAAAATCTGGCATTGCAGGTTTGGGGAATAGTTAACAACTCAATACACCCTGATACAGTTCCAAATTTTTAACCGTGACCTGCGCATGAAGAGAGTAAACAAAAGGTCACGTGGTCTTTTTACTATATAATTCATTGTGCTAGTCGTTATTTTCGCGCGAGCATTTTTCATTTATTCTGCCTAAGTATTAAGAATATTTTATACAGTCATTTGCGTTAATTATTAGAGTTTTCAGTTACAGGAATATTTTTGCAACTTTGATTGAAAAAAGGAGATTTTTTGGCTTGTAATCATTCGTACCCTGTCTCCATCGCCCATTACCACCATGCAAGTTCAGGATGAGCTACTGCTGTTGAAAACCATATAAAAAGAATTTTGCAGGAGCAAGTGAGCTCCTTAGTACTGTCCAAGTGTGAGCGGTAAAATTTTGCATGTGTTTGTGCTCTAGATTAGAGCCAATAATGGACAGGTCACAGGATGGATTCCCAGCCGCGGAGCGTGGACAATTATAAATTAACTTATTGCTGAAATATTGTTGAAAGGCGTTAAATTAAACAAGAGGACCATGATGGTCCTTAATCGCTCACCTGAACCTATATAGAAAGAAAGTCACAATGTTGTATTAAGTTCAAGAGCACATAATTTAAGATGTGAGATTATGATCCAGCTGAAAACTGCTTTCATAATCTTTAATGATCAATATTTGTGGCTGTTACAGTGAAAACAAAGTGGAAGAAAACAACACAGTCAAGAGCACATAACTCTGTTCTAATAAAAGTATTCTCATCAACATTATGTCCATTTTTTTTTTTTGGATTGGTCAATATATTGTTAGAGTGAAAATAAAGTCGAAAAATGTAATTTGTGAAATTCAAGGGCCAATAACTCTAGTCAAATCAAGCTTATGGCCACCAACATTGTGGCCAAGTTTTGTCTTGATTAGTCAATAAATGTAGATACTACAGTGTAAACAAAGTCGAAAACAGCAATTTTGTCAAATTCAAGGGCACATAACTCCAGACTTCCTACTTCAATCACACTGAAAATCGAAGGCATCCAAGATCTTATGGTTACCAACATTGTGGCAAAGTTTTGTCTTGATCGGTCAATATTTGTAGATGCTAGAGTGGTAACAAAGTCAAAACTAGCCATTTTTGACGTTTAATGGCACATAACTCCAGATTTCCATGTCCGATCTGACAAAAAATTAAACTCATATGAGAACTTATAGTTACCAACATTGTGGCAAAGTTTTGTTTTGATCGGTCAATATTTGTAGATGCTAGAGTGGTAACAAAGTCAAAACTAGCCATTTTGGACGTTCAAGGGCACATAACTCCAGACTTCCTGGTCCGATCTGACTCAAAATCGAACTCGTCTGAGAACTTATAGTTACCAACATTGTTGCAAAGTTTTGTTTTGATCGGTCAATATTTGTAGATGATAGAGTGGTAACGAAGTCAAAACTAGCCATTTTTGATGTTCAAGGGCACATAACTCCGGACTTTCTAGTCCTATCTGACTCAAAATCAAACTCATCCAAGAACTTATGGTCATACATATTTTGACCAAGTTTGATTATGATTGGTTAATATTTGTAGATGCTAAAGTGGTAACAAAATCAAAACTAGCCATTTTTGACGTTCAAGGGCACATAACTCCAGACTTCCTGGTCCGATCTAACTCAAAATCGAACTCATCCGAGAACTTATGGTCATCCATATGTTGACCAAGTTTGGTTAAGATTGGTCAATATTTGTAGATGTTAGAGTGGTAACAAAGTCAAAACTAGCCATTTTTGACGTTCAAGGGCACGTAACTCCAGACTTCCTGGTCCGATCTGACTCAAAATCAAACTCATCCGAGAACTTATGGTCATATATGTTTTGACTAAGTTTAATTAAGATTGGTCAATATTTGTGGGTGCTAGATTGGTAACAACAAAATGTGAACAGACGGACGGACGGACGGACAGACAGACGGACGGACAGACGGACAGACGGACGCCGACGGACAAAAAGCGACCACAATAGCTCACCTTGAGCACTTCGTGCTCAGGTGAGCTAAAAAAGAAATGAAAAGAAAAATGTTTTAAACTTTTACCAAACAAGAAATGTTAATGTTTTGACTGTCAAGGGCGGATCCAGGATTTTTTTCAAGGGGTGGGGGGGTGAGGTCTAGCCCAAAAGATGGCTTTAAATTTGTGAATTTTGTAATGTTAGATACCATACTAACGCTGTGTAGTCAAAATTCGATTTTCGACCTATTCAAGGCGGGGTCCGGACCCCCGACCCCCTTTTAAATCCGTCTTTGACTGTCTTACAGAGATTGTTTCAAAAATCATTTCAAGGGGCAAAATAATGAAATACTTTTAATCAGCATTTTCTCCTTTTGCCTCAAGGTTTTCGTTACTATATTACTATATTTTTCATGCGGGTCCAAGCCCAATTGCCAGGGGGGGGGGGGGGGGGGGGGGGGGTGTCCACGCCCAAATGATGACTTAAATGTGTTAAATTATATATATCGTTAGGCCTATATCGACGCTTTAATTATAGTCAACATTCAATTTATGGCTGATTCCAGGGGGGGGGGGGGGGGGGGGAGTGCGGACATCCTACCCCCCCCCCCCCCCACTGTAGATCCGCCCTTGCACTTAAAAAATCCTACTTTCATGATACCCATTCTGTTATCTGCAAGAGCTTCCAAATTGAATCAGGTGCCGTTTAGGAAAGGGTTAAGCCGCTGTCAAACTTGAAAAGTCTAAATAATTTGTCGTTTGGGAAATGGGCTTTAACAGCTATGTTTTTATTATCAAATTGATATACCATAATGAATTATCTTTCTTCATAAACCTTTCGATACTGACATAATCATCTTCACACTGAAAATGGCATGTTTCGTACTTTTGTTTTGGGGGGGGGGTTACGTGAATATGACAGTTTAACCTTGCGGCTAGGTCCTCAAAAGATCCGAGGATACTACTTTTTCGGAGGGTCAAAAATGACTTAAAAGCCGATAAAGGCCATAAATGGAAGTCAGTCAATGATATCCCGTCGAGATTCACAGAGGAATCATCACTAAACGGTGTGTGATTCCTCTTAAACTTCTTCTTTCCTCCGTTCATTTCCATTGTACGTTGGATGCTTTACTCACATTTGGGTCAGAGCCTCGATCTGGAATCAAAAAGTGTTACTATTTTTAGTAACAAATTGGAAGTGTATTTGGGTGTATGCAATATAGGTACATGTAATTCCTGTAAGATGTAAATCAGACTGTTGACCTAAATGACCAAGAAAGGATAGGGCACCACTTGTGTGAGGTTTCATGATCCTAGGTCAAAAGATTCTAAAAGTTACAGCATTGAAACATTTTTTCAAAATAAGTCCAATTGTGACCTTGACCTCTGACCTATGTCACTCAAAACAATTGAGTATATCCAATGGTCAAGGGCAACAACTATTTAAAATTTCATGGTCCTAAGTCAGAATGCTTTTTAAGTCTTAGCACGGACATGAAAGTCTTCAGACCTATGGACAGACATGGTGAAACCAACATACTCCCTCCACTTCATAGGTGTGTGTGTGTGTGTGTGTGTGTGGGGGGGGGGGCATAAACTGTTCTTGCATACTGCATATGATCAATGAAGACAAAGTCAAGAAATTGTGAAAAGTTCAGGGACATGAAAAGGTGCTATTGTATTTGTATTCCCAGCAATAAATTTTTTCCCAAAATTTGAATGAGTAATTAAAACCATTGTGAATGAAAGGAGAATTTGAAAACATGTGTGCACTCCAGACATTTTGACTTAAATGAAAGCGACACAGCCATATGGCGACAGTTCTGTTCAAGACAACAGCTTATATCTCTTCCAAACACCAATTTTGAGACAATTTGAAGGATGGTGCTGACAAAAATTAAGAGATGTTTTATAAAGATTTTTTTCTGCTTTCTATTGCTACATTGTTAACAAATACAACTTTCCCTGTTTCTATCTTTCTAGTTTATTTTACATATGAGCCAGGATCTGGAAAAACGTCCCTTTAAAAAATGAGTTTGAGGATGAGCCTGTTGTCAAATGCAGTCCAATATGCATCCATGCTTCCCTCTTTAAGTTACTACAGGTCACGAAGAAGCTATTAGAGAACAACATGGATCCTGATCAAAGTGTGCGTATGCACAGGCTGATCTGGATCTATGTTGGGCTCAAAAGCCTCAAGGGATGTTTTTCCAGATCCTCGCTCATATATTTTGTCATCTGCAACAGACCTTTCGCATAAACAGTTTTTAAAAATTTTGCCATATAGTGTAGATACATTAATTGCAGGCAAGCCCTTTCAATATGTTCAATATGTCTTTTCTGAAATTTGGGAAAAGGTTTATGCCAAAATCTGCTATTAGGTAAAAGTACTGCTAATTCACAACTGAAACTAAATTCCAAAGTAGCAATTAAAACTTACAGAACGATATTATTTAACATTGTTAAATTTCAATTACCAAATTATAGGTAATTTGATGCGCATGTTCACTGCAAACCTACAAAATATCCACAATTAGGGAAAACAAAATTCCACGGAATGCTTCCCATATCTTATGTTAACAGCTTATAAGGGCTGTCATTTTATTTTAAGATTTCCCAACATGGTAGTTTTTACCTCATTTAAAGTCTATTCTAGGTACTTTCAAATTGACAATTAACATAGATCAATTCAATTTCAATTTGAGAAATTTCTAATTGGAACAGATTCAAAACTTAAACCCTTTCTGAAAAAGTCACAAGTTTGCCAAACCTGGACAGAAAGTTTTTCAATTTAACCCATTACCAGACGACAACATTTTGGACTGTTCCAAATTCAAATATTACGCAGACAACCATTTCAAGTGAATATAATTTAATATTTATTGGTCTTTTGGGGAAGAAAACATTGTGAGAAATGAAGATATTGCTTGTCACAAGCAATTTCTTCATTTTCCACAATATTTTCTAAAGCCTTTATCTCTAAGGGTGTCAATAAGCGTCAATGTTTGGGAATGGGTTAACACATTTTTTTGATAACTTTTGTAACCATACAAGTCATGCAAATTTTTTGTTGCACAATTTTCCATAATACCATAATCAATAATATACTTCGTAAAATTGTAAGACTGAAATTGTATATCTAATTTTGATAAAGGAAGTTCTGTTTCAAAAACAGAAAATGTGTAATAAAATTATAACATTGTATTATAAAATAAAATGAAAGTTAGTTCTCAAAGTCCATATATCATGTGACTTATTAATGCACACACATATCTAACTGGGTACTCTAATTGTTTGTTATCGGAACATTATAAAGTGCATAGCCTTGCACTTAGGCTGTATCAAGAGAAGAGTTTGGGGCTAAAAGATGACTAAGTAAGGAAACACTCCAAAATTGATTATTCAACGTTTTACTTTTATAAAATTTGAATGTTTAATTTGATTATATCATACTCTACCCACATAATATCATTTGGCCTGTATTGGGATAAACAATATTCACGATGAAGATTTTGCATGATGGGATGGACAACGAATACGGACAAATTTGCCTCGCTTCAGGTAAGAAATTGTGCAATAATTTTTTTATTTCTGTGTCAATTTTCAAGCGGTTTGTTGCATGTACCCCGCATTACTGAGCTCTTTCCTCAGATATGACTTGTTCGTAAAATCTTCATACTTTGTCCAAAAATTGATCCCAACCGACCAGAAAAACGACAAAAATCCAGGTCCTTTTTCTAGTCGGTTGGGATCGATTTTGAGAAAAGCACAAGGAGTCTCCAGATAAGTAATACATCTGAGAAAAGGGCTCAGTAAGGCGGAGTACATGCAACAAACAGTATGAAAATTGACTCAGAAATAAGAAAGTTATTGCACAAATTCTTACCTGAAGCTTGGTTAATTTGGCCGTAGTCGTTACCATTTCGCTTTCTGGTCTGTTGGGACAATATTTTGGAAAAAGTACCACGAGTTATCTAATATGTCATACATCTGATGAAAGAGCTTGGTGAGGCGGGGTATATGCAACAAACCTTTTGAAAATTGATGCATAAATAAGGGAGTTATAGCAAACAAGAGGACCATGATGGTCCTATATCGCCTACCTGAACCAAAATGATATGAGCAACACTTTAATTCAATTCAATTGATATTTATGACTTTAAGACTGAAAACAAACTTATGGTCAATAACAATGTGAAAATCAAATTCATCAGAGATCTTATGGTCCCAAACATTGTGTCAAAGACTTTTCTTGATTGGTCAATAATTGTTGATTCTAGAGTGTAAACAAGGTCGAAAACGGCAATTTTGTCAAATTCAAGGGCACATAACTCTCAACTTTCTGATCAGATCTAACTGAAAATCCTACTAATTCAAGATCGTATGGTCCCAAACATTGTGTATAAGTTGTGTTTTAACCCTTTCCCAAACAAGACCTGGTTTTGACGTCCCTAATAGAAAAGGCTTGGGAAAACATTGAAACAAAAGAAGAAACTGCTGATAACCAGCAGTTTCTCCTTTTGTCTCAATATTTTCTAGCCCATTGTTTACACAAATTCTATCTTTAATAACATCCATTTTGTCATTTGTTGCAGTTTTTGAAGTGGATCACCCTAAAATTTTGCCGTTTGGGAAAGGGTTAATTGATTAATATTTGTAGATTCTAGAGTGTAAACAAGGTCAACAACAGCCAAAAATGGCAATTTTGACAAATTAAAGGGCACGTAACTCTCAACTTTCTGATCAGATCAGACTGAAAATCAAAATTATCTAAGATCTTATGGTCCCCAACATTGTGTCCAAGTTTTGTCTTGATTAATAAATAATTGTAGATTCTAGAGTGTAAACAAGGTCGAAAACAGCTTAAAATGGCAATTTTGTAAAAAATTCAAAGGCACATAACTCTCAACTTTCTGATCAGATCAGACTGAAAATCCAACTCATCTGAGATCTTATGGTCCCCTACATTGTGTCCAAGTTTTATCTTGATTGATTAATATTTGTAGATTCTAGAGTGTAAACAATGTGGAAAACAGCCGAAAATGGCAATTTTGTCGAATTCAAGGGCACATAACTTTGGTCTTTCTTATCAGATCAGACTGAAAATTAAAGTCATCCAAGATCTTATGGTCCTAAACATTGTGTACAACTTTTGTCTTGATTGAATAATAATTGTAGATTCTAGAGTGTAAACAAGGTCGAAAACAGCCGAAAATGGCAATTTTGTCGAATTCAAGGGCACATAACTCATGACTTTCTGGTCTGATCATGACCAAAATCAAACTTGTCCAAGATCTAATTGTAATATACATTGTGTCCAAGTTTAATCTTAATTGGTAAGAATTTGTAGATGCTAGAGTGTTAACAAAGTCAAAACTAGCTATTTTTCCCATTCAAGGGCAGATAACTCCGGACTTTCTGGTCCGATCAGACCAAAAATCAAACTCATGCGAGAACTTACGGTCATACATATTTTGACCAAGTTATGTCAAGATTGGCTTATATTTGTGGATGCTAGAGTGTTAACACTAAATTGTTGACAGACGGACAGACGGATGGATGACGGACACAAAATGACCACAATAGCTCACCTTGAGCACTTCGTGCTCAGGTGAGCTAAAAATCTTACCAGAATCGAGATTATTTTGTCCGTATTCGTTATCCATCCCATGATGCACAATATCCACCGTGAAATTGATAGCACATGTTTGAGGACTTGTTCTTTCAATACCTAACACAATTAAGGCAGCCATATGGCTTGCAAAATCTATTGTAAGATTTAAATTCATTCATTCATTGTATCGTGCCAGCTAACATAACTTGCTTGCAAACAAAAGCAGCGATTGTGTGAGACAATTTTGCATTTGGATAGCTTGGGCTTAAACTTCAGGGAGATGCAAACTTACCGAGTAAGTTTGCTGCAAACTTAAAATGTGCGGGCAATTTTGGTTTGGGTAGATCTAATATTAAATAAGGCTTGAAATTTTTTAATAATGCCATTTGAATGAACAAGAGGGCCAAGATGGCCCTGTATCGCTCCACTGGCTTTTAGACAATTAGACTACGAAATTCTTCAAGGAATACAATAGAGGTCTATCCAAAGAAGATTCATGCCACGCCAGAATGAAATCCAATTACTGATTAAGGAGCAGAAATGTTTATAAAATTTTCTTAAAATTACACTATGTTTCATATAGCGAAAATAAGCCTAGCCCACAGTGGCCAAGCTTTTCATCCAATCGTGAAGGAATTTGGAAGAGATTCATGCGAAGTTCGGTAGAAATTGGTCCTGCAGTTTTGGAGAAGGAGATTGTTCAACAATTTTTCGAAAATTCAATTTAATTAAATTTATTAAAATTTAAGTTCTATACAGAATTTTTTTTTCACGAATTTAGAGGAGATTCATGCAAGGAAGATTTGTGTGAAGTTTAGTTAAAATTGGTCCAGTAGTTTTGGAAAAGAAGATTTTTCGAAAATCTAATTTAATTTAATTAATCAAAATTAAAGTTCTACACAGAATTTATTTTTTTGAAGGAATTAAGAAGAGATTCATGCAAGGATCATTCCTGTACAGTTTGGTTGAAATAGGTCCAATAGTTTTGGAGAAGAAGAATCTTTAAAGATTTTTCGAAAATTTAATTTAATTAAATTAATCAAAATTTAAGTTATACACAGAATTTATGTTTTTGAAGGAATTAAGAAGAGATTCATACAAGGAAAATTTCTGTGAAGTTTGGTTGAAATTGGTCCAGTAGTTTTGGAAAAGAAGAATTTTAAAAAAGATTTTTCGAACATTTAAATTAATTAAATTAATTAAAATTTAAGTTATACACAGAATTTATCTTTTTGAAGGAATTAAGAAGAGATTCATACAAGGGAGATTTCTGTGAAGTTTGGTTGAAATTGGTTCAGTAGTTTTGGAGAAGAAGAATTCTTAAAGATTTTTCGAAAATTTAAATCAATTAAATTAATTAAAATTCAAGTTCTGCACGGATTTTATTCCTTTGAAGGAATTTGGTAGAGATTCATGCAAGGAAGATTTCTGTGAAGTTTGGTTGAAATTGGTCCATTAGTTTTGGAGAAGAAGAATTTTTAAAGATTTTTCGAAAATTTAATTCAATTAAATTAATCAAAATTTAAGTTAGACACAGAATTTATCTTTTTGAAGGAATTACGAAGAGATTCATACAAGGAAGATTTCAGTGAAGTTTGGTTGAAATTGGTCCAGTAGTTTTGGAGAAGAAGAATTTTTCAAGATTTTTCGAAAATTTAATTCAATTAAATTAATTAAAATTCAAGTTCTGCACAGATTTTATTCTTTTGAAGGAATTAGGTAGAGATTCGTGCAAGGATGATTCGTGTGAAGTTTGGTTGAAATTGGTCCAGTAGTTTTGGAGAAGAAGATGTTTAAAGAAAAAGTTTACGCACTGACACACGCACAGACGGACGGACAGACGGACGATGGACACAGGGCCATGACATAAGCCCCGCTGGCCTTCGGCCAGTGGAGCTAAAAACTACACACAAGTTAATTTTGATCAAAATCTTTCATAGATCATTTTCAAAAGTTGTTTTTCTTTCGCAAGTGAACATTTCACTTCTCTGAATGGTGGAAAGCAGGCAGGCTGCACTACGGCAGAAATTTATGAAGATGAAAGTTGATCACATGCAATTAACCCTTTCCCAAACAAAAGATCTTAGGGTGCTCTAATTTGAAAGCTACTGTAGACAACAAAATTAATGGTTTGGGCACAATATAGCACAGAAAATATTGGGACAAAAGGAGAAACTGCTGGTTATCAGCAGTTTCTTCTTTTGTCTCAATGTTTTCCCAAGCCTTTTCTACTTTGAGACATCAAAACCAGGTCTTGTTTTGGAAAATGGTTAATCACATGCAATTAAAACAAAAACAACAGGCTTGTGAGGACAGCTACAGCAGTAAATTCAACACAAACCCACTATTTTCACTTGTAGCAACGGGTTATCAACAGTCAGTTCTGCACTTTCTTGACATTTTGAGTCGCGCCACAACTTAGTGGGTTGTTAAGGTTATTACATTACCATACTATAATACAATGACGCCTTTAAAATTTGATGCTCAACAGGACGAAGGCTTTGAAAATCGTAGAGGGAATTGGAGAAATTGCTTGTCACAAGCAATTTCTTTTTTTTTCTGCATTTTTCCTTTAGCCAGGTGTCAAAAATCGTCATTACATGGGAATGGATTTATATACAAGCGACAGCCAATATGATTCAGACATCATAAAATTGTTTTCTTCAAAATCAACTTGGGTAATAAAAAGATGATATATTTTACTTCAACAGTTTTAAAACAAATTGGTAATTACAAACATATTACTTAATGACAGGCGTAAAATAGTTTATCTTCGAAGAAATGTTCTTATAATACTCCAGTAACTGGAGACATTAGACTAAAATTCTATCTTTGTTGGATCTAAACTAAATCCATATCCATTTTGGAAATTTTATTACTTGTGCCAGATATACTCTATACAGCACTTAACCTCTTTCCAAACCAGACTTGGTTTTGACATCTCTGAAAGAATATGTTTGTAGAAACATTGCAACAAAAGTAGACACCTTTCAAATTGGACCATCCTAAAGTTTTGTCGTTTAGGAATGGGTTTATTCAGCACTGATTTGGCTAAAGCCTCTCTTACAACCGGTCGTATGTGCTCCTGCGTGTGGTCTGCATGCTGTCTGCACCTAAAATGTATGTTAAGCTGTGCGATGCACGCACAAGCAATGTACGATTTTGGTGCAACTAACAATGAATCATTTGCTGTGTAATGATGGAAGGAATGTGTGGTCGTAATCAAAGCTCATGATACGTAATTATTAACAGCGCAATCATCGCTATCGAGATAATTACCAGCTCCGGGTTACCAATTCGGCAATGAATCAAACTTTATTAAAGTCACCCACTGATCGCATGCATTTTTAATGAGTCGTCATTTTGTGAGCGATAAATTTTCAATATAAAAACACATAAATGTACTGTTTTATTGGGACCAATCTAGCTGTTTTTACGAAGACCTGTCAGAAGGAAAATTGTTGTTTCTTTCTTGCTTCCTTCAAGACAAAATCACTACTTGAATCCTGGACAATTTCACCAGACGGCAAACTTTTGGACTGTTCCAATTTGAAAGGTGTTGCAGACGACAATTTCAAGTTGGTGAAATCTTAAAACAAGAGGGCCAAGATGGCCCTGTATCGCTCCACTGGCTTTTAGACATCTAGACTACGAAATTCTTCAAGGAATACAATAGAGGTCTATCCAAAGAAGATTCATGCTACGCCAGAATGAAATCCAATAAATGATTAAAGAGCAGAAATGTTTTTAATTTTTTTTTAAATTACACATGTTTCAAATAGCGAAAAATAAGCCTAGCCCACAGCGGCCAAGCTTTCCATCCAACCGTGAAGGAATTTGGAGAAGATTCATGCAAGGAAGATTCCTGTGAAGTTTGGTTGAAATTGGTCCAGTAGTTTTGGAGAAGAAGAATTTTAAAAGATTTTTCAAAAAAATTTAATCAAATTAATTAAAATTTAAGTTATACACAGAATTTATCTTTTTGAAGGAATTAAGAAGAGATTCATACAAGGAAGATTTTTCTGTGAAGTTTGGTTGAAATTGGTCCAGTAGTTTTGGAGAAGAAGAATTTTAAAGATTTTTTGAAAATTTAAATTAATTAAATTAATTAAAATTCAAGTTCAGCACGGATATTATTCTTTTGAAGGAATTGGGTTGAGGTTCATGCAAGGAAGATTTCTGTGAAGTTTGCTTGAAATTGGTCCAGTAGTTTTGGAGAAGAAAAATTATTCAAGATTTTTCGAAAATTTAAATCAATTAAATTAATTAAAATTCAAATTCTCCACGGATTTTATTCTTTTGAAGGAATTTGGTAGAGGTTCATGCAAGGAAGATTTCTGTGAAGTTAGGTTGAAATTGGTCTAGTAGTTTTGGAGAAGAAGAATCTTTAAAGATTTTTCGAAAATTTAATTCAATTAAATTAATTAAAATTTAAGTTATACACAGAATTTATCTTTTTTGAAGGAATTAAGAAGAGATTCATACAAGGAAGATTTCTGTGAAGTTTATTTGAAATTGGTCCAGTAGTTTTGGAGAAGAAGAATTTTTAAAGCTTTTTTGAAAATTTAAATCAATTAAATTAATTAAAATTCAAATTCTCCACAGATTTTATTCTTTTGAAGGAATTCGGTAGAGGTTCATGCAAGGAAAATTTCTGTGAAGTTTGGTTGAAATTGGTCCAATAGTTTTGGAGAAGAAGACTTTTAAAGATTTTTTGAAAATTTAATTTAATTTAATTAATTAAAATTCAAGTTCTGTACGGAATTTATTTTTTTGAAGGAATTTGGAAGAGGTTCATACAAGGAAGATTCCTGTGAAGTTTGGTTGAAATTGGTCCAGTAGTTTTGGAGAAGAAGATGTTTAAAGAAAAAGTTTAAGCACAGACGCACGGACGCACGGACGACGGACACAGGGCCATGACATAAGCCCCGCTGGCCTTCGGCCAGTGGAGCTAAAAATCATTGTATTTTGGGTTCCAAAACAGTGTGGATAATGAAGAAATGGCTTGTGACCAACAAATTCCTCATTTTCCACAATGTTTTTCATAGCCTTTAACTTGTAGGGCATCAAAAATGTCATTGTGTGGGTATGGGTTAATCCTTTTCCAAACAACAAAAGTTAGAACCATTTCGAAAGGAGAAGAACTGATACAAATCAGCATTTTCTCCTTTAGCCTCAATATTTTCTGTGCTATAATTGACACGAAATTAATAAGTTTTTTAGAACATTTTTTTGTGATCTGCAAAAGAAACCTCTAAATTTCTATCTAACATTTTGTCATTTAGAAAAGGGTTAAAACACATTTTGCTTCTACTACTCCTTATTACAAGTTTCAAGATTTTGCAGTATCCTAATAGGTTACGAACAATATTCTTGAACAGTTGCCATGCACAAGTTTAATTATCAATTTACCATAAAAGCCAATCCTTGCGATTCATTCTTAAATTAACCATGCTTTCGTAAAATTAACGTCCCCAATTTGGTAGCCTCTTAAAAAGTGACATAAATCCTAATAGACAAAAACAATATACGCTGTAAATGAGTGACATCCCAATCAACGTTAATGACACAACCCTATATTTACGATGCAAGAAGTTATTAATATGACTATCAAAATCCTGACGTGTCAAACTCTCGGAAAATTTTGGACAATGAATCGAAATTTGTTAGATAATGCGGCGCTTCAACAAAGTAACATTAATAATTCACATCATTAAGAATTTTTCAGAATCAATTTCCTCCAAACGTAAGAAGCTACTTAAATTTTGATGGGTCGACAAACAAAAGAAAATGAATTCCCATCTAGAATGACTGGGAACTAAACTGACTGTTGCCTTTGTTAAGCTGAAGAAATCAACCCTTATCTAAAACTAGCCATTGTTGTGGAAAATTAATCTTTTCCTTATTAACTCTTTCCTAAACAAGACCTGGTCTTGACCTCCATATTGATAAGGCTTGGGAAAACATCGAGACAAAAAATGAAGATACTGATGACCAACATTTTCTCCTTTTGGTTCAAAAAATATTTTTTCTGGGTAATACCTGAAAATTTTAAACAAATTCTATCTTAAACATTATCAATTTTGTTGTCTGGAGATTAAAAACTGAGACAGTCTGAAATGATGCCATTTCATGATGAAAAGTCTTTTCTCTAGCAATCTTCAAGAAGCTTACATGTTTAAACTGTTCCGAAAAAACAGTTATATCACTATGTCTAGTACAATTTGAAGGCTACAGAAGAAAACAATAATGTTGTTGATGAAGATGTTATTATAAGTGTAGACTGCAGTACAGAAAATATTGAGACAAAAGAAGAAAATGCTGATAAACAGCATTTTCTTCTTTTGCCTCAATATTTTTCAAACAATTTCAGGAACGTTGCAACCAGGTCTTGTTAGGAAAGGGTTAAAGGGGCAAGAATTATGATCTTTACAAAAGACACAGTTTGTCTCTGACAAGAATAACTGTTAACTTCCTGTGTTCAGGACTGACACATGCTCTGAAAGTTTTTTAGCCCCTCCCTTATCTGGAGAGCACTTCCTGTCTCAACAATGCATTGTGGGTCATCCCACAAAATAGCCTGGAGACCCTATTATAATGCAGATGGGTAATAAATGGGGTTTTCTAAGAAATTTGGTAAAGAAACCAGTTTATCTTCTGCTCCAAGATTAGTCATTTAATACAGTTTTGCATTTATAACTTTATTTCCCTCAAAAGAGATTTTTTGTTCTTTTATTTGTTCCTCTCAAAGATTTAAAAGAAGAAATAAAAGCATTTATTACAATGCCTGTGTAGAACAAAAGGTCTAGTTAATTCAGATTGCAAAAATCTTAAATCTATAATAGGCTATTACAAGATACCAAAGTTTCAGACTGGTCAAAATTCAAATATGTTGCAGAAGACAATTTCAAGTGAATAAGATTTTAGATTTTTCGTCTTTCTCAGTACAAAACATAGTGGGAAATGAAGATTTGTTGTTGCTTTTCAAAAAGAAATTTCTTAATTTTCCATGTTTCCCAACCCTTCATTTTGTGGGGTGTCAAAAAGACCTTTATTTGAATAGCAATTTCTTCTACAATAATAGACACCTACTTTACCTTTTTACAAAAGACTTGTTTAGAGACCAGCAAGTCAAAAATTCCTAGTTTTTGCGTCTTTAACCCATTACCAAACGACAAAATTCAGGGTGATCCACTTCAAAAACTGACACAAATGACAAAATGAAGACAGAATTTATGTAAAATATGACACAGAAAATATTGAGACAAAAGGAGAAACTGTTGGTTATCAGCAGTTTCTTCTTTTGTTTCAATGTTTTTACAAGCCTTTTCGATTAGGGACGTCAAAACCAGGTCTTGTATGGGAAAGGGTTAAAATAGGGTGGGTATCTAAACGACGTTATGACGTCACAATCACATGACCAATAAAAATTTGAACACTGCTGCACAAAAGCGCATATGTTAAAGTAGCATCCCTCCCAATTTCGTGCAATTCTGAGGAAATTGCAATTTTGACCTCAGAGGTATCGAACTTATAACCTTAAAACCTTTTCCGTTGTCTCATAAAATTTGACTTCAATTTTGAACATTTCGATCCACCCTCTCCTCCTATGACTTGTGGATGCTATTCAATAAAGTTTTACCAAACTACAGGTTTTAGTGTTTCATTTAGGTTTTAGTGTTAAATCTTGGCTGTCAATTCCCGGTGCTTTTCCACTATATATGTCAACTGAGGAGTCTAATTTGCCCTGCGTAACTGGTGTTTTAACTTTCATCTTTGTCGATACTGCCTCTCACGATAATAGACACCTACTTTACCTTTTTTACAAAAGACCTGTTTTTAGATCAGCAAGTCAAAAATTCCTAGTTTTTGCGTCTTTAACCAAACGACAAAATTCAGGGTGATCCACTTCAAAAACTGACACAAATGACAAAATGAAGACAGAATTTATGTAAAATATGACACAGAAAATATTGAGACAAAAGGAGAAACTGCTGGTTATCAGCAGTTTCTTCTTTTGTTTCAATGTTTTCACAAGCCTTTTCTATTAGGGACGTCAAAACCTGGTCTTGTTTGGGAAAGGGCTAAAATAGGGTGGGTATCTAAACGACGTTATGACGTCACAATCACATGACCAATAAAAATTTGAACACTGCTGCACAAAAGCGCATATGTTAAAGTAGCATCCCTCTCAATTTCGTGCAATTCTGAGGAAATTGCAATTTTGACCTCAGAGGTATCGAACTTATAACCTTAAAACCTTTTCCGTTGTCTCATAAAATTTGACTTCAATTTTGAACATTTCGATCCACCCTCTCCTCCTATGACTTGTGGATGCTATTCAATAAAGTTTTACCAAACTACAGGTTTTAGTGTTTCATTTAGGTTTTAGTGTTAAATCTTGGCTGTCAATTCCCGGTGCTTTTCCACTATATATGTCAACTGAGGAGTCTAATTTGCCCTGCGTAACTGGTGTTTTAACTTTCATCTTTGTCGATACTGCCTCTCACGATAATAGACACCTACTTTACCCTTTTTCAGAATTCAGATATAAACATTCAGGGGTTCTGAAATCCATTGTCTGAGTTGCCCAGGTTGTCCAAGAGGTTACGGACAGGTAGATTTTGCCAACATTTTGCTCTTTATTGTTCATACGGACATCTGACATTTGTCAAATAAACAAACACGGACAAGTAGATATTTCAAAGATTTCAGAACCCCTAAGTTACATGTATGCAAATGTTGCAATTTTGCACAACTGGTCTCTAAAAATCATTCGTCAAGGATTTTTTTCCAGACCATGGTGTTAATATCACCATTTCCATTGATTTGGAGATAGATCAATGCTGGTGATATTCAGTAATTTTATAAAAAGCCCCAACTTTTTTTAGAATACTGGGTAGTGCCATGGTTTCATAGTGCAAAAGGAATGCTCATATGCTAAAACAATGTAACAATTGTTACTTCAACGTGACTATGGCACATGGTCCAAGCCTATCCTAGTCATGGATGCAAGCAGAATATCACTTCCACATAAGCATTTAATCAGGGATCTAGAAATTGTCCCTTAGAGCATTTAACCCTTTCCTGAACGAAAAAGTTTTGGGTGTTCCACTTCAAAGGCTGCTGAAGACAGCAAAATGGATGTTGTTAATGATTAAATTTATGTATGATATAGCATATAAAACATTGAGGGAAAAGGAGAAACTGCTGGTTATCAGCAGTTTCTTCTTTTGTCTCAATGTTTTCCCAAGCATTTTCTATAAAAGAAAATGCAAAACCAGGTCTTGTTTGGGAAATAATGTGCCTGGGACAAGGCTGATTGTGAACCCCAATGCTTTCTCTCAATTTCTACAAGTCAAGAAGACACTATTGGAGAACAACATTGTTCTAGATCAGACTGTGTGTATACGCAGGCTGATCTGGAATCATGTTGTTCTGAAATGCCTTAAGGAACCCTTTTCCAGATCCTGGCTCATTTATTTTTGATAACTGAATTGGAGATTTATTACTAATGTATACTGTATTCCCAAGTTTTCTTTAAAGAAAAGATTAACCCTACCTTTCTAGACATTTTTGAGAGCTTCTGTTGACCTCGATAATTGGTTTGTTTTCAACAATAGTTAACTTTAAGTAGTTAGAGAAACAATTGCCTTGTTAAAGAGAAAATTATAGGTCTTCAATAACTGTACTTTTATACAATTACTGCCTTCCCTTTTGAGGATGCATAAACCTTTTCCCAAATGTCAGAATTTTATCAAGTTCGGATTTGAAAACTGCTGCAGACCAAACACTGGTTGTTTAATTAAGAAGAAAAGATTCATGTAGAAAATAGCAGAGAAAACAACGATTATGAGGCAAACAGAGAAAATGCTGATTATTGACATTTTCTTCTTCAGCCTCAATGTTTTCCTAAATTATCAGGGCCTTTAAACTCTGCTCTTGTTTGCGAGTGAGATTAAAAACTTTCCTGGAAAGTAATTCGTTGTTTTGAATACTGTTACTTAACCAATGGCTATTGAATATTCTCAATACCGGGTGGTCATAACTGTAAACATTTTGAATTTTCAAAGAGTGAGATTGCGCATGATGACCCCAAAATGAGGAATTTCTGCACATACGAGGGATGATCCAAAAGTAATGTCACAAACGTTGTTTTCGGCTAATTAATGTACGTATCGTCATGCAATTTTACCTGCCGAAAGTTTATCATTTATTTAATACATACACAGATTTTCATAAAGTTTCGTGTAATACTACCAAAATGAACCACATTTTTATACAGCGCATCGGTGTCCAGCGCCGCACAACACACAACGTCATTGACGTCAAAGTCTACTCCGTCTCAAAATCGCCCTCCGTGTTCAATGCAGCGTTAGTGGCATCCGGCCCACATCATAAATGCATTTACAAACAAGTCGTTCGGGAATTCATTGAACGCATCGTTTGAGTCAATTTGTTCTCAGTTGGTTAAGGTTGGCGTGATGAATTCCTCCTAAATCCAGCTTAAGATGCGGAAAGGGCGCAAACTCGCTTGGACGTTGGCGTCATTCCGCTGCTCTTCATGTCTACCGGCTCGTTTTTCATCTTCAAACGACTTATTATCATTCCCCAAAAAAACGCTTGCACCAACGGACGAGACTCATATTAATAGTCTGTTCTTTTATGTTGAATTTATTGTTTCTGTTGCTCCAATCGGCTATTTCCTAAGCCTTTAGCAAAGTACAGAATAGCACGTTGTGGGCATTTATCGGATTCTGCCAATTTACCGAATGCGAGTGATGATTTCAATGAGACTTATTTTGTATTTCAGTGCATAGATTTTATTGAAACGTTCTAAAATTGCTATGCAATATCATGACATCACGTCATTTAAATATCAGCTTAATTGTCGTGGTTTTTCTTTTAATTTGATGATAGAACACAAAGTTATAATAATCTTCAAACGAATAGTCTAGGGCGTGCGGCGCACATGCACGATATGGATCTTTTTTAGCATTTTATTTTCTCGGATATATAAAAATATAAAAAATAATTCAGATAAGCATGTTACAAATAGGATAAACTTGAATGATAAGTCTTAACTTGTACAAGAATACGTCGTGTTACCAAAATATAAGCACCGTGACATTACTTTTGGATCACCCCTCGTATTTTTCATGTGGAGTGATTTTACCACAACTTTTAGGAGTGAGATCTATTTCGCAGTGTTGTTTCTAGTCTTTAAATAGTGACAGTAGCTTGTTCTCTTAAATTCTTTTTATTTCTTTACATAAGATTTAATTCCAAGAAAAGTTCATCAACAAGGATACAATTATGGGAAAGGAGACATTTTTTGTTCCAATAATTCTCACTTTCTCAAAATTTTTTCTTGCCCCTATGAAAAGGATAAAGACAAAAACATAAAAATGACTTACCGACTAAGAGCTTGTGGTAGACTAGAGATGATTGGTCCGTAGCCCGAAGAATTATCATACAGTTCAAACAATGGAGCTGCTACAAGTTTGTAGTTTCTTGGAACAGCAAACAAAGCTGGAAAAATAAAATATGTATTGTTATCAAATAAATGATTGGTCTATAGTTCAAACAATGGAGCTGCTACCACTTTGTAGCTTCTAGGTACAGCAAACAAGGCTGGAAAAATAAAATATGTATTGTTATCAAATAAATGATTGGTCTATAGTTCAAACAATGGAGCTGCTACCACTTTGTAGTTTCTAGGTACAGCAAACAAGGCTTTGGAAAAAAATTATATATCATAAGCTTATCATCATAAATCGTTTCCCAAATAGCAAAATTGTAGGCAAGTCTAAATTCAAAAGAGTTGCAGACAATTAAAGATAACTTTTGTAGAAAGGTTTCATGTTACAGCTTTGAAAAGTGAAACCTTTAGGGGACAAGAAGAAAATCATTTTTTCAGTATTTTATTCTTTGCAAACAAGGACTTCTGAACCAATACCTTGTTTCAGCTTGTCAAATGAGTTAAAGTTTGCTACTCTGCAGAAAATTGATTTACTGGTGAATAACAAGTAGATGTAATGCATTTAACAAATAAAAAATTTAAAATTAAAGTAAATCAAATAAGAAATGCATACTTTCTCTGACACATTTATTAACCCTTTCCCAAATGACAAAATTTTGGGTGATCCACTTCAAAAACTGCCACAAATGACAAAATGGATATTGTTAAAGATATGATTTGTGTAAAATATGGTACGGAAAATATTGAGACAAAAGGAGAAACTGCTGGTTATCAGCAGTTTCTTCTTTTGTTTCAATGTTTTCCCAATCCTTTTCTAATAGGGACGTCAAAACCAGGTCTTGTTTGAGAAAGGGTTAAGGATGACAGATCTTTACCCTTTCCCTAACGACAACATTTTATGGTAGACCAATTCAAGAGCTACTGCAGGCGAAAAAATGGATGTTAATCAAAGTTGGATTTGTACAATATAGCACAGAAAATATTGAGACAAGAGGAGAAAGTACTGATTATCAGCACTTTCTTGTTTTGCCTCAATTTATTCCCAAGCCTCACCTATCAAGAATGTCAAAACCAGGTCTTGTTTGGGAAAGGGCTAAGGGTACAGCCATTTCTCATTTCATGAAAAAGTAAACTACAGTATGTTATCCTTAAAAAGATTCTTGTGGTGGGAAAGTGTTGAGACACATTGAAAGGGAGATAATTCTATCATATTTATTCAATAGAACAGCATTTCAATATGAATGATCTCCCTTGTTATAACTTAGTTTTCCTTCCAGTGAATGAGTGCTCAAAGCATGTTCTAACTTTTTTTAAACCCTTTCCACGCTATGGGAGCCTGACCAGCGGCACCTATTTTTTCGAGCAAACAAAATGGCGGACAAGGAAGTGGATTCTGACGGTCCCAGTAGTTATTTGAACATAAGTTGTGTTTTTTGTCCTATAACACCAACTTCGAAGCATAAATAGGTCGGCTTATGATTCAACTTCGTTATTGTCTTTGTCTGTAGCTCATCGGACTGGCATACATAACGTAAACGGTAAGCAAACGTAATAAAGAGGCGTTGCTCGTGAATTATGCATATATTTGTCCACCCTTTAAATGATTAAAAGAAATAAAACATATATTTAAGGTACACGTTATATTATCAAAATTACACTGACTGCATTATTCTTTGAAAATCCAAAAGCCTAAAGATGATCGCAAATGTTAGAATTGGAATATTGATGTTTTTATTCACTGTACGAAGACCAAAAGTTCCCCCGAACACGTGCATTACAGTACCGATTTTTTTTAGTCTTACTGGACGCGTATTCGGATTGAATTAATTTCATTTACGGGTGATTTGAGTTAATTTCTGTACGAGTGTTCGGAGCGTTTTATACATTTGTAGAAGATAGAAATCGTTGGTGTAAATCAGTTTAGATATCTGATTCCACATTTGTTTCTCTTTCCACCAATCCTTATGATGATAAAATGATACAGTGATTGGAATTCATATCTGGGTTGCCCCCCCCCCCCCCCCCCCCAAAAAAAAAAAAAACATTTTAAATCACAAAAGTGTATCTCTAAAATCAATGTCTAATATGTTAATTTTGCGAATTACCTCCCTTTGACATAAACAAATAGGGAATTTGAAATGTTTGATATTCACAAATTTATCAAGGTTTTCGATTGGAGGTTTTTGCAACATCATGCTGACTTTACAGGGCATTTTTTAACCCTTTCTTCGACTAGGATTGTTCCCAGATGTCCATGCAATAGCAATTTCAATTTCATAAGGAGATTACATTGTAAAATTTTCAAGCTTTGGAACACAATGAAAAGTCTGCTTTTAAAACATCATTTTCTTAACGTTAATACAATGTTACGAACGCTTCTTTACATTTCCTGACTGGTAACTTGGCGGACTACCATTCCATGCAGTCCGGCATGGTTTGCATTCTTCTGCTTGAATTTCTGAAGGTTGAAATTGTGTAAAATTTCCGTTCAAATTGTACACCTGAAAAACGGACCCTGTCACATTAAAAAGGTCCGTTTTTTCATCCACAAAACGTAAAGCACTAAGCACAACCAAGTCAATGAACAATGCGAAACACTTTCATTTGAATTTTTTACTTGTTGTAAATTTAGAAAAAATATGACAAGCGAAGTAGTTGTAGCGTTTTCACTTTTGTTCAGTATAGAATTTAAATCCTAGGTAGACAGAGAAGAGAGGATGAGATGAAAGAGAGACGGACATACAAAGGATATCACACGGAAATACATACATAAGAGAAATATATAAGGACTCATAGATTTAATAATGTTGGACACGTGTATACCTTTTGGTAACTTTCTGTCGTATTCAAACAATTGAGCACCCACACGCCAGCTGAACAATAAAAGAATGCTTCTTATTTGCACGTCAAATAAAGATTTCACGAACGGAAAATTTTGGATCGCGTAAAATTACACCGACTATGGAAACGAACTATGCAAGACAATGATATATACATAGTATTTTATAGGTATTTACAACAGTCTTCCATCAACCCATGTCCAAAAATACACATGAATGGAAACTTTTACGCTCGTGCAATACACGGTTCACTGCGTACGAAATCTCACATTCGTATTGTTATTGGAGACACTCCACAACGGGAAATGCTTCCGGGTCGTAGTATACAAACATAGTTCCGTCAAAAATGGATTCGCTCCTTTTGATGCATTGATCCTGTGTCTATAGAATAGGCAGAAGCATGTAATGTGGTTCTGCATACTGGCAGACCATCAGTGTACTGCTGGGGTGTGTTTTAATGAATTTGTCGGGAACTAGTTTCTTGCGCGGTCGCGACCTTTCACGAGGGTGTGTCACATGCAGATCCCGAAAGAGATGGCAAATTGCAAGGGTGGCTGTGCTCACGGGTGCGTGATTTTAGCTGATGGTGCTGTTGATACCACTTTCTCGGTAGTGCATTAAAGACAAAGGAATGGTCTGTCAGGCAGACTATGTAAAATGTGTCACAAAGACTTCTGAGAGAAGCTAGAAGCTGCCAAATTGACCCATCTTACTATATATTTAATAGGCCTGTTTCGTTGAGGAGTGACACCTATTGGTTTAGACATATCGATGGAAGGAGTGGGATTTAAGGGGGAATGCTCCAGTTTTTCGGAACACTCGGTCATTACTATAGAAAATTAAACATTTCGTACCATATATGATTCGCTACCATATTTTCAATAATATAACAAGTGATTAGAATTTACAATTTTCGTTGGTAAAAGCGTATTTATTATGCGAAACTGATTTCGTCAAGATGGAAATCGAGTATTTAGAGCAAGACAGTTGTAAGTGTATACACAGTTACCACTGTTTTACGTCATTTTATTCGTGTGTAGCTGATAAAAATTGCTGTAATGCACTAAAAGTGTACTGACCTATACACTTTCTTTTTGAATTATTACCAGGACACGTTGCTTAATACAATGATGGAGTTTAATCAAAGTCTATGATGTAGAACTTGAAATATTTCCAAAATATGCAAATTTTGACATAAAACACTTCAGCTTCGTTGATCGGACTGAACACGCGAGCATGCTGTTTTACACATTTGTGCGTTTATAATAGCACATATTTGGGGTTTCTGTTCTTATTAAATGTAAGAAGTTACTTTAAATCCGTTTTCGGGACTAAACGATGATTATAGCGCATTTATAAGCATTTTAGTGACCTTGGGTAGGTGCAAGAAATTATGCATTTTTTCGCTGTAGCGGTATGTTATACGAATGCCTATAGAATTCAAACAATATCGCTGACCATCCATTTTTATTTCATTTTTTAATTGGTAATTACATATAGTTTCAGCATACAAAAAATAAATGAATTCTTTTATTTTGAAAAATTTAGGAAACTGGAGCATTCCCCCTTAATGCTTATTTAAACTACATGGTAATATCGCTGCGACTGGAGCACCTGACTGCGCTATGGCCGCGGCCTGGTATCTACAAAATGTTCGATTAGAATGGGTGAAATGCCTCTTTCGACACTATATTACATGTATGAAAAGTAAAGCTAAAACGACTTACCAACATATTCCTGTATTTCTCTCAACATCTCTAGCACAACTACATTTGATGTTTTCGAGAATGAAGCTACTCATGCCACTTAGGTTTAAGATTGTCCACCCATTTGGTAGGAGACTGTGGCCAGTTTCATCAAAGGATTTAAGGCGTATTTATGTCTTAAGTACCAATGTCTTACAGTCTACGTGGGTCATCCAATAAATAGTGAGACTGTTCCTATAGCAGAAATACCTTGACTTATATGCTTTCAAAGTCCCTATATTCCTTCAATATAAGATCTTCCCTTTTTAATGACAGAATTCCATCAGTGGGAAAGTCTTCTAATTTCGGTTGCTAGGCAACCAGAGATAATGTGCCACATAAGCCTGGCCACGTCTAATTCCAATGCATTTAAATCCTCAAAACGCACATGTCGCAATGATTCTTTTCACTTAGAACAATGATTAAAGTATAGGGAACTTATGCACAGAAAATTTTGAGGTTGTACTAAAATATTCCTATCATAGAACGTCAAAAGTGACGTCACCCTACCTGCCTTTTGACGTCATGCAGAACAAAAGTTGTACGTTCTTGCAGCTTTGGTCGCTTTTTGTAAAAGACAGATCTCAAGACAGCCATTATAACATACAATAATACTGTACATTGATTGCTTATCCAGATATGAGCAATTTTCAGATGATATACACTGATTTACATAGACAAAAATCGTCATTTACGGATATTTTTCTTCGCCTTTCGCTTCTGTTTACAGACCAGACCTGGTTTGGTTCTGCACACAAATCCTTTCGTCCTTAAACTTTGGAACCCACCAGAAAGCAGCTGTACATGACAAAGCTTTGTCCAAAATAATTTTTAGTTAGATTTGAAATATCTCCGTCCTAGTATTTCCCTAAAATAACGCAATTTTTATACATGCACATTTCTGTCTACCGCCATGCAGCATGAGACACGTCCACGTTACAATTGTTTGGGTCACAGGAAGTGACGTCATAAACATGACGTAATAACAACATTTGGTGCAATTTTTCTATAGCTAATATGTTGGGCCATGTAAGTGCCAAGTTTCATTAAATTCTGTCAAACAGTTTTTGAGATATGACAACAGTCTCACTTATTATTGGATGACCCTCGTACACGCTTAGGAAAGGAGTCAGGTATCGCCCCTTCCATCAAGTCCTAGGTAATTTGATTGTTGTTTTGTAAGACATCAGTAAGTCAGAAATACGTCTTCAATGTTTTTATGAAACAAGTACCAGATGTCATAGAGGATATATGCCGCGCCCTAGGATCGAAACCGGGACATCAAATTTGAAAGTGAAACGCGATGCCATTTTTGTGATAACCGCGGTCATAACCAGCCAATGAGAGAGTGTGTGCAAGAAAAACAAGAGACAGTACTAAGGCAGACAGAACATGAGTGGTGTTAGGAGAAAATATACATTGAATACTATTTCAAAGACATGTTTCATTTTTAAATCAATATTTAGTGTCGATTTCGTGAATCACATGCTTTGATGAGTAGGTTCTATATTAACCATTTAGTTTATTTGTTCATTTATTTCATCATCAAGACAGTGCTGTAATTCCTTTGACTCGAGATAGCTTAATTTGCATGAACAAGTTCCAAAAACTATATAAACCCTTTCCCAAACACGACCTGGTTTTTTCGTTCCTAACAAAAAAGGCTTGAGCACACATTGGGGCAAAAGAGGAAATATTTATAACCAGCATTTCCTCCTTTTGCATCAATAATTTCAATGCTTTATTTTACACTAACCCATTATTTTTTCAACATCAATTCTGTGGTAAACAGCTACTTTTGAATTGAAATTTACGCTTTGGAAAAGGGTTAAAATAATTTAAATACGCATTTAGATTGACTCTGCTTAAAGAGATTTAATCCTTCATGCAGTTGATTAACTGAAAATGTTGACCACTAGGATACGTCTCTAAGTTTTCAATTGCTCGATTAACGCGTTCAGAAAAAACTAGAATTTCCAAACTAAAATCGTGTAAACAATGAACGAACTACGCATACAGTGGATTGTGACATTGCTCGGAAAAAAAGTTCAGTTTTTCTCGTACAGTAGTTTCGTTTTTTCGTTTTTTTTTTCTAATAATACACATCTCTCACGACTCAGAGCTACACAAAGGTTCTGTCATACAGAAATCTATGTCCACACACAAAAATAAAACCAGTAGAAACAGTAAAGTGTGATTTTTGATTGGTTCATTAAAGCATTTCTCGCTTAAAATGATGAGCACAGCACATCGTGAAGATTGTCGGCACAATTTTAGATAATCTAAAGATTAATAAGTTCATTTAAGAGTCAAAAGTGGTAAAGCAATATATGGACACAAATATTAATAAGTATGAACGTGCAAAATTGAGTATACATGTGACAAATCTCCCTTTGTTTGCAGTATCTATTTCTTGCAGGTTTGTTATGTCCGCCATTTTTGCTCGAAAAAATAGGTGCCGCTGGTCAGGCTCCCATAGCGTGCAAAACAAGAACTGGTTTTGATGTACCTCATTAAAAAGACTTGGGAAAACATTGAGCCAAAAGAAGAAAATGCTGATAATCAGCATTTTCTCCTTTTGGCTCATTATTTTTGATTTTCTATTCATCATTGTACACAAATCATATCTTAACACCCATTCTGTCATCTGCCTTCGCTTTGAAATAGGAAAATACTAAAGTTCTGTTGTATGGGAAAAGGTTAATTTACAAGAAGTTATCATTTACAAAATCTTTCACCAATTTTCTATATATACTGAGAGGCAAAAATAAGTATACACCCTAGTTCTCTCATGTTTTCGGATAAAACAATGAATAGCTTGTGTAGGATTTTTAATTGCCACCTTAGGTGTTCGTGTATTGATGTAACCTTCTCCTCCTTTCCGTACATCTGTCTTTCCTTCTAATGCGAAGATTTTTTTATGGCATACAGCGTCATCGAAAAAGGGGATTTAATCGCTTAATCAATGCAAGCATTCACTTTGATACATCCCCAAGATTAATGAACGGATTTTGATAGAATTTTCACAGAAAGTGTCTAGTCACGCAAGACTATGCTCTCATTGTTAGTGTTTTTCCATATAACGGTGCGTCATAGGAAAATGGGACTTGATGTAACAGTTTATGTGAAATTCCTCCTTCTAAATCTATTGACGGATTTTGATCAAATTTGCGTAGAAAGTTCCTAGTCACCGGACTAAGTGAATAACGAGTCATGTTTCATTATTTTTTATGCTGCGTCATAAAAAATGGGTCTTAATGCAAAAGAGTGACATATTGATCGATTTCTACCAGCCACCGAGAATGGTATTAAAATGTTAGAGAAAATTTAATGTTGTGATTTGTTGTGATAAAGATTGAAGACACAAACTACGGATAAACGGCAACATTTGATACTCGGCTGAGTCGCACATGCAAAGTTTGCAAAAACGGCATGTAACAGGAGTATGGGTATTAAAAGCAATTTAGGTGAAATTTATTAATACCGTATTATTGGTTTATGGGTAAAAATTAATAGTACAAAATTTTGATTCGATATGATGGAAATTAAGAGAGAAACTTAACTAGACAGCCCTGGCGGTCTGGAAGTGCTCCACAGGCCTGATTGTTTGTCTTGTTAAATGCAATTTCAAAGGTTCAGGCTGCACAAACAAGCAAGCTGAAAATTTCAAGCAAGTAAGATCTTATGGTCAGTAAAAATGTGTGAAAGTTATTGTATTGATTAATTAATACTAATGATTGTAAAAGTAAAAATAAGGCGAAAATGGCAATTTTGTCAATTTCAAGGGCACATAACTCATGATGTAAAGTTCAGATCAAGCTGAAAATTATACCAAGGCAAGATCTTATAGTCACCAACGTTCTGTAAAAGTTTTGTCTTGATAAGTCAATATTTGTAGTTGCGAGAGTGAAATCAAAGTCAAAATAGAGCCGAAAATGGCATTTTGTCAATTTCAAGGGCACATAACTCATGATGTAAAATTCAGATCTAGCTGAAAATTACACCCAAGCAAGATCTTTTAGTCACTATCATTCTGTCCAAGTTTTGTGTTGATTGGTTAATATTTGTAGTTGCTGAAGTCAAAACAAAACAAAATAAAGCCGAAAATGGCAATTTTGTCAATTTCAAGGGCACATTACTCATGATGTAAAATTCAGATTAGGCAGAAAATTATACCCATGTAAGATCTTATAGTCACCATCATTCTGTCCTAGTTTTGTCTTGATTGGTCTAAATTTGTAATTGCTAGAGTGAAAATAGAGTCAAAACAGCCATTTTTATCATTCAAGGGCAGATAACTCCAGACTTTCTAATTCAATCAGAATTCTTTGAAGGAATCTGAGAGAGGGTCACCCAAGGATCATTCCTGTGAAGTTTGGTTGAAATCCATCTGGTAGTTTATGAGAAGAAGATTTTTAAAGGAAAAGTTTACGGACGCATGCACGCACACACAGACGCATGACGGACACAGCACCATGACAATAGCCCGCTGGCCTATCGGCCAGTTGAGCTAAAAACAAAAATTGTATACTTTCTTTTGCCTCTCAGTATATATAGAAATATTTCTCTATTCTTATAAACAGCAAAAATTGTGTGAATATGAAAACCACTGCAGGCATTATAAATATTGCTGATATATCAGTGTTAAGGTAGCCGAATGCGATTCCATAACTAGAAAACTGCCCTAGAGAATTGACTCATACTGTCACATGTTATAAAGTGAATCCTTACTGACAAATAAAAATAATAAAAAATATAAGTCACCGTCTAAGGAAAGAATGAGGGCCGTCTCAAAACCAGCACTGAAATGGCTATTTTTAACATGGAGGCCAATGGGAAATTTGAATATTTTTACACAAATGTTAAAAAATAGAGAATTTCTGCCCAAGAGAATTTGATAATATTTTGTAAATTGATGAACCTGGTCATGATCTGTAAAATAAAGAAATAAAAAACAAAAGTCACCGTAGTATATGAATGGGGGGATGTCTCAAAAGTGCCGGAACAGCACTGTTTCAGCTGATTTTTGACGCAAATGTTAAAATTTTAGGAATTTCTGCCCAAGAGAATTTGATAATATTTTGTAAATTGATGAACCTGGTCATGATCTGTAAAATAAAGAAATAAAAAACAAATATCACAGTAGTATATGTAATGGGGGGGCTGTCTCAAAAGTGCTGGAACAGCACTGTTTCAGCCGATTTTTGACACAAATGTTAAAATTTTAGGAATTTCTGCCCAAGAGAATTTGATAATATTTTGTAAATTGATGAACCTGGTCATGATCTGTAAAATAAAGAAATAAAAAACAAATATCACCGTAGTATATGTATGGGGAGCTGTCTCAAAAGTGCCGTAACAGCTCTGTTTCAGCTGATTTTTCACGCAAATATTTAAATTTTAGGAATTTCTGCCCAAGAGAATTTGATAATATTTTGTAAATTGATGGACCTGGTCATGATCTGTAAAATACAGAAATAAAAAAAAACAAAAGTCACCGTAGTATATGAATGGGAGGGGGGCTGTCTAAAAAGTGCCGAAATAGCAGTGTTTCAGCTGATCTTTGGCGCAAATGTTAAAATTTTAGGATTTTCTGCTAAAGAAAATTTGATAATGATTTGGTAATTGATGAACCTGCAAAATTAATGATCTGTAAAATAAAGAAATAAAACGAATGTCACCACTGTACATAAACGGGAGACCGTCTCAAACGTGTACTTTTCCACAGAAAAAAGCAGCCTTTTAGCTCGACTTTTGTATAGCTATTAGTACATAGTTATAGGAAGTATTGACCAAAAAACAGTCATAATCATGATCGTAATATGTTGCTTGTTTGATTAAAACATAAAATAGATTTTAAGATAAATGTTTGACGTCTCAAAATTGTTTTATTCTATTGTGGGAAAGGGAAATTTTATGCCTAAGTGACTTTTGAATAAGCTATATTTATCTAACATTGGTGTAATGTCTTGAATTGTTGTGTGAAAGAGGAACGTACTAGACAAAAGTCAGTAGATTCCGATATTTCGAACCAAATTTGGACTTTTCTAACGATAAATTCGTCAGAAATCGGCCGATTTTGTGTATCTTAACTTTACCGTATTACCGACGTCGTTACTTTGAACGCCAAAACGCACGTGTTTAAATGACGTCATCAAAACATTTCAAATACGGCCTGATATATTTTCACGTTTTATTCTTGTTCGATGAAAAACTGATGCAAAAGTTTGTATAGTTTAAGTAAACAAGAGGGCCATTGGCCCTGAAGCGCTCACCTGACAGGCCCATAGGAAGCAATTTCATAATGGGGGGCTATAGACTCTATCCAAAATATTGGGGGGTGGGGGCTAATTGGGATTTCCCCAAAATTTTAAGTGTAAAATTAAGAAAAATTGGTATTTTTGGCCAACTTTGGAAGGGTTTAGCCCCCCTAGCCCCCCTGTTCCTACAGGCCTGCCTGACATAATAGCTTTCTGTATATGGTGTGTCTGAGCCTCCAAAATGATCACATTTTACTAAGATTTGTGGCCTGTATAAGATAATCATTCTGACAAATTTTCAGCTTGATTGGGCAAAAAAAATCCCCAAGACTGGACCCCATGACCTAGTTTAGGACCCCAGATGACCAAATTTTGAAATTGTCTGAGATTTTATCAAGATAATTATTCTGACTAGGCTGATTGGGCATAAAATGTGGCCTCTAGAGTGCACACAAGGTTTTTCTTAAATTTGACCTAGTGACCTAGTTTTTGACCCCAGATGACCCAATTTCAAACTTTTTGTACATTTCATCAAGACAATTATTATGAGCATATTTCAGGTTGATTGGGCAAAAAATGTGGCCTCTAGAGTGCACACAAGGTTTTACAAAGATTTGACCCTGTGACCTAGTTTTTGACCCCAGATGACCCAATTTCAAACTTGTCCGAGATTTTATCAAGACAATCATTCTGAGCAAATTTCAGGTTGATTGGGCAAAAAATGTGGCCTCTTGAGTGCACACAAGGTTTTTCTAAGATTTGACCCTGTGACCTTGTTTTTGACGCCAGATGACCCAATTTCAAACTTGTCCGAGATTTCATCAAGATAATCATTCTGATCAATTTTCAGGTTGATTGGGCAAAAAATGTGGCCTCTAGAGTGCACAAAAGGTTTTTTCTAAGATTTGACCCCGTGACCTAGTTTTTGACCCCAGATGACCCAATTTCAAACTTGTCTGAGATTTCATCAAGACAATCATTTTGAGCAAATTTCAGGTTGATTGGGCAAAAAATGTGGCCTCTAGAGTGCACACAAGGTTTCTCTAAGATTTGACCTAGTGACCTATTTTTTTACCCCAGATGACCCCATTTCAGGCTTGTCCGAGATTTCATCAAGTCAATCATTTTGAGCTAATTTCAGGTTGATTGGGCAAAAAATGTGGCCTCTAGAGTGCACACAAGGTTTTTCTAAGATTTGACCCTGTGACCTAGTTTTTGACCCCAGATGACCCAATTTCAAACTTGTCCGAGATTTTATCAAGACAATCATTCTGAGCAAATTTCAGGTTGATTGGGCAAAAAATGTGGCCTCTAGAGTGCACACAAGGTTTTTCTAAGATTTGACCCTGTGACCTAGTTTTTGACCCCAGATGACCCAATTTCAAACTTGTACGAGATTTTATCAAGACAATCATTCTGATCAATTTTCAGGTTGATTGGGCAAAAAATGTGGCCTCTAGAGTGCACACAAGGTTATTTTAAGATTTGACCCAGTGGCCTAGTTTTTGACCCCAGATGACCCAATTTAAAACTGGTCCGAGATTTCATCAAGACAATCATTCTGAGCAAATTTCAGGTTGATTGGGCATAAAATGTGGCCTCTAGAGTGCACACAAGGTTTCTCTAGGATTTGACCCAGTGACCTACTTTTTGACCCCAGATGACCCAATTTCAAACTTGTCCGAGATTTCATCAAGTCAATCATTTTGAGCTAATTTCAGGTTGATTGGGCAAAAAATGTGGCCTCCAGAGTGCACACAGGGTATTTCTAAGATTTAACCCCGTGACCTAGTTTTTGACCCCGGATGACCCAATTTCTAACTTGTCCGAGATTTCATCAAGACAATCATTCTGAGCAAATTTCAGGTTGATTGGGCAAAAAGTGTGGCCTCTAGAGTGCACACAAGGTTTTCCTAAGATTTGACCCTGTGACCTAGTTTTTGACCCCAGATGACCCAATTTCAATCTTGTCCAAGATTTGATCAAGACAATCATTCTGAGCAAATTTCATATTGATTGGGCAAAAAATGTGGCCTCTAGAGTGCACACAAGGTTTTTCTAAGATTTGACCCTGTGACCTAGTTTTTGACCCCAGATGACCCAATTTCAAACTTGTCCGAGATTTTATCAAGACAATCATTCTGATCAATTTTCAGGTTGATTGGGCAAAAAATGTGGCCTCTAGAGTGCACACAAGGTTTTTCTAAGATTTGACCCAGTGACCTAGTTTTTGACCCCAGATGACCCAATTTCAAACTTGTCTGAGATTTCATCAAGACAATCATTCTGATCAATTTTCAGGTTGATTGGGCAAAAAATGTGGCCTCTAGAGTGCACACAAGGTTTTTCTAAGATTTGACCCAGTGACCTAGTTTTTGACCCCAGATGACCCAATTTCAAACTTGTCCGAGATTTCATCAAGACAATCATTCTGAGCATATTTCAGGTTGATTGGGCTGAAAATGTGGCCTCTAGAGTGCACACAAGGTTTCTCTAGGATTTGACCCCGTGACCTACTTTTTGACCCCAGATGACCCAATTTCAAACTTGTCTGAGATTTCATCAAGACAATCATTCTGAGCTAATTTCAGGTTGATTGGGCAAAAAATGTGGCCTCTAGAGTGCACACAAGGTTTTTCTAAGATTTGACCCCGTGACCTAGTTTTTGACCCCAGATGACCCAATTTCAAACTTGTCCGAGATTACATCAAGACAAACATTCTGAGCAAATTTCAGGTTAATTGGGCAAAAAATGTGGCCTCAAGAGTGCACACAAGGTTTTTCTAAGATTTGACCCCGTGACCTAGTTTTTGACCCCAGATGACCCAATTTCGAACTTGTCCGAGATTTGATCAAGACAATCATTCTGATCAATTTTCAGGTTGATTGGGCAAAAAATGTGGCCTCTAGAGTGCACACAAGGTTTTTCTAAGATTTGACCCCGTGACCTACTTTTTGACCCCAGATGACCCAATTTCGAACTTGTCCGAGATTTGATCAAGACAATCATTCTGATCAATTTTCAGGTTGATTGGGCAAAAAATGTGGCCTCTAGAGTGCACACAAGGTTTTTCTAAGATTTGACCCCGTGACCTACTTTTTGACCCCAGATGACCCAATTTCAAACTTGTCTGAGATTTCATCAAGACAATCATTCTGAGCTAATTTCAGGTTGATTGGGCAAAAAATGTGGCCTCTAGAGTGCACACAAGGTTTTTCTAAGATTTGACCCCGTGACCTAGTTTTTGACCCCAGATGACCCAATTTCAAACTTGTCCGAGATTACATCAAGACAAACATTCTGAGCAAATTTCAGGTTAATTGGGCAAAAAATGTGGCCTCAAGAGTGCACACAAGGTTTTTCTAAGATTTGACCCCGTGACCTAGTTTTTGACCCCAGATGACCCAATTTCGAACTTGTCCGAGATTTGATCAAGACAATCATTCTGATCAATTTTCAGGTTGATTGGGCAAAAAATGTGGCCTCTAGAGTGCACACAAGGTTTTTCTAAGATTTGACCCCGTGACCTACTTTTTGACCCCAGATGACCCAATTTCGAACTTGTCCGAGATTTCATCAAGACAATCATTCTGAGCAAATTTCAGGTTGATTGGGCAAAAAATGTGGCCTCTAGAGTGCACACAAGCCAAAGGTTGACGCACGACGCACGACGGACGACGGACGACTGACGACGGACGACGGACGACGGACGACGGACACAGCGGTATCACAATACCTCACCATGAGCACTATCGTGCTCAGGTGAGCTAAAAATGTAACGGATCTAACTTTCTACCTTTTTTTCTTAAACTTTAGGTCGCTATCTTATTTACGACAACATGCGCGTTTTGGATGCGCACTCGAATCGAATTCGGCCACCTTAAAGAAAGAATATACCAGTATGTAGAAAATGCCAGTTATCACTATTTTCTTCTCATGCCTTAACACCTTTTCCAAACAAGAGCTGGTTTTGACGTCCCAAACAGAAAAGGTTTGGGGAAAATATTGAGACAAAAGAAGGAAATGCTGATGATCAGCATTGGGGAAAATATTGAGATAAAAGAAGGAAATGCTGATGATCAGCATTGGGGAAAATATTGAGATAAAAGAAGAAAATGCTGATCATCAGCATTTTCTTCTTTTGCCTCAATAATTCCTTATTTTTATTATACACCAAACCTATATTTATCATTATCCATGTAGTTGTCTTTAGCAGCTTTTAAATTGGAGCAGTCCAAATTTAGGATGTTTGGGAAAATGTTAAGTTTTTCTCAAGCTTTTTTGCCTGTTGTGGTTAGAAACACATCATTTCTATGTAAATGGTTAATTTGAACCCTACCTTTTTCTGGTAATTGCACTAAAAACAGCCTTTTATGTTCTTTTGGTCGAGTAATGTGAGCTGGTATATATGGGTACTGCAATATAACACACAGATTATTTGTACATCTGAATTATGAAAAATTTCACCCAACAGCAATATGTTAGATAGGTCTAACTTCAAAGATGTTGCAGACAACAATTTCAAGAGAATGAAATATGTTGGATTTTTTTTTTTTTTGTCTTTTTGGGTAGAAAAGATAGTGGGAAATGAAGAAATTGCTTGTCACAAGCATTTATTTATTTTCCACAATGATTTCCCAAACTTTTTATTGTGAGGGAGTCAAAATGCATCACTGATGTACAGTAATGACAATTAAATAAATCATGATGTTTCGATGAAAAGCAAATACAGTGCTCATTAAGTCAAATTTCAGTAATATGCCTTCAACATTTCAATACCACTTACACTGGGCTTACGATTGGTCAAGAGACCTGTTCGCCTTGGGTTGTTTTACGTCAATAAAAATTCAAGTTACCTTTAAAATCCTGAACCAGGTAAAAAGCCTATTTATACAGCCAAAATCATTTTACAATGTTTATCCTTGTTGATTCTTCATTCTATCAAGCCATATTCATAACCCAATAGATAAAGGCCAATGTATAATTAAAAAACAACATCTTCTGAAACTCCAGACCTCTTAATCCATTACCAGACGACAAATTATAAACTGGTCGAAATTCAAAGGTGTTGCAGATGACACTTTCAGGTGAATGAAATTATACATTTATTGTCTTTCTGTATAGAAACCATTGTGGAAAATGAAGAAATTGCTTGTCACAAGCAATTTCTTCATTTTACACTATGTTTCTAATGCCTTTATCTTGTAGGGAGTCGAAAGGCATCACTGTGTGGTAATGGGTTAATCAAGGAGACAAGTTTCACGATCTGGGGCCCATATTATCAAAGATCGTACGGTTATTTTTTGGGTATTTACTTGTAACAATGAACCTGATATGCCCATTTGATTTTTTCGTGCAATCAGATAGTTTCTAAAACAGTTTACAAATAAACCTGGTCGTAAGATCATTGATAATACGGGCCCATGGACCATGAGCACAATAATACGCGAAGTTTGAGAATTAGATCTTACCTGAGGAGGTTCAAAGTTGGGTCTCCACCAGTTTCCTATTATATCTTCTACCAGCCATTCCATAGGAGCCCCATCTTGTCGACCTAGAGTCTGTTGTGTAAGAAAGAGGTTTCATCATTAACCCTTTCCCAAACAACAAAATTTTACGGTGATCCATTTTGAAAGCTGCTTCAGACAACAAAATATACCTTGAGAAAGTAAGAATTTATAAAGAAGTTTTCAAGGAAAATGTTGAGGCAAAAGAAGAAAATGCTGAAATCAGCATTTTCTTCTTTTGCCTCAATGTTTTCCCAAGCCTTTCCAATTAGAGATGTCAAATCCATGTCTTATTTGGAAGAGGGTTAAACATCAGATCTTATTTCCTGAATGACCATTTACTATAATGTTCCTCCTAGGCCTAGCAAATGTTTAGAAAAAACATTGACATGAAATAAGATAATATCATTAATATTTCATGCACTTAGGCCAAGAGAATAATTTTCCACTGCTGTATTTACATTGGTAAGTTGGAATATCAGCCCTTTCACAAATGTCCAAATTTCAGGGTGGTTCAATTTGAAAGCTGCTTCAGACAGAAAATGGATGTTTGCTAAAGATACAATTTGTGTACAAGACAGCACAGAGAATATTGAGGCAAAGGAAGAAAATGCTGGTTATGGCATTTGCATAATTCTACTTTTTACAGTTGTTTCCGTCTTTTTATTTGCAAGTTTGGTATAATAACATAATCAGGGTTCACTCTGGCTTTCAAAAAGTTGGGGCCATCACTTTCGCCAAATGAAAAAAGTTGGGGCCAACCTGGTGAAAGTTGGGGCCACATTTCAGGTGTCTGGGCCTGTACTAGTTGACAAGATTTTCGACATTTTGCACCCAACTCTTTTCCTAATAAGCTGTTTTACCAGTAATATTCATTTCAGAAAACATTGAGGCAAAAGCAAGGAATTATGAAAACCATCATTTTCTCCTTTTTCCATTTTGTTTGTCTTAAGACTTAACTCATTGCATTTATGTAGACTTCCATTTAATTAGATTGGTGAATATGCTTGTACACATGTGGCTGTTCAGGCAACCATGTTGCAAGCATATTCATCAATGTTGAGCTGTCTATTGAATAAAGAAAAACAAAATACTTTCAAATATTTTATCATTTGTTTTATGTTCTGTTCCTCCGAACCCCCTAACAGCCCCCCCCTCCCTCCCCCATGATCGCTTGAAAAATCCTATTTTGTCAGTAAAACAAACAGGTTTGGGAAAGGAGAAAATATGATTATCAAATTTGATTATCAGGGTCCCGATTAAATTTGTAATTAGGCAGGAAGCATGACTAACTTTTGTTGAATATTCCTTGAAGTTCGCTGGGACATTCTCACCATGAAAAGCATAAAACAAAGGTCTAGTTTGTTCCAAACATTTTACGCGATTTAACTTACCCGAAACATCGTAGTTCGGCACCTGCCATAACAACGGCATTCTGAACAATTATTTGCAACAAGATTGGTTTTGAACAACTCCATTTCGCGTGAAATATCTCGTAAAGTAAAGGATTAACAAGGGGATATTCGATAACCATGATAAATCGACCCGTCAATCAAATTAAAACAATATCGAAAGTACACGCCCATAATTATGTATTGTGTAACGCTCTATTGCACACGACACTGGTACCCGATTATAATTATCGATTTTTCCGTCGCTTTGCCTATCAATTAGTTGTCGCGTCATATGTGTTTGGACTAACATGGATGGCAATTAAAGGTAATAAACAGTTATACATGGAGCTATTTGGCGTGTGGCGTGCCGAGATAATACATTGTCGGTCACGTTCGATAAAGCTGTAACTACAGCGAGTTGGGGCCATTTGATAACTTTTGGGGCCACTCGATATTTGTTGGCGCCAGGCATTTTCCGATGAAAAATTCTTGCGCCACTTTTATTTTTTTGTCGCATTTGGCGACAATGGCGATCGGCAGCGCCAACCCTGACATAATGCTATACATTACTATCAATATGGCAATTGTTAACCCATTCCCATGCAGCCACTTTTTTGACGCCTAACAGGATGAATGCTTCAAAAACATTGTGGAAAATGAAGAAATTGCTTGTGACAAGCAATTTCTTATTTCCCACTATGTTACTACCTTAAAAGACCAATTAATATATAATTCCAGTTGGATGAAATTGTAGTTCACAACATCAAAGAATTCAGACCACCTGAAAATTTTGCCATCTGGCAATGGGTAAATTGAAGCATGTACCCCAAAAAACACAGTCCTGGAAATCTGGAAATAACATGACAATACCTAGTACAAGTGTACAATATTGCTCACTTGTGAGCCAGGTAGTCTCTATATTGTATTGGGGAGTATTTCTGGGGAACAATACCTGTTCCCTATACTGATGACCAAACTTACATACAACAACAATTTCTAAACTTACCTCTGTTAAAAGTCTTTTTAATCCTTCTACCTGATCTTCATTTGGATTTAATTCACCACCGGGTCTAAAAAGTATATGGAAGAAACTCAGAAATACAAATTTTCACAGCTTGCATATTTAACCCTTTCCAAAATGACAAAATTTTAGGGTGATCCTCTTCAATAAATTCCACAAATGATCAAATAGATGTAACTAAAGATAGGATTTGTGTAAAGTATGGCAGAGAAAACATTGAGACAAAAGAAGAAACTGCTGATAACCAGCAGTTTCTCCTTTTGTCTCAATATTTTCCCAAGCAATTTCTATAAGGGACGTCAAAACCAGGTCTTGTTTGGGAAAGGGTTAAACAAAAATTTCAAATTTGATAAGGTACTAGAAAGATTTGAAAACTCTGCATAATAAGCATAATAAATAACAATTAATGTACTAGTAAGCTGGTGTGTGGAATTCCTATGCCAGACTAGCCTGACTTGGGTTTTTAGGTCTGCAGATAAGTAGAATTTTGCATCCATTTTGTCCCTGGACAAATGCAAAAATAGCCTTTAGAATGAATTAACCAAACTCCAATTGATAGATTGCTCAGCCCGCCAATATCTCTTGAAGTATCAACGCAGAATCTCAGAATCTTACAAGGCGCAAGTAAATAAACTAAAGGATTAACCAGACTTTATCGGTACTTGTCAGCTATTTGCTCTGATACAGACAAGTCGATGACGCCTCCACAACACCGACTGGGAAGGAAGTTTGCAAAAGAAAGCCATTGATTTTTTTTAAATTTTTGGGGAAGGGGGTCAGGGCCCACAGGCGGGGGGAAAATTTACAAGCAAACACACAAAAAGGGCAAATTTCCATACAAGCTTATACTCTCAAATACAGTGTTATTTGCATTTAACTTGCTTGTATATAAGTATCATAATATGACATTGATGATTCAAACAACCATCTGAGCTGTTAGAGCCACCTAGAATCTTAATATGACTTGGATTTTTTTTTTACTAAGTAGAAAAGTAGTCACAGGAGGGGAAAATTGATCTTAAATGGGGAAAAAGTTTATTCCACAGAGAGGGGGAAGGGGCCCAATAACAACCGTTTTTTGGAGAAAAAAAATCACTGAAAGCTATGTTGGTGAGGTTAAATTCTATACAGAGAATATCAACAGCAGTGATTCATTTACCTGCGCGTCCTGCGATTATCTCGCACAAAATCCGCCGAGGACGCATATTATTGAAAGATGTGAAACCCGCGGACGCAAGCATTTTATAGTCGACGAGTCCCGTCGTCAAACAAAACTTCGAAAATTATTCGTACATCCTATAATAAAGCAAATTTGCACCGATAATAATTTACTTAAACACCGGTTCGGCTTGTTTTCTTTCTCCACTATTATGTTAAACATGCAGCGCGGGGACCCAGGTCCAAAAAAGTCAAATCAATTTTTCATTGGTCTTTCAAGGCATTTACAGCCAATCAGCGCGTGCGGTTGACATCTCTTACACACGCAGGCTAAAAACGAAAGTAGCGATGCCCCCGAAAAAAACTTAAACCTCTCTCTGATGCCAAACAAAGGACGATCAGCGGTCTGTTTAATAAGGGTCAGACCGGAGAAACGGCCGCGCACCCAAAAATGGTTCGTACCTTCCAACAAAACTGGTTGGCGCTTAACAGTTGACTGGCATATGATAAAGAAAACAACTTTATGTTTTGTAAGATTCGCACAGTCGCCAAAAAACAGAATCCAAGGGATGGTTAAAAATGCAAAGTACACCAATTACATGACCACGACCTTGCAGCGTCATATTGAACTTTCGGATCATCAGATGCTTATCAATGCCCCCAAATAATAGGTTAGATTTTCAAACTGAAATAATTTTGATTTGATTGTCTCCTTCAGGTTCCCAAATTCACTTGTCAAACTTCATCTGAGACTGAATGAATTCTTGTCATACTCAGGGTTCCCAAGCAGTCTTCTATGTTTCATATAGAGGGGGTGCAAGTATGCTGTAAAATGACTGTTTTCACTCCCAGATTTAACAGTCAGTGGGAACCCTGACACTCATACATGTGTCACAATCATGTGTTACAATTTAAAATTCATGTTAGTGGAATTCTAGTCTGTTTTTTTTACATGTTCGCCTAGTTCTCAAAATTATATATTAAAAAAAAAAAACACTTTAATTTGTTGCTGTTGCTTTCTGTAGTTATCGAAAGTTGTCAAAATAATGGGACTCATAAATTTCCCAGAGGACTCATGAAATTTTGGGGTAGCGAGTCCCAGGACTCACTGTTGCAATTTTGTAAAATAATCACTGCAACAGCATTGCTATAAAGGCCAGGCGAGTGTTTTTCGTAGCCAGAAACAGAATGCAGATCAACACAAAGCACTGTCACTGTGTTGGTTCAATTTTGGCTACATATGAATACAAGTTGAAACCTAAAATTAATCATGAGGTAACAAGTAATGAATTTGTACCAGTGCTTCTGAAATAAGTTGCCCGAGTTTACCTGTACGGACAAGCAGACTTTGAAAGCTAGGTTGTCCATTGACAAGTGAAAAATCTGGTTATAATAAAAAGAGTTTTTTTTTTCTTTTTCTCCCAATTTTTTCATACAATGTCAGGGCTTTTCTTCCATAAATTGGGAAGGGTCCCTGGTCTGTCATTTTGGGAAATTTTAGCTTGATTTTGGTCATATTGGGAAAAAGAAAATACAGGAGAATAAATGTTCAAATGAAAATAAATTTTCTTAAACAACACTTTATAACTAGAATAACTGAATTATAGAACACAAACTACTACTTTGTGACAAGATTTGCCGGTAGGTAATTGATCATTATTTATTTTCAAATTTGGGAATTTTAGTTTTGAAAATTGGGAAATTTTTACTTTGATATTGGGAAAAAAGAAGCCATTTTCCAATTGGGAAGCCACCAAATTTCGGCCTCTGTTCTAGAAGGAAGAAAAGCCCTGAATGTAATAACTCATAGTTAAATGAACAAATTTTGTTGTAGACAATAGTTAGAAAGTCATAATAGATATGCAATAACCTAATGAAGCTATTGAAAAGTATATGGGTTTTGTACGGACAAGTTGAATTTTGATACGGACAAGTCAATTTTGGATCAACACTTGTCTGTGGACATGTAGATTCTCAAAATATTTCAGAAGCACTGTGTAACCGAGTACAGGCTATTTTCTACCCTACCTGCAGGTACTCTGGTACTCGTTTCAGCCCAAAGACTAAGCCCTTATAAATGAATTTGAATAAAAGCTTCATTATAAAATATTAAATAATTACACAATGAGATGCATTTCCAGAAATCACTTTTTTATTCTTTGACATTTGTTGACACTTACAATTTGAAGAAGGTTGTTCCAAGCTGTAGAAGTAATACATGTGGAAGTCCGTGTTCATGTACGATTAAAACACCTTCAACAGATCTTCTCATTCCATACTTCTCAAAGTCATCCTTCATTCGCTGAAATCTTGCTGGAACAGAGGCGTCCTTCTCATACAAGGGGTCTTTTGTACCAAAGGTGTAGTTTGTCAGTGGGTACCTGGATTGGATAAAATTAAATAGATTTATTCATCCTGACTGGTATCTGACTAGGATTAGCTGCGATATCGTAGCCACAAACTTGATGATGGGAATTGGTTTTTGAAAACCCAGTTCAAAATTCAAAAAGGTTTCAGTTACATTATTGCGGGTCCATAGAAATTCAGGGGAAAATCCAATTTAGCCCTCCAATATTCAGACAGTGGCGGATCCAGAGGAGGTTCGGGGATTCAAACGAACCCCCCCCCCCCTCTGTAGCCAAATTATTTTTTTTTCATGCAGAAATTCAGTCAAATTTGTGTGATACTAGGAAAACAAACCCTCTATTCGTAGATTCGAACTCCCTCACAGAAATCCTGGATCCACGGCAGTCAGACACTGGCCTTGACAAGAGCTTGAGCCCCCTTCCCCAATTTATTATTGCTTCCTACGAGCCTGATGTCCATTATTATTTATTAATTAAAGCAAACTAGACTAGGATCGTCTTCGTCTTCGTCTTCCTTGGTAAGGTCAGGAGTCATTATTGACTGTAATTCTCAATTCAGTCTAAAACAAACAACATAAATTTTCACAAAAAAAAGACTTCTTTTATGAGCAGGTATCACACCAAAACGGCCCAATGGCAAAACGGCCCAAGAGCAAAACGGCCCAACTTTGGTCAAAACGGCCCAAATCACTATTCCAACTTGGTCAAAACGGCCCAATTTTTTTTTCAAAGAAATTGATTTTTTACGAAATTCTATTACTGGTATAAACATATGTTTATACCAACATTATATTCATAATTCACTTTACTTAGCCATTTTACCATTGACAAAAAATTATCTTGTGGTTATGAAAAAAAAAAAAAAAAAAAAAAAAAAAACAGGTGGCAATTTAACAATAAGGTAAACATATTTTCACCTTTAATCTCATTATGTACTTTTACTAATGCATCTTTATCTACATATTTTCTAAGACTTAGCAAGAGTTTTCAAGATAAACCAGCCTCAAATAGCCTATTGCCGTTTGGATAGGTTTGACGCGTGTCTACAATAGCCAGTAGCACGGGACGATCAAGATAGGTGCGATATACACTGCATTTAAGATACGTGTGAAATATTGTGTTACTTGTGTCTACTGTTTGATACTGGACCCATTAAACAGAAGTGTCAGATTATGTTCCTTTAAAATTAGTGTATTCTGGATGCCTTAGAAGAAGAAGGTCGTAAGTGAAAAAACATAGTTTTGAGAAAATTGAAAAAACTGTTTCATTTCAAAAAGAAAAAAAAAAAAAAAAAAGAATAAACAACCTTTTTTACAGCCAAATTGGTCAGCATGACAAGTTCAAATGTCTTTGAAATTTGCACCATATTTAGAGCTTGAAATGCCCTTTCCAAAAATGTATGCATCATAAAAGGTTGTAAGTACCACTTACGACCTTATTCTTGTTTTACTTCGATCCGAAATGAACACTTGCATGAAATTTCTAATACTTATACTTAAAATGAAAAAGGCAACTCCAAGTTGCCAAGTTTACGGAGAAACCGTAGTTTTCCCATTATCAGTAGATGTAAAATCTAAATGCATCTCTTTCTGGGCAAAAATCATATCAGGTGCACACAACTCACTCCTTAAACATACTTACATGTATACCTATAGAAGATTCTGTACTACCGAGGTAACTCAAAATATTAATCTTTTTAAATGGGTAAACAATATAAAAGTTATTCTAAAAAAATGTGGTTTGATTAACATAATTATGGGAGAATCAAATATTATCAAACGAAAAATGGTTAAAACATACGGTAAAACAAAAGCTTAAAGATCTCTTTATTAATTACTGGTTCAGTAATCATGATTTGTCAATTTATTTATTCATTTACTTATTCATTTGTAAGACATTAATTTGTTGATGAATGTATGCCTCGTTGACATTTTGTTTCGTGTACCTCTTGTTTTATATATGGAACAGAGCGAAATAAAAGGATTGTATTATTGTATTATTGAGTTCTCCATAAAGGGCTATATAAATTATCAATTAAATCACCTGTAAACAATTAGGCAATTCACGTTACGTACGTTCGACTTTGATTTGACACAATCGATCTAAGCAAAAAATTAGCAAACAATCAACAAACAACTGATAACATTACAAATATCACTTGCATATATTAATGATTAGGGTATACACATTATAGACGCGCGACTTTAATTTGACGCAGTCAAAAGATCAATAGACTACTGTTTCACAAAATCTTTTAACGCAATTTTTTAATTAACAACAACAACAACAAAAAATAAAAAAAAAAAAAAAAAAAAAAAAAACTTATAGATCTAATAAGAAATAAACGATGAAAGTTACTTCATAACAACAATATTCAATAAACAATTTAAGACATGTTCTATTCAAAAAATGCAGTTTCCAAATATAATTTGACAATTTAAACATTATATGCATTTTTTACAAAAAATATATTCAGGAAATATAATCGAAATAATAGCAATAATTATAATAAAATAGATTGATCTCAATATTTGTATGTTTAAAAAAAAGTTGGGCCGTTTTGACCAAGTAGAAAAACTGCCTTGGGCCGTTTTGACCAAAAACGGGGGCATTTTGGTATTAGGCCGTTGTACCCTTGGGCCATTTTGACTGTAAACCTATGAGCAAAACTACTTAAGTTCTAAATTTAAAAGCAGCATATGTGTTGTGAAGAACTGTGCTGATAAAGAGTATCATATTCACTTCATATGCATCAGATAAACAGAATTGAGTTTATTGGGTTTTACGCCGTTTTCAACTGCCAGGGTCATATCTAGTCCAGTCAGGTTACTGTTGTTCTGTGTAGCAAATCTAAAATTGTTCTAAGTCCCTATTCAATGTGAAGTGAGGCATGAACAATGAAAAATAACTGCATAATGTTTAAAACTACCCTAATGTTACTAAAATATTGATTTGACTATTAAATTATGTCTGTGAAACATGTTTTTATTCCAATTGACAAGCGTGTCGGCCATCTTACTTTTGTATAGGGTTGTTGGCAATTTGGTTGGATTTAAATAAAACAACGTTAATTTCTATTTCAAAATTATATTGGAGTGAAAAACAATTGATTTATCTTTCTATCCATACCATTTTTAGATCGTAATTTTGATTTTAGAGGTAAGAGATTGAGGGCTAAACCTCCGACGTTTTCCGCCTTATGAAGTGCTATAGAAAAAATGAAGAATATGATAAGACCTGACATTCACGGCAAAGTTAAAAAATATGTCAGGGCTTATAAATAGGACTAGGTCATATCGTGGTGGCTGGAGCACCTAAGCATGGATTCCTGTTGTTTCTCAAACCAGTACTACCACAACACCATTACGGAGCCTCCAGCTGCTCGCCCACATCACATAGGATCAAGAAGATAAACAGAAACTCTCAGCAAGGCCAATCGGCCAAATCATGGAAGAAAAAACACCGGTTTTCGTGCTCATATTTCTTGGGCAATATGTGGGTTACATTAAACATGCTTGGCTACGCGCATACTCACAATTGAATGGGCTTTTCAAGAGCTAAAGCTGGCATGCTTTTAGGCTTATATGAATCAGAACTTGACGAAATAGACCGCTGTTTCGGCCATCCACGATTGTGAGCCGCCATTCGAATGTAAACAATAAATTCGTTAGTTTAACACCAAATATGAAAAACACACGTAGAATGGGGTCTCCTCCCCATAGTTTTTGGACGCTTTTATCTCTCATCTTTTTAAGACAAAAATCACTTCACTGAAAAATTACATTCTTTTCATTTGGCTAACAAAATAAATTTTATTCAAAAAAATATGTCCATGATTAAAAAAAGTCCGATTAACATTTGCTGGTCAAGAAGCGACCCTAATAACGGTGAATAATCACGTGATGCAATATTTTCAGAAAATCTTCAATAATTTTATTAGTATGCGACCGATTTGAATTCGGTTTGAAGGAGAGAATGTGGACAAATGTCACACATTAGATGGAGGTGGTTGATTTTTGAAAAATCAATTGATAAAAAAGTTATTGAAGATAAACCAAAACTTTGGTTTATCTTCAATAGATTTTTTTCAGTTGATTTTTCAAAAATCCAACACCACCAGCTTATTCCTGGCATTTCCCACCTTCTCTGCTTCAAAGCGAATTCAAATTTGTCAAGTATTAAAAAAGATATGAGCCAGGATCTGGAAAAACGTCCCTTATAGCATTTGAGACATCCATGTTTCACAACCAGCCTGTGCCTAGAAGCAGTCAAACGGGGATCCATACTGCTGTCTCACAGTTGCTACATGTCACGATTAAGCCATTGGAGACCAACATGTTTCATGATCAGACTGCGTGTATACGCAGGCTGATCTGGAACCATGTTGTTCTCAAATGCTATAAGGGACGTTTTTCCAGATCCCGGCTCATATTGAAGATTATCGGAAATTCTAAGTCACGTGATTATACACCGTGATTAAGCTCATTTTCCACAATGTTTGCCCAAACATTTTCTTGTGAGGGAATTCAAAAGCCCTATCCCCAAATGTTCTTTGAGTAGGCCTACATTGCAATTTCCTCTGGCTACGCCCCTGGTATGTAGTCCTACGTTAAAGAACAAAGATGAAATGAAAATGGGATGTCTCTTTAAGTGTTTGGGGGAAGAGATAACATGTAAATAACGGATAACGTTTCAGACGGGAATTGCAGATAACAAAATAGAAAGTAAGCAAATCCTGAAAAATTTTGTTTCCAAAAGGATAAAACACATTGGGAAAATGATAAACATGATGTTATCGGACTGATGATTTTCCTTTTATTCAAATATTTTCATTTAAGCATAACATTGGCAACGAATATATGAGATTGCAAAGCCAGCGATTTTATACAATGAGAAAGAAACTACTAAGTATCGTGTAGGACTTTCACCCTTAACCCTTTCCCAAACGACAAAATTTGAGAGTTATCCACTTCAAAAACTGCCACAAATGACAAAATGGATGCCATTAAAGATAGGATTTGTGAAAAATATGACACAGAAAATATTGAGACAAAAGGAGAAACTGCTGGTTATCAGCAGTTTCTTCTTTTGTTTCGATGTTTTCCAAAGCCTTTTCTGATAGGGACGTCAAAACCAGGTCTTGTTTGGAAAAGGGTTAAATTGTCCAAATAAGCCCCAGCGGCGGATCCAGGATTTCTGTGAAGGGGGTTCGAAAGTATATAGGGGCAGGGGGCTCGTTTCCTAGTTTAACACAATTTTTACTGATTTTTTTTGCTTGAAAATTAAATAATCAGGCTAAGGAGGGGGTCGTTTGAACCCCCGAACCCTTCTGGATCCGCCAATGAGCCCCTGATATTGACCCCCTAAATTTCCACGGCCATTACCTTGGCAGGCGTCTTGTCAAAACAGAAAAGGCGTCATTATGTGAAAATAGTTTAAAAGGACACAATAGTCTGTCAGACAACATAATATCATAAACAGCGGAAAACGGAAACATTAACCAATTACATGATAATGTACCAGACGACAAAATTTTAGACTGATCCAAATTCAAAGATGTTGAAGACGACAATTTCAATCTCAAGTAGATATAATTCTGTTTTGTACAAAACATTGTGGGAAATGAAGAAACTGCTTGTCAAAAGCAAGTTCTTCATTTACCGCGATGTTTTCTCGTGCCTTTTTCTTGTTTGCCATTGGCGTCAAAATGCATCATTGTGTGGTAATAGGTTAATACTGGTACGATTGCGCCGGGATCTTGAAAATGTCACTTATCGTCGGTGGGGAATAAAAACCTCGTAACTCCAGCTTATTCAAGCTGTAGTTACGAAGTTTTGACTCCCCACCAGCGTTATGGCATCTGCTATTAAGATGGACGGATCCAGGATCTATGAGAGGGGGTTCGAATATTTTTTACTGAGTTTCTGCTTGAAAATAACATAATAAGGCTTCCAGGGGGTTCGTTTGACCCCCGAACCCCCTCTGGATCCGCCACAATCACAATCTTATGAAAATCCATATATACTAGAGGAAAGAAGAAACGCATCAACTGTTTTTGTAATTTCTCGTAGTTCTTTTATGTTGTTGAGTCAAAGTTATTTCTGATTATTAAAGGTAAGTGTATCTTGATATTGACCTTTGTGCTTATGTTAGAACATGTCTTACCTGTGAGATAACGTCAAAATAGACGTTTACACGTGTCTCACGACATGCACAAATCAAAAGAGTTTTATGTAAAGTTTGGATATGTGCGTTTCTTTTCTCCTTTACTATTATAATAAACCTTAGAAAGGGGAAAATAAATATGATAATCCGTTTTTAATATATTTCTTATTGTTTTGAAGATTTATGTCCATTTTCTTGACTTGATTGATTTGCTAGTCCTATTTTATAAAGATCACGTCGACCAAGTTCCATCTTACACTGTGGGCAGTAGTGAACGACGTCCTTAAAACTGGTAAAGCACGGAGTCAGGCAGCATAACAAACTGGAAAAAGGAAAACAAAAATATTGTTAGACGGGATCTAGAAAGTGGGTTTTATAGTAATTTAGAACAGCGTGGATCTTGATCAGCTTGCGCTTACACACATTATAATAAAAAAATCCATGCAAATATTTGGTCTTTATTAGATAATTTTCTGCATAGAACACGATGGATAAACCCACGTGACTTTGCTTCAAGTTATGTTTAATGTTATTCCTCAGCTAATTTTCTACGGAATTTGACGAGATAAAGTGCACCGTACGAGCCTATTCTAAGAGAAACATTCTCGGCTGTAACGGACCCTGCACCGAATCCCATAACTTCTTCAATCATTCAAACGAATGCACGAAAAATGCTTTCGGTTTAATGTTTTGGGGAAAAACGACGCACTGTTAGGTCGGGAAATAAGGTATAAAATTAGCAAATAAAGTTTATGCTTACATAAAAGACATACAACAACACAATTTCCATGCCAGTGTTCCCATTTCTCGTTTTGTTATAGTGTTTACGGTTTGGTCACAGCGTACGCATCTTGTATTGAACGATTTGGACGGAAACTCCGAATCTGAGTGGGGTCGATTCTCGTCGAGTTGTTTGATTTCAACAATTTTAGTAGTCTCTAGGAAAACAAAAGGAAAGTAAAAAGAAGAATTGAATTGAATAAAATAAATAAATACCTACCATTGCAAAAATGGCATTTTTTTTTTTTGTTTTTAATTCCATTATTTTTGCTATTTTCCTTTGAATAGTTGATCCACTGTCCGTCCGATAACGATATCACTGCACATGTTTACAAAATTTACGCATATAAACAACTCAATATCGAACTAAAAACTGCCTTTATTTTGCATGCGGTGATTCGATGATTTTGCAGGCTGAAGTCGTCTGCAAGATTCGAACCATCATATGCAAACTTGTATTGAAAATGATGAGCGATTTTCTCTTGTTTACACTGTACATAGGTACAATTTGTAAACATGTTCTATAAAGATCGTGACCGGACTATAGATATTGTAACTCTATTCATATCAGCGCAATATTTACCTATCCATCGGATGATCCAGTCTTTGATTTCCATTCTTACGCACTCAAGATAGATAACAGTTTTGAGTAAAGAAGTATCATCTTTTTGCTCATGAAATCTTCCCCCAAAGTCTCCTATTAGTCAACCAGTTCCCTAAAAGACTTACTTTTGACGTTCTGAAAAAAAAAAACAAAAAAACATTTGGTCCTTGAAAACATACAAGTACTATAATTTACGCAAACACTTCCTTTATTCCCACGAATTTCCTTGTTTGTAGCAGCTTTCGAATTGATACCGTCTAAAATATAATGTTTTCTTTAGGGAAAAAAGTTTGTTTTAAAACCCTATTTTGCGTCCAAACTTACTTTTTCTCTGGGGTGAAATGTAGACGGCTGGTGCGACAACGTTTCCTGAAAATAGAAAAAAGCAAAATGTACGGATAAGTCGAAATTCCGCTTAAGTCGAAGTGAAAGTCATGTACCGTCCTCAACTATGGATTATCAAAATGTTGAATCAAAATGATTTCCAAACAAAAACAGCCATTGAAATTTAGTAGGAAAAGGATAGAAATTGCTCGTTTCGGGCAATTTCTTTCCTTTTCCTACTATATTTCAATCATGGACACATATAATGCCAATCAAAAATGGTTAAATATCATTTCATCATAATCGGATGAGTCGACCTCCGGATATGTCGAGGTATTTTGACGACCCCTCAGACTTCGACACAACGAGTGTCGACTGTATAATGAATGTTGGACATGTACTAAAATATCGTATTATTATATTATAAATAATTGAGCCAGAATCTGGAAATTATAATGCTGAAATTCCAGAGCAGCCTCTGTGCTCAAATGTATACAAAAAGGACCCATACTTTTATTTTTAAGTTACAACATGTCAAGAAGAAGCTATTTAAAATAGAGAACAAATTGAATCCTGATCAGAATATACTTATCCACAGACTTATCTGGATTTATATTGTGTGTTTTTTTTTTGTTTTTTTTTAATGATTGTTTTTCAGTAGATAATGTCACGAGACTTAGAATTTCGGAAAATCTTCAATAATTTTGTTAATATTTGACCAATTTGCATTCGGCTTGAAGCAGAGAATGTGTGAAAATATCAAGAATAAGCTGGACGTGATGGATTTTTTTAAATCAACTGATAAAAAGTTATTGAAGATAAGCCATAGTTTTTGTTGATCTTCTAGATCTATACAGTGCCCTCCAAAAGTCCTTGGACAAACTTTTTTTTTCACTTTTTCAGTTAATTTCATGGCAAAATTTCCTTTTTTTCATAGTTTTTGCTTTATTATTATTAAATCAACAACTAGCATGAAAATAAACAAAACAAATTAAATCATTCGGGCATTTTATTAACAAAAAACACATTTCTGGGAAAATAACCACTTAATAACAATTATGGCAATAATTGTCAGTACTTAGTATGGCCTCCCCTGGCTTGTATAACAGCGCGTATACGACGCGGCATGCTTCGAACAAGGCGTTGACATGTCTCTGGAGTAACTTGGTCCCAGCAAACCCTCACATTATGCTTCAGGTCTCGAACATTATTGCTGCGTGTGTTTCGGAGACTGGTTTTCATTTGTTGCCATAGATTTTCAATTGGGTTGAGGTCCGGGGACTGAGGTGGCCAATTCAAGCGCTGGAAATGGTTTTCCTGCTTCCACTCATTAACAATTTTCGCTCTATGGCATGGTGCTCCATCATCCTGGAAGATAAAGTCATTTCCATATCCTAGTAGGTGGGCTGATGGTACTGCATGATCTTGTAGAATCTTGATGTAACCCTGAGAATTCAGCCTCCCGTCAACGTAAGTCATACATCCAGTGCCCCTATAACTCATTGCACCCCATACCATAACACTACCACCTCCAAACTTCACAGTGGGCGCAATGCAGTCACTACGTAGCTGCTCACCAGATCTTCGTCTCACGTACACTCTACCATCACTCTGGAACAGGTTGAATTTGGATTCATCGGTGAAGAGTACAACAGACCAATCCACTACTGACCAGTCCTCATGTTCCCTGGCAAAGTCCAAACGCAATTGTCTATGACGAGCGGTCAGCAAAGGCTTCCGAACAGCCAAATGACCATCTAGTCCAGCGGCATGGAGTCTTCGCCTTACTGTTGATGTTGACGCAACAACATTTGTGTCTCTCCACGTAGACTGCAGCTGTGGAACGGTCGCATGTCTGTCCCCAAGTGAAGCTCTAACCAACAGTCTGTCATCCCGAGCACTAGAAACTCTTGGTCTGCCACTTCTAGGCCTGTCATCGTGGCTTCCAGTTGTCGCATACCGCTGCTACACATGGTAAACCGTCGATCTGAAAGAGAAAAAGTGAAAATATTTCGAGAAAATGTTACATTTTTTCTGTAATTATAACATTAACTTATCAAGTTATTTAGTAAGCGATGAAATTTAAATGTAACTGCCTACCTTGGATGTCCAATCTGCCTAGAGATGTCTGCTACGGAGATCCCCTGCTCCCTCATGACTTGGCACCGAATTCTTTCTTCTTTGGTCAACATTATGGTAAATTCCTTTCGATAGTGGTCAGGGAATAATGATCTGGTCACCAGCAATATAATGTTTCTATTTGCTTTTGAAAACAGGTTAAAAAATTTGCACACATGCATGAATTATCAATGCATCTCTTATTGTGCCAGATTTTCATAAATAATGGGTATTTTATAAAATTGGTTGATTTCAATGTATCAGAATTTAAATTAGAAGAAAAACACTAAAATTATCTTAGACAGTGCTCAATTACCTCCCTTTATAAGATACAGTCAGAGAAATCCATGGATTTTCCTTACAGTCATGAAAAAGAGCAAAAACGCATAAAAAATTATTTGTCCAAGGACTTTTGGAGGGCACTGTATCTTTTTTATCAGCTGTTTTTTTTCTCTAAAATCCACCACATCCATCGAATGCGTGACGTCTGTCCACCTTCTCTGCTTCAAACCGAATTCAAATCGGTCTCGCATGAACAAAATTATTTGAGATTTTCTGAAATTGTTGTGTCACATGATTATCCACCGTGAATGTGCTATATACAGATAAAGAAATCTGCTTATTTGTGAAAATTGAATTGAAAGGGTCAAGGCCGGGTCACATGTACACAATTTCACGTCCACATCACGACCGGGGCACGTCCAAAAATAGTAAATTGCACATTGCCGAGTTCCCCTTCAGTGGTTTAGGTCATTTCCAAACAAGACATGGTTTAATAGACTTTAGAAAAGGCCAATTAAAACGGTGACCAATATTTTCTCCTTTTGTCTCAATATTTTCTGAGGTAGATCTAGGCCCATACAGTGCACAAATAACATTTACATAAACTTCCACTCAGTAACATTTTTTCAAATTGGAAGTCTATTTTTTTTTTTTGCGAAAGGGTTAAAGCATTTACACTCACCTGGGTTCCATGCTTGGGTTCGAGTCTCATTCGAACCACGCCTGTCCGAGCATTCTTCAAAGTTACTTGGGTCTGGTGATATCTGGTTGCTCATCGACTTATTTAGCTTCTAGCTTTTTACACACCGATATCGTCAGTCACACGCATTTGACTGTAGCCTATGAAACACGAGAACAAAAGGGGTCCTAATCAAACTTCATATAGGCAGAGACCCAATCCGAGTTTTCTGTGCTGAAATTCGCTCTTTGACATGTTGATATCGCTCATTTACATCAGAGTGCACTACCACTCAAAAACAACGGAAAGTTCGGCACAAGTTGTGGCGCTTTGTTAACCGTCCGATCTTAAATGATAAATTATCCTTAAAACGCCTTAAGTACCGATCAAAGAACCATTCATTGTCATACTTGGTGAAAAATTTAAGATCAAAATGTATTTCTAAAAGGTTTATACATAGGTAATGACCCTCACTTGAACAGCCACTGTTTACAATGACCTACTTTCCTTTGTTTTTGAATGGCAGTGCGCTCTGATGTAAATTAGCGACATCAACATATCAAAAAGCGAATTTCACCAGAGAAGACTCGGATTAACAGAGACCGATCTATGTAAAAGGTAACTTTGAATATCATATTATGGACTAATTTGCAGATCGAAATTCATCTCGATCTCACATGAATATACATGCAGAAAAACTTTTAGTATGTATCTTGACTGATGCAAATCAAGCTCGATCACCACGATCACTCAGGATTACTATACCCATGTCGACCGACTTCGATCTGTAATCGATCGCTTGATCGGGCTTGATCGAGTTTGTTTTAATCGGCAGTGGGATCTTACCATTACTACAGATGCAGATTATAGAAAGGGCATTGTATAGAGAAGAAATACTGACAAAAATACATCAACAGCGAAAGTCAGAAAGAAACAACGAAGGAAAAGAAAAAAATAGACAGAGTATCCAAACTACTTACATGTACACATACAAACGTCATTTTCCAATATCAAACAATGCTTTTAAACCTTTTTCCCAAACGACATAATTCTTAGGGTTGCCAATATGTTGCAGACGACATAGTAATATTATTAAAAGTCAATGAAATATTACGTTTTTTTTGTGGTGAATGAAGAAATTGTTTGTAATAAGCAATTTCTTCATTTTCAATAATATTTTCGAAGCCTTTATATTGTGTGGCGTCATTATGTGGGAATGTGTTAAAAGTCGTATCAATCTATATTTCATATTTGAACAAACTTCGTTTTGAATCGATATTTTAACAATTTCAACATTACCCCTTTCCCAAACAAACAAAAAATAACTAGGTCTAAGTTGATATCTAATACAGAGGACGAAGAATTTGTTAAAAAGAACAGCATTTTTGAAAACCGCAGTGTTGATATATTGAGGCAAAAGTTGCAATTGCTATTTATCAGCATTTCCTTTTTTGCCTCAATATTTTCCCAAACCAATTTAACTAGGCATGTCAAACCCTCGGCTTGTTTGGGAAAGGGTTAAATTCAAATTGTTTGTTAACCCATTATCAAACACGCCATGTTTTAACGCACCAAAATCGAGAGAGGTTTCGAAAGGACCGAGAGAAAAGAAGAAAATACTGATCATATAAAAACATGTTAGTTCTATTACGATGTTTAATCTTAGAAGCGCCCATGCTAGGGTCATAAGATCATAAGAACGTAGGTACAGTCAGAGTTTGCTGTGTGACGCAATACAAATATCTAGGACCAAAATGAAAGGAATTTTAGCGATGACCAATTCGGTTTGAAGCAAAGAAGGAAGACAGACGTCCCACATTAAATTAACGTGTTGGATTTTTTTTTAAAATAACTGATAAAAATTTATTGAAGATAAACACAAAAAACTTTGGTTTATCCTCAATAACTTTTCATCAGTTGATTTTTTTTAAAAATCCAATGCGTCAAGGTTATTCCGAACATTTTTCTACCTTCTCTGCTTCAAACCAAATTCAAATTGGTCAAGTATTGACAAAGTTATTGAAGATTATCGAAATTTCTAAGTCACGTGATCTGTGGCGGATCCAGGATTTCTGAAAGGGGGGTTCGTTTTCCTATTAATATACAATTTTGACTGAATTTCTGCATGAAAACGAAAGAATTGGGCTTCAGTGGGGGGGGTCGTTTGAACCCCCCGAACCCCCTCTGGATCCGCCACTGGTGATTATACACCGTGGATAACCTAGGAGCAGAACTCCTCGGTCAACTATGTAGGAACAATATAACAGAGAATTGGCCGAGTTGTACCGAATGCTCCATGATTCATAAACCGCTGTGTTCAGAATGCTCCGTACTTCATACAAATGAAATATGGAGCATAATTTGGAATACTCGGTCGTACTCTAGCTCTTAAAATTTCTTTATCTAAAACATCTTAATAAATCTTAAAAAGATCTCGCTCAAAAGAACGCACCTCTGCTTAAGGTATAATACCCATCATTAGCACCAAAGAGCCAGCGGCGAAATTTGAAAAATGCCAGTAATTCCTAAACTGTGTTACATTTCCATTCCAAATATAAACATAAGCATTTTGTATGGTTTAGAAATTTGAATTCATGCATATTCATGAAAATATGTGACAAAAATGTTCAAAATTACCTCCCTTGTAAATGATATTTGTAAATAATTTTCTTATTGAAGCACAATCTTGAAATCCGACACGGTGAATCAACAAATGTGAAGTGTATTTACAAGTGTGTGTAATTTGATGCTTTTCGTGTGGCTAAAAAGTGGTGTTTTTCATTATGGGTCTTCTATTTTAAGAAAACATTGGTCAGACAAAAGTAATCATAATTAGATCTAGGCTATATAATGATTAAATATCAATAGTTTTTTCTTCGATATTGTCTGTGCTATATTTTAGACTTACTATTGTCTTAACCATATCAATTTTGTCATCTGCAGATCTAGTAGTTTTGAAATGGTAACATGTATGAACAGTGTAATTTGTGCCGTTTCAATATGAATAAAGCTATGTTGTGTATGTATGTTATTTAAATTAAATGTCAAAATCTTCCAGTTTTGACAAGTTCTTTTCGTGAATTTTTAGTGGACAAAAACAAAACACAGTTTGTGAAATTGAACAATAAGTGTTTATTCAAAATACAAAATATCGGACCAGTCACACTAACTGTTGTGAAAGTTGTAGCAAGCAGCAAAACTGAAGGGAAAAATCCCACCTGATAAGGTGGGTCCATGTTCTGAAAAATCCACAGGAAAAGAATGGACCCATGGGATCTATGTTATTTTAGGCACAGTTTGGGTCAACGAGATGTTGTAAAAGGTGTAATATTATTCAATATGTTGAAAGGGGGAATTCACATAGAAATATATAGGAGCCAATACACAGTGGCCTGCAGCGTAATGTATTAGCATTTTAGAATTACTTCAGCAGATAAGTCGAGGGCATACCTTGTCATTTTTTTCTATCTCAGCCCTTTCCATGGTCTTTATTTTGTCGTAGGCTACCTTATTGAAAAAGTTTGGGAAAGATTTAAAAAGAACAAAGAATGTGTGATCAGTATTTTTTCCTTATCCCTCAATATTTTCTGTGCTATAAGATTAACAATTTCTAGTTTTATTTTCAATAATTTTGTCATCTGTCACTTTCAAATTATGGTGATCTAATATTTAGTCGTTTGGGAAAAGTTTATCAAACGAAGCCATGATAAGTACCAACTATAAATTTTGTAAATCGAAAAACCGATAAATCTTTTTGTCAGGACGCTTTAAAGGGGCCCATGCTAGGTTTTTGGAAAGCAAATTTTGCAAAATTTGCTTTTCTTTACAGCCGCCTTTCTCTGCACTTTACCATTCTCTGCATACCACACAACATCTTCCGGTCCTCCTCACTATAAATAGTTCTATCAAAAGCAAAGATTGATGAGGTAACAGTCATTTAAATTTTCAATATGTACGTCTGAAGTTATGTGCAGATATGGAATTGTGTGACTGAAAATGAAACACTCAATTAATCATGCATGTCTCTAAGAGGAGAAAAGACCGGCGTAGTAATTTGCTTTATTATGGTTCAAAGATCAGTCCAATGACCTTCCTTGTAAATAGGTCAGTCAAGTTTACCGAACTATGAAAATTCAAAGCTATAAATAGATGCATGGAATCAAAGTATTCAATGTATTCAAATGGATAATCAAAGTACCTAATCAAAGTACTCTACGAATCAAAGTGTTCAAGGTATTTAATGGATCATCAATGTACCTAATCAAAGTACTCTACGAATCAAAGTATTCAAGGTATCAAAATTGATAATCCAAGTACCTAATCAAAGTACTCTATTTCTGGACAGGCCTACTTTATTAACAAATTTGCTTCCCAGCAGTACTTTCAGTACTTTGATTATGCTTCCGAACTGTTCGAGAACTCATATTTGTGCATGGAAAAACAATTTGTGCATAATGCATAAAAACCCCAATCACGGCGAATAACCATCTTTCCTTTGCTATAAATCAATCCTTTACAAGCGTGTATACACATTCTATTTTTACTTCAAAACGAGACAATGTCAAGGTCAACGAGACACACCTCTGCGGTATTAACACACCGTACAACCGGCTGTGTCGATGACTGTGACCTTATTTGCGAGGGATACATGGAAAGGTTTATATTTTTTACAAGCACTGAACATTTATACGCGTATTTATCAACTATAGAATACCAAAGATCCTTTCGTTTATTTATAAAATTAAATTCATTTGACCTACTATGCACATGACATCAGCTGCCGAATCTGCCTTCGCAAACTTTCGACGCAGCCGGTTGTACGGTGTGTTGAATCTCGGTGAGCACAGATGACGTACCTCTGACGTAATTGATTTTTGAAAGTTGGGCATATGTTACCGTTACAAAACAAAAACAAGGACAATATGAATCAACCCGCACGTTATTAATTGACTTGGATTTTAATACTTGATAAAGCTCGATGAGCGCTAACAATGGACATAAGTGATCTACCCCTTCAGGTTGGTTATTTCATACGTTATTTCTGGTTTTAATAATTGTGCCATTTGCATTTTCGACAGCCTAGCTGGTCCCCCTTTAAAAAGCTCGATGTTTTTCAATGTGCTAGAAAGGTGAGTGTATAAAAAATATTAAGGACGGGTTGCAACCAGGGTTCAAAAATAGATTTTAGATAGAAAATAGAAGTCTGTGAATTGATAGGGTTACAAAATATCTTTAATCTGTATGTAAATCTGATTAGGGCTTATTTTTCAAGATAATGACTACCAAAGTGGGTGGGATAAATTGGCATGAGAAGCAAATTTTCACTTTGAAGTTAAATAACTTTTTCCATGCGCGGATCCAGAGGGGGGTCAGGGGGTCGTGACACCCCCCCCCCCCTTGGAATTTGGCAAAAAAGGGGATTACCAAAAGGATTACTGATTATGTCCCAAATAAGCTGCGGCATTCGTCCCTGTGTGCCACGACAAACCATTATTATATTCAGTCCTTCGTGGTATGACACGTATCTGCATGCACGATTCCAGAGGGAAAGTCCTGACCCCCCCCCCCCCCCCCCCCCCTGGAATTTAGCGAATAAAAGGGGTTAAAGATTGGATGACACCCCCCCCCCCCCTGGGAAAATACCTGGATCCGCGCTTGTTTTCTGTTCGAATTGAAATTTTGCATGTACTTTCAATGTACTAGGGACAGACGTTTTTATGGAATCATTAATCATGTATTTTTGTTTGTTGATTTTCTGTATTTGTCTTTCTGTCAATCTCAGATTTTGCTTCTTTTTGATTACTAACTTTACAAAACTATCTCTACAGCTTTAACTTTTTTTTATGAATTGACATTAAATTTTGTGAATATGACCCTATATGATGTAACAAAATATATGTAAAATTTGGGTTAATTAATAGCCTTTTATATTGCTGATTTGTTAGTGTGCTGTAACATACACCTTTCTTGCTTTTGAAAGAAAGCTTTCTTCCTTTTTCGTCTGCAGAAGCTGTCAAATTGGAGCAGACTAAAATTTCGCCGTTTTGGGATACTTAAAAAGGAGTCGACGACGACTAAATTAATATGAAACTGAAGGGCACATAAATATCAATGGATGTTTGAAACCGAGTAAACTTTCATATATATACTACGCAAAAAAGTTTAGCACACTCGGCAAATCTTTTTTTTTCCTAGTCAAAAACTATTCCAAAATCCTTCAAAAGAAAACACTAATGTGTTTGAAAATTCAATTCTCTGGAGCTTCCTGAAAATTTTGTTTCAAAATTCATAAGCGTTAATTAGGTGTCTTACGTTAAAGTGCACAGGTGTCAGATGTCGAAAGTAAAGCAAATTTCAATGACGCGAATGTCCAGCATAAGCAGCTAGGACCACAATTCAATGTCTTCCCATGTTGCAGACAAGCTTCCTGACCACCCAGAAAGGAATTTTGCCCATTCATACTGCAGATGACGCCCAATGCCACTGACGTTACAGACGTCATTGCTTTCTCTAGCCTGACGTCCAACAATGTTATCTATGTGTTCTTTTGCTGGTGATTAAGCAGTTCAGGTGTAGATCATTCTGTATGATCCTTGGAATGAGTGGGCGGTGATTATCTTATTGAAATATCACAACGTTGTGTCGTTGTATCAAGAAGGTCCAGTGACCGGTTGGATAACTTCATTGCAGTACCATTGCACCGTTTGGTTGCCATTATTTGAAATGAGGTCTTTTTAACTGTTTTCATCTATTCCTACAAAAAATGACGCTGCACTCGACGTAACAGTCTCAATGATGACGTTATTGATATCAAGATTTACGCATCTTCTCCAACCACAAATCCTGCCGTCATTCTATGACACGTGAAATGAGATTCGTCCGGATATCAGTCCAATGTTTCCTGAATCAATATCGATGTGTCCATACCCACTGACGCCTTGCCTGTCGATGCTTAACGTCATTCGCGTAAGATCGGAGGACCTTGATGCAAGTTGTGCGGAGCCTGTTCCGGACAGTCTGGTCACTAACGGTATACCCTGTGACGTCCTGGAGGAGTAGCACTAAATTCTTACTAGACAGGAATTCGAAACGTCGTCAGGACGTCGCTGTGAAATGATCCTCCCTTAACGTCGTTTTACACGTTCTGCAAGATTTAGGTCGGTCGTTTGTGGCTAAAGTTGCATAAACCAAGTGCCGTAGGCGCGTAATTGTCAATTCGAGCCAATTGAAATGCAAAGCGACATCTCTATCAAACATACCTGCTTTGAGCTTGCAAAGAGCTCTTTGACGTCGAACTTACGTCATCATTTCTCGCCTTCCCGTAATCAATTTCAAAGAACTTGTAGCAGTTAAATTGACTCTGCTAACAGATCTGTGTAATCGTGTGTTTTTGGACAAGCTATACATTATCGATGTCACTGCACACGTGCCGCACGTGACTTTTGCTAATCTGGACTTTGTCCAATACACTGAATGTTCACTCTACACATGCACTGTATGCGTAATGGTTGTCGATCGGGACAACTGAACAGCACAAAGCAATGTTCATTTAATTATCATAAACTGAAAAAAAAAATGTATTAAAAACGTGCTAAACTTTTTTTGCTCAGTATATTCATTTATAAATGTCTCATAGTCACCAAGATTTTGTCAAAGTTTTGTCCCATTTGATCTATATTAATTTTGTGACTGTAGGGGAGAAAACAATGTCAAAAGGACAATTTTATCAAATTCAATGTAACTTCACTCTAAATGTGAGTTTACGGTGCACATGTAGCCACCGACAAATACTGTTATTGCTTTAATTGGGCAGTATTCGTTCCCATTAAAGTGAAAACAAAGTGAAAAACAACGTTTTTAGAATTCAAGGGCACATGTATGTAACTCTGGATATGAAATTCTGAGTAAGGTCTTATCTTTACCAATCGTTTGTTCAAGTTTAGTCAACATATTAATAGATTTATTGTAAAAACAAAATCAAATAGGTATTTTTGACACTCAATGGCAGATAACTGAAGATGTTCTGCTTCAGTCTATCAATAATTGAATACAATGTAAAAAGAAAGGATCACATGTATACGGACAACGTAGCCTATCATTAACGTTTCGATAGAATTGTGTGGTGAAACTAAGGAACAACGTATTTAATGGCGTAGCTTTTATGACATACATGACGTAGGCCTATCTATCAAGTAGCTGTGCGATAAAGTTTTATTTATTTAATTGTTTCAACCGGCTTATGCAAGTTGAGTTGCGCATGCACTGATATTGTGATTTATAAACTTCCTTGGTAATCGTTTATTTAGGCCTACTTGGTTACAGATAACAACCGAATCCTAAATGGAAAATAGCTTAGGATATTTATCAGAATGTAGTTTAAGGTACTTTAAAACTAAATAATTATTCGACTTAGACAGAAAAATCTTAAGTTCATACAAACATCAGGTAAATATTTATCTTTCAAAAATGACTAACTTACCGACTGACTGTCATTATGATATTTATGGGATTTGATGTATTAATTAACAAGTCACCAGTGCAAAATATTTTTACCTAGATAGACATAAAGGACATAAGCTGGTGTTTTTGGTGTTGTTGTTTTTTTAATTTTAACTACGAAAGGCGGGAATGTCAACACTGTTTCTGTATTATTTCTTACCACTGTTTCAGTGAACAAGAGATGGCGACGGGTGGACTGGAAGACGTTAACGCATCCGAAGAGACCTCGTTTTGTGACGCCTGTCACCAGATTCGTGGCGTCATCAAGGAACCAACTCATGTGTGTGACGAATGTGGACATCAACTCTGTGATGCGTGTCTGGTACATCATAGAGACACGCTACTTACCAGGAACCATCACGTTAAACAAATAACAGAACAAGACTTACAAGTCAGCCGACGCAGGCCGAATGGGGGTCAAAATTAAAACTAATATCCTGTCAGGAATGCAAATTGGCGGACGTCCAACTGTGCAGAGTGGAGTCTTAAATACACCCCAAGCCAGCAATAGTGCAGATGTGGGTACAGGCATCAACAGAATGTCTCTATCTACACCCAACGATTCTTTGAACGCCTACACCACAGCAACACTGAAGCACAGTGTGAATGTGTGTCGAGAGAGAGCGTGATAAAGTTCCATGCCAGATACCAGGACTATGTTTGTTGGGGGACAAACTAATTGTGTGTGATCAAGACAACTATAAACTTAAAGTGTTTGACTTGTCTTACAAATTTCTGTACGGATACATATGTTACCATGACCCATGTGATATATGCATGATTGATGATGATACCGTAGCTGTATCTTCTGTATGGGGTCAAGAGCTTAAAGTGTTGTCTGTAGGTAACGATGGTATGAAAAAACTAAACAACATCTACATCGAGTATGGTAGTCGTGGTGTATGTTGTTATAAGGGAAATATTTATTGTGTTGTTGAAAATGAAATAGGCTCAGCGGATGTATCCCAGGTCCTAGTTTATACCCCAGATGGGCAAATAAAACGTCGGTTTGAACACTTATCCGACGGAAAGGTAGAATGTAATTCCCTGGAGTATATAACAGTAAATCCCCAGACTGGTATCCTGTACGTTACTGACCATTACAAAGGTGTGTTGGCCCTGTCTACAAGGGGAGATGTTATTGCGGTAATGTCTCCAGAACTGTTAAAGAACCCAGAAGGAATCGCTGTTGATGATCTTGGTCATATTTATGTGTGTGGTGCGAGGTCTAACAATGTCATAAAGATGTCGGCTAATGGCGACACAATTGTTGAAATTTTGTCCAACAATCCGCGATGCAAATTTGCTCAAGTTGTGAAGATCAATGGCAACAAAATGTTCCTGGTTTGCCGTAGAAGCGGTACAATATCCATATACGAGCTGTCGTAAATCGTTCCAGGAACGCATATTTTGAAGCCTCTTAATTATGTGTTAACTAACTTGTTGTTTTGCTTTATGTTTCTAAAGTACCCACTCCCAAGCACAGGCCCGTAGGAACAGGGGGGGGGGGGGGGGGGGCTAGAGGGAGGCTAAAAAAGTTGTGCAAAAATGCTGAAATTATCTTATTTTACACTGAAAACTTAGGGAAAATCCAATTTTCCAATTTTCCCAATATTCAGGCACTGAGGCTTTAGCCACCCCAATATGACACTGCTTCCTACGGGCCTGAAGCATAACGTCCCTAAAAGGATATGCTTAGGAAAACACTGAGGCAAAAAAGAACATGCTTACAATCAGCATTTTCTCGTTTTGTCTCCATATTTACCACGGTATAGCCTAACCAAGTGACACAACAAACTCAAAAAAATCTTCAATAATTTTACGAGACCGATTTGAATTCGTTGCACATTAGATGGGCTTGTTGGATTTTTTAAAAAAAAATATGCTAATAAAAAAGTTATTGAATATTAAACAAAACTTTGGTTGATCTTCAACAACCAAAATTTTGGTTGATCTTGAATAACTTTTTCACCAGTTGATTGTTTTCAAAAATCCGCTATGTCCAGCTCATTGCTGGCATTTCACCACAATCTCTGCTTCAAACTGAATTCAAATTGGTCAAGTGTTGATGATTTTCTGAAATTCTGAGTCACGTGATTAACCACGGTGAGATTTAAAACTCAATTGATTCTATGTTTAGAAGATGTGGATGGTCATTTTTTAATAATTGTATACATGTTTTATTGGTATAATATTATAATCAGAAAATAAACATTTCTTATTTGAGAGTTGTCGCCTGAACTATTGTTACTTAATTTACTTGATTAAGGTAGAATACCCGTAATGTGGCCATTTTGAGATTCATAAAATATCAGATTTTTTCGAGCCGCGTTGTTACGTATCCGAATTTATTCGGACGCGGTCGTAAACATTCGACGGTGGAAAATTCCACCGCCGAATGTTTTTGACGCCGCTCGAATAATTCCGATGTCGTGCGAATCTCATTACGGGTTGACTACCTTAAGGTTTACAGACCCTGAAAAAATCACCACTTTCTATCCACACGAAATGCATCAAACTACACACACTTGTAAATACACTTCACATAAGTTGATTCACCGTGCCGGATTTCAAGATTATGCTTCGAGAAGAAAATGATTTACAAATATTATTTTACTCTATAGTCATATGCAAGGGAGGTAATTTTGAACATTTTTTTGTCTAATATTTCCATAAGTATACACTAATTCAAAATTCTAAACCGTTCAAAATGCTTATTTTATAGCGAATGGAAATGTTACAAGGTTTAGGAATTATTTGCACTTTTCAAATTTCGCCTTTGGCTCTTCGGTGCTTTTGAGGGGTCGGATAGCCTACCTTAAAACAAATATAAAAAATATGATTTCAATAAAGAAATCTTCAGTTAATGTAGGCCTACATTTTACGTGTCCTTCACTCTTTCCCCAATGACTGGTCCTAGATCTAGTTTAACGCTTTCCCAAACAAGACCAATTTTTGACATCCATGGAAACATAGTTTGGGAAAACATTGAGATAAATGAAACTGCTATATAGATCAGGAATTTCTCATTTCCTCTCAATCTTTTCTATAACATACACATTTCCTACTTTTTACATCAATGCAGGCTGCAGCAGCTTTGAAATTGGAGCAGTCCATATTTTCGTCGTTTGGGAATACAAGTTGAACAACCAATTCCCACACGGTGACTTTCTTTGATTCCCCACAAGATAAGAATTGTTTTGGAAAATGCGTTTGAAAATGAAAAGCTATTAAAACCGTTTCCGAAAACATGTTGATATAAGAAAGAAAATGCTGATTAGGCCTCCTACTTTCTTAACACCCAAAATCTATCTTTAGCTTAATATCAACATTCATTAACCCATTACCACACAGTGACTCTTTTTAGCGAGCCGGGACTTTATGTCCGGGGAGCTAATGTCACAGCCCTAGTGTCGGCGTCGTCGACCGCGTCTTTCCTTGAAAAACTTAGAGATATACTCAGGCACTATTAGAGACACAGCCTTGATATATCATACATGGATACCTTCTGCCAAGACCTTTCATTTGGGACCATGGCCTATGACCTAATGACATTTACCTTGGAGTTTGACCTTCTTTAAAAAAAAAACCCTTAAACCTAGCCTAATTTCATGTAGGCTACTATTACAGATAGAGCCTTGGTGTTTCACATATGGACTCTATGACCTTGACCTTGAGAGTCAGACTATGACCTTGGACCTAGTGACCTTGACGTGTGACATTTGACTCCTTTTTTGTGACAAGCTGTCGAACAGGCTAGGCGAGCTACGTTGTACGAGCTACTCTTGTTTTCTTCCCCATAAGATATACACACCGTTCATCCAGATACAAAATACACGGATTGGTCTTCCAAACGCGGATTTGAAAATCAACAGCATGGGAATACACAAGGTAAGAAAACATCAACATATAGCCTTTTAATTGTCGCAATATAAAAAGTGTTTGTGCAGAGGTGATGCAAAAAGGTTTATCTTGAGGGTGCTGCAATTTCATAACAAAACATTTGAGTAAACTATAGATACAAGCGATTATAAATCGCAAATCACTATTTTCTCGCCTACTTCCCGTTTTGTTTTATATTTGCAGAAATTATTTAACTGGTTTCGAGCAAATATCTCTTCAAAATAAGTTTTCGACATCTATGGAACAAATCTATACCATTCATCAAACTGGAAAAATAAATTTTGGGTGTCTAAAGCCATATTTAAAATGGGCCTAGTTTGCTTCAAGGTACAACTTACCACGGATGTTGATACCACACACCACGGATGATCCACATAATTTGGGTAAAACAAACTCGGATGCGAAAATCGGGTGTAATTGTGCAAAACACTTAAAATGACGTTTCTAATTAAAATACAATGACAAATGCTTGATTTTTATAAAGTACACGTGCTATAACCGCATCCCGTTGACTTTTATGGTCGGTTATTTACTTTGCATGACACGCTGAAGAATTTTATCTTATGTACCAAACTGTGTTTTGGAATGGTCTTTGTTCTATTTATTCCAGAGACAAAAGCCTTCCTAAAGAAGTAGTTCAGAGCGATGATATTTCATTACCGGCCTCAATCACTTGATCATGTTACCGCTGTGTCTCGTGTGTGTTTGAGACCTATACGAGGCACATATGAGAGAAGCCAAGTTCTGCTTGCGGGTGTACCAGGTGATTTTTCTTGGGGTTCTCCTGCTTTCGCACCACCTACTGACTGTCCCGTCTCATTCGGGTTGAAATAATCTTAAAAGGGACGTAAAATTGAATAAAAAAGAAGAAGAAAGATCTACTTGATCAGAAACTTTAAATATGAAGTTTAACCTAAATGATCAGTCACCGTTCGCGATTAATTAAATGCTTATCATAATTGTTTACGAAGCACTTTCGAAATAATTTTTTGGATTTAACGCTTGCTATATTTTTAAATTCGCAACTCTGATGTTTTCATGAACGTGTAAACGTACGATCTTGTTGGGAGCAAAAAGTCATAATAAACCCTTTCCCAAATGGCAAAATTTTAGGGTGGTTCATTTTGAGAACTTCTGCAGACGACAAAACAAATGATATCAAATGCAGAAAATGTGCATTGTATTGCATAGAAAATAATGAGAAAAACGGAAATAAATGCTGATTATCAGCATTTTCTTCTTTTGTCTCAATGCTGTTCCAATTGAATTTCTAATAGACACGTCAGAACCAGGTCTTTTAACAGTTTGGGAAAGTTTGGGAAAGGGTTAAGTGGCCGTTGTATCATTCGTTTATTTCAGAGCTATGGATTTTCGTTGTTACCACTGCCCCTTGAAGTTTTGCGACCTTGAAACAACAATCGATCATTTCAGTTGTTTGGGGGGGGGGGGAGATTTTCAACCCACACTAAAGAGTAAGAGAGACAATCATGATCAATATTCTTGGCAATATCTTCATGAAAGAAATGCACCCATATACCGTATGTTTACATGTAATGATTGACAGACATGCGTAATAGAGTTGGTGTTTGAATATCGAAGATGAAAACCTTTTGGAGCTCACTATCAAACTGCAATGAAACAAGATGATAATGAGGATTTTAATCCTAGAATTTAAAGATTGAAAACAAAGACACGGACAATTTATCTGTTAATTACTCTCTTACGAACAGAGCGTATTCTCCCTACATTCCATTTCGATAGAATACTCTCTGTTCTCGCGGGGTCGTTTCACGTCTAATCTCGGGGCCTTGGCGGGATTTCGGTATCCAATCGTCGCCAATATACTCATAAACAATCGAAATTTCTGATACAAGAAATGATTGGCTAACGCTTCAAATTACCAGCTTCCGCCAAAAATAGAAGCGACGTAATGTATACGTAATCAAACCAGATCAAACTGAAAGATTTTGATTCGATAATTCAAATGTTACCGGCTTCAGCCAAAAATAGAAGCGACGTAATGTATACGTAATGATCATGCAAGATAAAACTGAATGATTTTGATTCGATAATTCAAATGGTGTGCTATAATTAGATTATGACGACCAAATAGGCTGTTGGCGTACCGAAAACTGCAGAGGTCATATTTGATGGTTTAATCAATAGAGCTCGGCATGGAGAGTATCTGTTAATATGCAGCTGATATTCGCATATCTCTTTATAAAACATGTAAACATGGTTTACTAATGTCTTTGCCTTCGAAAGTGCTCATCCACAAGCCTTTTAGTTTTAGTAAGCCAAAATAAGCCATAATTGGTCTTAAACCAAATATCTATTGGCTCTAAACGATATAAAATTGGTTTTAACAAGGATGCAGCCAATTTTCCTGAAAAAAGACCGGAATTTGTTTTTTATTATCCGTGTCGGTTGTATCGATGGGTCCGAGTTTGTTTTACCTGCTGGAGAATTTGCACCGTGGTATGTTGTACCATAGCAACTGACATTACCCAATTTCAAATAGTTCTTGTTCTTTTTCTGTACTTTTTTATGGGTTCTTGTAAAGAAAACACTTGAAGCGATCCCCGATCCTCCGTGAAACATCAATTTGACAATAATTATGTGCTTTAATAATAATTTACAGACATTCTTACCAAGATTTTTCTCTTTTCGTGCATCAAAGTCAGATTCAGTAGCATATATTTCTCTTACTAACAGATTTTATGAGACAGGATTTGAGGTAAACATTGGCAAAGTTATGTACGTTTTCATCGTATGTAACACAAAAATCAACTCAGCCGATATTCGTTGTAATTAAAGATAATAAATACTCACTCTTGTTTCCCGCCGTTCAAAATAAAATTGTTTACATCCGCGTTTGGAAGACCAATCCGTGTATTTTGTATCTGGATGAACGGTGTGATATAGGCCTAGATCTAATGGCCTTGGAAGATATTGTGAAAAATGAAAAAAAAATGCTTGTGGCAATTCATTTCCCACAATGTTTTCTATACAAAAAACTCATGTTAGAAAATGTTTGGGAAAACATTGAGGCAAAAGAAGAAACTGCTGATAACCAGCAGTTTCTCCTTTAGTCTCAATATTTTCTAAGCAAGTACACACATACTTTCTTCTTTTGAGAACGACTATTTTGTAGTCTGCAACTCCTTTCATCCTCAAAGTTTGTCGTTTGGGAAAAGGTTAAAATATTGTCGTTTGGTAATGTGTTAATTGTGTCATCTACAGCAGGGCCCAGATTGTAAGAGTGTCAACATTTCGATGCCTTTTCGTAAGTGAAAAAACATAGTTTTGAGAAAACTGAAAAAAAGAGTTTTATTTCAACAAGAAAAGAGCATTAACGACGTTATTTCTACAGCCAAATTTGTCAGCACGAAAATCTAGCAAAGATTGACAATTGTGAGTAATTTGATGATCAGTTCCATAAACTAGTGACAAGTGAATTTAATCATATCAAAGAACTTACAAGAAACAAGCCTGTATATCCGATATCTTCTAAGGAGTTATCTGACGCTATTAGATCAATAAACACAGGAAAATCAGCTGACATATATGGGGTAACCATTGAGCATATTCTTCACGCCGGTGAAAGGTTTCATCATGTCCTGTTAGAAATAGTAAACATTATATTTGTGAAAGGTGAAATTCCAGATCCACTAAAAGTTGGATTACTCTCACCAATCTTCAAAAATAAAGGTTCTAAGAATGACTCTAAGTACTATATAGAGGTATCACCGTTTTACCAGTTATGTGCAAAATAATTGAATCAATAGTGAAATCCAGAATAGACAAACGTATCTTAGACTCTCAATGTTCACTGCAACGTGGTTTTACAGCTCGAACTTCACCCTTGAACGCAGCTCTCATTTTAGAAGAATGCTATAGAGAATCACAGGATAGTGGTCAACCACTTCACATAGTTTTACTGGATGAAAAATCAGCTTTCGATGTTGTGAATCATGATAATTTATTACGTAGTCTGTATCATATTGGTGTGTCCGATAACCACTGGAACATTATAAATAGCCTACACAATGGTGCCACTACATCAATAAAATGGAACAATAATATATCTGAACCCTTCCTTATTCAACAAGGTATTAGACAAGGCGGTATACTAAGCGCAGACTTATACAAAATATATATTGATCCACTGTTACACAGACTTCAAACTTCCATGTGTGGTCTTCATATAGGAGAAATTCCATGCTCCGCAACAGCCTGTGCTGATGATGTAACATTAAACAGTTCAAACTCCATTGATACACAGATATTAATCATTATTATGTATACCTCACGTGACCTAATCATTCAATAATTACAAACCTAATATTTCGTAATATTCACCGCTCAGATAATATTAACCGGTTAAAGGGGGAATAACACTTAACATCTTGCAAATTTTCCGAGAACTTCGTACAAAAAAATAATTATATATTATTAAAATATGGTCTTTAAATTGCATATATGCCAAATCTTAGCTTTCTACCTTGTGTATTGGCTTAGATGTCGACGGTTTTAAAACCCCATGATTTGTTATCCCGGGGATAATATTTACAATAATGGAACATATGGGATTTTAAATCCGTCGACATCCTAGCCAATACACAAGATAGAAAGCTAAGATTTTGCATAGATGCAATTTAAAGGCCATATTTTCATAATACATATTTATTTTGTACGAAGTTCTCGGAAAATTTGCATGATTTTAAGTGCCATTCCCCCTTTAATATTTTTTCATATTACCCGCTGAGCGTACTATAAATAGAAATTCTGGTTTTTTATGACGTCACCGTGACGTCACATTGTTTCAAAGCACAATATTTGCTGAATCATAGCTTGTTACGCAAAAAGGGACCATCTGGAAAAAGTAGGCTATGGTTCCTAGTCAGTCTGTGCGAACTGCACATGCTGATCAGAATCGACACTTCATTCTAAGCTAATTTACTGAAACTAGATTTTTTATTCTGTCTTACTTTATGTGTGTTTTTTCCAAATGCAAAATCAGTTTACCTCTGTTTAGCCTGATCTCTTTCTCATCTAGATCTAGATCATGGAATTAACCAGGCAAAATTGATGACAGGCATGCCTTTGCGTGCATGTCACAAATACGAATTGATAAGACATTCAGTTGATTTTAACATTTTTTGATTAACGGTGAAGGACTTATAAAGTTAGATAAATTGTAGATTAAATTTTTTATGTTGTTTCTTTTTCGGTATAATAAAATGAATATCACATGCCTCTCAGGGCAATAGTACATATCGTCTACCCTCGAACCAGTAATATTGACCTCGGCTGAAGCCTCGGTCAATATTACCGGTCTCGGATAGACAATAATGTACTATTGCCCTGAGAGGCATGTGATATTTATATAATATGGCTTATGACTTTATCACACAACAGAGATATTTATTACAACCATCAAAAAGTTCAATTATTGATGTTGGCAAACACACGACCAAACAGGAATTCACAATGTGCAACACAGAGATGCCCCATGAGAAAGTTGCAACACATCTTGCCATTCAAAGATCTACGTCCCACAAAGAAACTATTGAATGTACAGTGAATGAAAATATCAAAAAAGCCAGGCGGGCTACCTACAGCCTCTTATCATCTGGTCTATATGGTGAAAATGGACTTGATCCACATACTTCTTTACACCTAATAAAAGTGTGTGTGCTTCCAGTTCTCTTATATGGACTAGAAATATGTATTCCTAACCAAATGCTAATTCAAAAGCTGGAACTATTTCAAAAGAAAATTTTAAAACAAACATTATCTATACCACAAACTGTTGCTGATCCAGCACCATACCTACTATCGGGATTTATACCAATCCAAGAACAAGTAGATATATTTAGATCTTGAACTTTTTTTAATTCTCTATGTCACTTAGATGACAAAAGCACTGAAAAAATGCTTGTTAAAAGACAACTTGCAGTGAAGAATATTGATAGTCACAGCTGGTTTATTCACGTAAAAAAGCTATTTTGGAGGTATGAACTTGGTGACATACAAGATCATCTTATCTCACCCCCAAAATCATGTCAATGGAAAACAACAGTATACTCAACTGTAACAACCCAGTGTAAACAGAAGCTACTTAGTATCTCAAAAACATATAAAACCTTAAGATACACATGAACATTATGTATACTCCTGGAAAATTCCACCCAAACCTGTATACAAGTGGTAATTCGTTACGTGAAATAAACAGACTACCCATCAAACTAAAGTTAACAACCTCTACCTACATCCTGCAATCAAACAGAGCAGCCTTTAATCAAAATGAAGTGAACCCTATTTGTCAAATGTGTAAACTAGAAGCAGAAAACAATGAACACTTTCTACTTTAATGCGAATGCCTTGAGAACGAAAGAAAAACAACTTACTTAGTGACATTAAAATAGAATATAATTCAATCACAAATAAAGACTTTGATCAGCTATCATTATACGAGCAAACAAAGATAATTCTAGACTGTACATTTGTCAGCATTGATCCCAAACTAATTAGACATTTGGAATTTCATTGCAGAAGACTAACGTACATTCTTTACTCAGCCAGATACAAGCTACTTGCTACTATCAAACCAAGACAACGAAACACAAGGAAAAATACAAATAGGAAAGGCAACTTAATCTGCACTCCTGGTGTCACATAAGCTTGGAATTAAACAAATGAATTTAGGGGGTTACAGGGTTTTATTCAAATACTAAGTGATGCGTATATAGAAGGTAGTAAATAATTCTATAGTTCCAGATCTGTATTTATTCTAGAGCATCTTTTTTTCTCTCTCTTAACCGAGTGATCGTAAATAGTGTCATTGTGTTTAATTGGAAGTTGGTATGAGCTAGTGTTAATAAGTATGTGTTAGTGATTCACTGGTGATTGGATTTAACGACGAAGTTTCAACCTTGTGATTAACGAGGGTTCGCCTATGTATACAGGCGGTCAAGATTAGCCTACACAGAACAGAACATGGCAAGGAAATTATTGAGACAAAAAAAGAAAGAAGAAAATGCTGACATCAGACAATTACAGTTCAGAAAAAAATAAGGAAATGGAGAAATGCCGATTTTTTTATTTCCCACAAGAAGAAGTCTACTAGATCTACATCATTCGTGTAGCGAAAATATGTGGGGCGAAACTGTGTACAACGCGATTGGACCGAATCATAATGGGACGAATCCAAGAAGATGAAGAAAGTGAAGAAAGTCAGACATGCCAAAAGAAAACTGCATGGCCGTTTGTGTGAGAAAACTACAAAATATGGATCCTGCAGAATATATTGATTGAAGTTGTGTAAGTATACATATGGTCAGGTCGGATTATTCATTAAAAAATTGGATTGTCATGGGTTTTCGTGCAAAATGACCCACATGCGATATTTCCTCAATGACACAGGGATCGAATCATACATTGTTATTATTTATCATGCCATATTAGTAGTGTTGTAAAATCGGACTCAAATCATAGAATCAGTCGGCATGACGTCATAGCCTCACTTTCATTTTTTCATCGAGGGTACAACCTCTGTCTTTATCGTTACGGGATACCATTTTTGAGGCAGAATATTTCCAAAATCCATCGTTAAAATTCATAAGCAAAACTCTTTCTATAAAAATGTGGTTAAAACTTTCTAGCCTGGGAACATGCGTACTCGCGGTACTTATCGCAAAAATATGTAAAACCGGAAAGCCATCAACAAAATCACAAAAAATCTTTTTATATCTTTTAACTCTAAATGTCACGCATCATTCTGTAAAACAACCAATATGCTCCGTTTAATTCTGATTTGACAGCAACAGATTCATTCATGCAAGGCGCATCGCCGCCATCTTGGATTTGTGTTATGGGATCTCGCGTTATTTGTTTATTTTTTCGTGGCGGGAAGCGCAAGCTCGTGTCACGTGATCAAAATATTTGACAACTTTTTTGTCAATTCCAGACGAGCGTAGATCTGTCAAAATCGAATGGACTTTTATTGATTATGCCATTGAAAAATGTGTTTTAATTGATCGGGGTACAAAAAGGTAGATGCAGCTTCTATTAATTTGCATATGGACACCTTTTTCATCGATAACTGACTTTCAGACGGAAAATATTTGGAAAATAGTCGCGATCAGTGAAGTGTGGACTTTTACGTCAAAGGTTATCCCGGGAAAACACCCGATAGTAGGCGTGGCCGTTTGTTTTCTTGCAAAATACCGTTTACCGCGAGATCCCATGTACCGCGAGTACACATGAAGCGACTATAACTACCAACGCATTTTTAGCTCACCTGAGCACTAAGTGCTCGAGGTGAGTTATTGTGGTCAGTTTTTGTCCGGCGTCCGTCCGTCCGTCCGTCCGTCAACATTTGGGGTGTTTACACTCTAGCATCCACAAAAGTTACTCAATCTTGATCAAACTTGGCCAAAACAAGTACGATCATAAGTTCTTGGAAAAGTTCGATTATGGGCCTGATCGGACCAGAAAGTGCGGAGTTATCTGCCCTTGAATGTCAAAAAATGCTGTTTTTAAGTTTTTTTACACTGTAGCATCTACAATTATTGATCAATCAAGACAAAACTTGGAGATAACGTTGGAGACCATAAGATCTTGGATGAGGTCAATTTTCAGTGTGATCTGACCAGAAAGTTGAGAGTTATGTGCCCTTGAATTGGGCAAAATTGCCACTTTTTTGCTGTATTCAAAAAAGAGTTAATCTAAGGGAAGGAACTCTGACACTACTTTTATTCAGTATAAGTAGAGTTATCTAGTTTGATAGAGGATATAAATAGATTGGCACTCTAGAATACCATTACCAAACAACAAAATTTTAACAAGAATATCACTTATTGACTATGTTTGGAAAAGTCACAACTACAGCTTTGAATGCAGCTACAGCGTTCCCATTCACGTAATATTTTACGTGAAACACGTAAATTTTTTTGACAGAACGTACAAATTTTCAAAAATAAAAGACGCTCTACGTGACCGGCACGTAAGCTAATTCCCCATGAAATTAGTCAAATTGATGTACATAAAGAGACTCCATGTTAAATGTCAACAAGGCTCCTCGTACTTGATACATCTGCGCATGTCATTTTTCTGAATCTCCGGTGTTTAAAAAAAGCAACCTATCGGAAAACGATTGGAAATCCCCACCAAGTCGTAAATATAACGTGTATTTCCGTAGTGGGTGTTAAAGTCTTACGGAAATATCCGATTGCTTTTCGGACTTCTTTCTGCCGTTTTCATTAGTGTAGAATCGCATTTACGTAATGTCGTAAATGGTCGGGAAATATTCCGATTGTTGCCGAGTGTTCCCGAACGCTTCTCATTGCGTCATTCCTACCCGTGACGTCATTAAAATATAATTCTTCTGCAAATGGCGACCAAACAAAACACGCTAACAAGTCTGTGGGGACAAGTTCCGCGGCAGTCAACCTCGGCAGACAATCAAACTCCCACACCATCTAAATCTACTAGTGAGATCGTCACAGCAAAGTCATTTCTATCGGGGATGTCAAACCAGGTCTTGTTTGGCAAAATATGGTGTACCCCCAGTTTTGTCTTGGTACCCCCAAAATTTGAAAATATGGATGTGGAGAGGGTACAGGGAACCCCCAGTTCAAAAAGGCAGTGGGAACACTGAGCTAACTATATGGTATTTAATACACAGAGACTTCAACACAGGGGTAGACAATAACTTTTTTACCTGGTGTCCCGACGGGACACCTGATTTGAAAATCAGGAGTCCCTTGTAAGAATCAGGAGTCCCCGAAAATGGCGCTTTGTAAAACAGGTTCATTAATCCCAATGATAAAACTCCACATTTTGAAGGGTTAAGGGTTATCTAGTGATTGTTTACCATATTTTATTGGTCCTCCTCCAGACATACAGATCCTACTCCATTCAGACTTGATGAATTGTAGCAGAAACAAAGAAAATTTTGTTTACTTTTACTCTTAATCATTTCATGTTATGTAACAACACTCAAATAGTTTCTATACATGTATAAGAGTGCGGTAAAGGGTTCTGATATAGGTAGTCATAATCATTTCTGGCTGTACTAGAGAAATCTACTTAGTTTTCAAGAAAACTACTTAACTTTTGTGCATTTTTAAATTCAATATTATGTTTCAAGTACAAGTACTTCTTGTATATATGTTACAAAGAGAAAATGTTAGCAGGTAGCTGTGCAATAACAAGGTTTGCAAACAGACAAAGAAAATTTAACCAACGTCTAGATATATGCAAAGCAATTTGGTCAAAGAAATATTGAAATAGCCATCAAAACTCTGTATTACTACACTAGTTTAGAATCTAGTTGCTACCACATTTTTCTTACATGATACCTTTCCCGAACAAGACTTAATTTGATGTCACTAGTTATCAATCATTGCTAACAAAGAGAAATTAAGAAAATGTTAATTATTGCTGGAATGTTCCCCCCGATTTTATTACAATGGGATGTGCATGTTTGATTACGTTATGTCCATTTATATCCATATCAAGAAAGGGTAAAATATCAAACGCTTCGACAGAGGATACATGATCCAGTGATTTTTTTCCCTAAAAAAAACGGTCGTTATTGGGCCCCTTTCCCCTCTCTGAGGAATATACTTTTCCCCCCATTTCAGAGAATTTTTCCCCTCCTGGAACTAGAATTTTTTTGTTGCAAAGAAAAATCTACATCATATTTAGAATCTAAGGCATCTCCAACAGTTCTAATGGTTGTTTGAATGTCCCATTATGATATATATAAAAGCAAGTTAAATGCATTTATAACACTGTCAGTGTTTTTGAGAGTATAAGCATGCATTGAAATTTCCCCTTTTTGGGAGTTCACACGCAAATTTTCCCCCACCGATGGGCCCTGACCCCCTTCCCCCAAAATTAAAAATAAACATTGAGCCTAGTCCAAAATCATAGGTGTTGCAGACGACAAGTTCCATTGAACAAAATTTAACATTTCTTGGTCTTTCTTGGTAGAAAACATTGTGGGTAATGAAGAAATTGCTTGTCACAATGTTTTCCAAAGCCTTTATTTTGTGGGGCATCCAAAAGTGCCAATGTGTGGGAAAGGGTCAATCAAGACAAAACTTGGACACAATGTTGGGGACTATAAGATCTCAGATGAGTTTGATTTTCAGTCTGATCTGATCTGAAAGTCAAGAGTTACGTGCCCTTGAATTTGACAAAATTGCCATTTTCGGCTGTTTTCAACCTTTTTTACACTCTAAAATCTACAATTATTGTTCAATCAAGACAAAACTTGGACACAATGTTTTGGACCATAAGATCTGGGATTAGTTTGATTTTCAGTCTGATCTAATCAGAAAGTCAAGAGTTATGTGCCCTTGAATTTGACAAAATTGCTGTTTTTTACTGTTTTCGACTTTGTTTACACACTAGAATCTACAATTATTTACCAATCAAGACAAATCTTGGACACAATGTTGGAGACTATAAGATCCCAGGTAACTTCCATTTTCAGTTTGATCCGATTAGAAAGTCAAGAGTAATGTGCCCTTGAATTTGATAAAATTGCTGTTTTTGGCTGTTTTTGACCTTGTTTATACTCTAGAATCTACAATTATTTATCAATCAAGACAAAACTTGAACACAATGTTGGGGACTATAAGATCTTGGATGAGTTTGATTTTCAGTCTGATCTGATGAGAATGTTGAGAGTTATGTGCCCTTGAATTTGACAAAATTGCCATTTTCGGCAGGTTTCGACCTTGTTTACATTCTAGAATCTACAATTATTGATCAATCTATACAAAACTTGGACACAATGTTGGGAACCATAAGATCTCATATGAGTTTGATTTTCAGTCTGATCTGATCAGAAAGTCGAGTGTTTTGTGCCCTTGAATTTGACAAAATTGTTGTTTTCGGCTGTTTTCGACCTTGTTTATACTCTAGAATCTACAATTATTTATCAATCAAGACAGCGTTTTTTTCCCTTCTATAACTAGTGCCGTTAAACGGAACCTTTCCCAAAGGCATCGGCTTCATCCCAATTTAATCACCGGTTTTCTCCCAAAGTGACGATCGGCCGTTTCCCAATCTCCAAATCTACGGTTCCCAACTATCCTGTGAGCTTTTCCCAATCGCGAGTACCGTAAATTTGCGTAGACATGCCTTTTGAAATCGCTGGGCCTTTAAATCTCGCCGTACATCATCATGCAGAAAGTAAACAAACGATTATACGTCTGCAGGGGTAAAAACATTTAACTACGTACAATTCAATCAATAGTTATGAGCTTTTCGATTTCCCGCAAAAGATAAACAACCTGTCAAGGGACGCAACTCAAACGGTTTGAAACCGTAGACTGGTTTACTAATAATTACTTTCACAATGGGTACCAGTCTACCCTAACTGTGACTGGTTTACATAAAATTTCATAGAGATATCGATTTTTTGCCGTGAAAAATTTCCAGCGCAGAGACACAATGCCCAATATTACCGTAAAAAATTGCAGAAAGGTGGCAATCCCAAGCGAACAATCAAAGACTTCTTCAGAACGGGATCGGGCACCACGGAGGATGGTAAGACTTTCGAAGTTTCGTCCCCACCCATGATCGATGATTTTAATGCAATGCCTGACCCACTTACGGAATTTGACGAACATTTTACGGAAAAATCCGAACATGGCTGCACTCGCGAATTTGATAGTTATGAATGATAATCGGTAATTAACTTGACAAATCTTGCGTTTATTATTTGAAATGATGTTTTCTCGACTTGTTGTTTAAAAGATGATGAATATCCCCGTTTCCAAGATGAATTTCATATTCTACATGGGATGCATTTTTTTGAGTGACAAATAGGTCACGGAAAAATCCGAAGATGGTTGCGTCCATAAAATCAAAGTACTGGAAGTACTGAAAGCAGCCAGTGAACTTATCTTGAGTTAATATTTGTTTGCATCCTCAAGACGTACAAGATTGGATGTAAATTAATAAATCTAGTACTGCATCAACCCTTTACCCCCTCTTGTTAGCTCACCTGAGCACGAAGTGCTCAAGGTGAACTATTGTGGTCGCTTTTCGTCCGTCGGCGTCCGTCCGTCCGTCTGTCCGTCCGTCTGTCCACATTTTGGTGTTACCACTCTAGCACCCACAAATATTGACCAATCTTAACCAAACTTGGTCAAAACATGTATGACCATAAGTTCTCGGATGAGTTCGATTTTGGGTCAGATCGGACTAGGAAGTCCGGAGTTATCTGCCCTTGAATGTCAAAAATGGCTACTTTTGACTTTGTTACCACTCTGGTGTCTACAAATATTGACCAATCTTAACCAAACTTGGTCAAAATATGTAAGACCATAAGTTCTCGGATGAGTTTGATTTTGAGTCAGATCAGACTAGGAAGTCTAGAGTTATGTGCCCTTGAACGTCAAAAATGGATAGTTTTGACTTTGTTACCACTATAGCATCTACAAATATTGACCAATCTTAACCAAACTTGGTTGGAATATGTATGACCATAAGGTCTTGGATAAGTTTGATTTTGAGTCAGATCGGACTAGGAAGTCTGGAGTTATGTGCCCTTGAACGTCAAAAATGGCTAGTTTTGACTTTGTAACCACTCTAGAATCTACAAATATTGATGGATCAAAACAAAACTTTGCAACAATGTTGGTAACTATAAGTTCTCAGATGAGTTCAATTTTGAGTCAGATCGGACTAGGAAGTCTGGAGTTATATGCCCTTGAACGTCACAAATGGATAGTTTTGACTTTGTTACCACTCTAGCTTCTACAAATATTGACCGATCAAAACAAAACTTTGCAACAATGTTGGTAACTATAAGTTCTCAGATGAATTCCATTTTTTGTCAGATCGGACATGGAAGTCCGGAGTTATGTGCCCTTGAATGTCAAAAATGGCTAGTTTTGACTTTATTACCACTCTAGCATCTACAAATATTGACCGATCAAGACAAAACTTTGCCACAATGTTGGTAACCATAAGATCTTGGATGACTTCGATTTTCAGTGTGTTTGAAATAGGAAGTCTGGAGTAATGTGCCCTTGAATTTGACAAAATTGCTGTTTTCAACTTTGTTTACACTGTAGCATCTACATTTATTGACTAATCAAGACAAAACTTGTCCACAATGTTGGTGGCCATAAGATACTGGATGAGTGAAACTTTCAGCTTGATTTTACTAGAAAAAACAGAGTTATTGGCCTTTGAATTTCACAAAATTACAGTTTGCGACTTCATTTTCACTCTGAAAATATATTGACCAATAAAAAAAATGGACATAATTTTGTTGATAATATTTTTATCAGAACAGAGTTATGTGCCCTTGACTGTGACAAAATTGTTTTCTTCCACTTTGTTTGTACTGTAACAGCCACAAATATTGATCATGCAAGATTATGAAAGCAGTTTTCAGCTGGATCATAATCTCACATCTTAAATCATGTGCTTTGAACTTGACAACATTGTGACTTTCTTTCTATCTAGGTTCAGGTGAGCGATTAAGGACCATCATGGTCCTCTTGTTTCTAGCTTAGTAGTATAGACTTAGTGTACGCTAGTCAGACCAGAAAATATTGAGGGCAAAGGGAGAAAATGCTGGTTATCAAATGTTCTTCCTTTGCCTTATTATTTTCTTAAAGTTGTCTTAATTTGGTTGTGATGTGAAAATCAGGTCTTGTTTAGGAAAGGGTTATGGAACGATTTGATAATATTTACTAACTTTGATTATGTTTTCAACTGTTTGCAAAATTTTACAAATATTAATAGGTATCTCATTTATCATTATTATTTATATATTTAAATCATCAGTTGATATAACTGAAAAGATTCACAAAAAGTCACTGTCCATTCTTTGTCAGCCACTTCTTCTCTGTACTGGCAGTTTTCACATGACATGTATGATGATAACTGTACATCTGATTGTAAAAATATCTTACAAAATCTAGCAGAAGTTTTCCTGATAAACCCTGAATGTGTAAAAGGGGCTTTGTGACACAGAATATAGGTTCTAAGTATAGAAAAGGCATATTTCATTGATCAATTTTACAACCTAAACTTTTCCCAATTCATTGGTTTCGCGACTCGTTTTTTCCCAATTTTAAGATTTCGCGATGCGAAAAATTCCCAATCATAGGGGTATAGGTACCTTTCCCAATTGGACAGAAAAAACACTGCAAGACAAAACGCAATCAGGGATAAAGATAAGTGGAGGTGAAGACATACTAACATTGTTTTTTCGAATTCAAATCCTATGTTGTGGGTACTCATTTGAATCGTCTCAACGAGACGATACAAATGAGTACCTACAACATAGGGTTTGATGATCACTGACAGCATTATTGCAGTTTGAAAAGTCACCACCCCCTCTTATCTGGAGCCCTGTACAATGTTTGGCACCATAATTTAGATCTCGGATGAGTTAGATTTTCACAACCTTATTGACCATAAGTTCTTTTTCAGTCTTAAAGTAATAAATATTAATTGAATTGAACAAAAGTGTTGCTCATATCATTTAGGTTCAGGTGAGCGATATAGGACCATCATGGTCCTCTTGTTAATAATTTGGCGTAGTCGTCGATAATATTAATACTGAAAGTTGGTAATGCTTTAAGGAAAAAGACCGAAGCTTTCACCTCCACCGAATGAGTGCGGGTCAGCACTTTATGACTGACGACGTTTTTGATTGGCTGAAGGGATTGTGCCGACCGAATCAATAATCGATAATCGAATTGAAACGGGAATTGGTTTTGATTCAATTATCGATTAATAATCGAAACTTCATTTTCTGTAATAAAACACTTTTGTTTTGATGGGTGTACTAAAAAAATCTAACATTTGTTATGCTGACAACAATAATTGTAAGTCTCTAGCAAAAGAAAGGTGCAAGCCAAGTGATTTTGTCTTCGATTTCATTGATTTTATTAAAGCTATACTATATTCATTTGAGCTTCAGTTTCCTACACAATGCATTTCTTTCTTTCAATGTGTGTGTGTGTGGGGGGGTGCGGGGTGCGGTGGAGGGTAATGGTCTTCCACAAGCCATCCACATGGAACAAAATTATAATGAACTTCATAATTTTGATTTGTAGCCAAATTTCAAATTATTTTTATGCCCCCGATAGGGAGGCATCATAAATTTGACTTGTCCGTCCGTCTGTCTGTCCGTCTGTCTGTCCGTCCGTCTGTCCGTCATTCCGTCCAAAAACTTTAACATTGGCCATAACTTCCTTATTACTTAACATATTCGCTTCATACTTTACCACAACATTCCTTGGTACATTACCTTTCTGTAGGCACATACTTTGGTACTTTTGTATTAAGATACAAAGAATTTGGCCTAATTGCAGAAATAGAAAACAATAAACAAAAAAATCTTAAAATTGAGAAAAAAATAAATAAACAGAAGAATTATTCTTACATTTTCGGAACGGCTATTGTTATTATTTGTTTGATATGTTAGTAATTTTATATCTAGTTTGAAAACGATTATTATTATTGTCATAGTAGAATAGACTTATTGCATCTATTCTCCAACACAAAAAGTGCATTAAATTCAAATAGGTTAAAGAAAGAAGTGGTTATTTATGTCAAATTACTAATGAGGACAGATTCCAATCTGGACTAGGCAGATTCCGGATTGGCCTACTCCTAGCCAGATTGGAATTCTCATCTGGACTAGAAACTTTCTAGGCCGATTCCAGACCGGACTAGTCCAGATCAGAATTCCACTTTGGACTAGGCCAGAGTAGAATTCCAATCTGGACTAGGCCGATTCTGGATTGGCCTAGATTCCAATGTGGCCTCCAACAAATATATTAGATTATAAGATTGAAATTAACATAATTGGTCAATTTTAACAGTAAAAAAGTCATTATTCTACTAACAGAGCTATTTGGGACACCCTGGGACACTTCATAAAGATAATCCCGTGCCACCCCGGGACACTTCATATAAGGAATTTATATGAATCATTGTGTGTTATTTCATCATTAAATTATCTTTTATCAAGAAAAAATACCAATCTTTGTCAATTCTAAACAATAAAAGCTATCATAGACCAAGTGAATGGCCCGTAACCAGTCTGCTCTATCCAAAGCGGCCACCAAAGGACACTAGTCATTTTTCACTAAGAATGAATAGAAACACATTTAGAACATGTGTTCCGGGGTGTTTCATCAGTTTTTCCCAAAAATGCAGGGGTCTCGGTTGCCAAAATTTGGGGCCGTTATTGGGCCCCATTCCCAATGGCAAAAAATATCTTTTTTTCCCAATTCTCTGATGAAAATTCCCAATGAGGACCCAGAATGCCCCATGTTAAGACCTCATCTTCATTTACAAATATTTTGAAGACAGTTTTAGAGTAGATTCTTTAACAAGGGTATGTACAAATGCATTTCACATCACTACAGTCTAATTTGCAGCTGAATCTGAGTGACAGTATGAATACAAACTAGTTTTAGTTTTTCCCAATTTAGGTAAAAATGTCACTATTTTCCCCAATTTCACTGGCCCCTAACAAAATTTGGTAGCAAGACCCCTGAAATGGATAGAAATGTGAGTAGAGCATGTCGAGGGCTCAGTGCAAAACTATTGTAACTACATATTTTTCAGAAATTTACTTTTTTGCATTTTCTGAATCTTTTAGGAAGCTATACACCATGTGTTCTAATATTAGGTTTCAATTCTGTATACTTAAAAAGATATTTACAATTTAGAAAAACATTTTTCCTCTTTAACTCTGAGAAAGTCAATAAGTGTTTTCCCTCTCCTGTAAATTTTTACAAAATGTAGTTACAATAGTTTTGCACCAAGCCCTCGATGTGTCCCGGGGTGAATAGTCATTTTTCACTAAGAATGAATAGAAATGCATGTAGAACATGTGTCCCGGGGTGTTTCATCAGTTTTTCTAAAGAAATGATTAGAAATGTGCGTAGAGCATGTGTCCCCGGGTGGATAGTCATTTTTCACTAAAAATGAAAAGAAATATTTGTAGAACATGTGTTCCGGGGTGTTTCATCAGTTTTTCCAAAGAAATGATTAGAAATGTGCGTAGAGCATGTGTCCCAGGGTGAATAGTCATTTTTCACTAAGAATGAATAGAAATGCATGTAGAACATGTGGCCGGGGGTGTTTCATCAGTTTTTCCAAAAATGGATAGAAATGTGTGTAGAGCATGTGTTCCGGGGTAAATAGTCATTTTTCACTAAGAAGGAATACAAATGCATGTAGAACATGTGTCCCGGGGTGTTTCATCAGTTTTTCCAAAGAAATGATTAGAAATGTGCGTAGAGCATGTGTCCCAGGGTGAATAGTCATTTTTCACTAAGAATGAATAGAAATGCATGTAGAACATGTGTCCGGGGGTGTTTCATCAGTTTTTCCAAAGAAATGAATAGAAATGTGTGTAGAGCATGTGTCCCAGGGTGAATAGTCATTTTTCACTAAGAATGAATAGAAATGCATGTAGAACATGTGGCCGGGGGTGTTTCATCAGTTTTTCCAAAGAAATGAATAGAAATGTGCGTAGAGCATGTGTCACGGGGTGAATAGTCATTTTTCACTAAGAATGAATATATTATGCATTTAGAACATGTGTCCCGGGGTGATTCATCATTTGAATTTCCCCAAAAGATGAGTATAAATGTGCGTAGTGTGTATGCCCCTGGTGCATAGTCATTTTTCTGTAAGAAGGAATATAAATGCATTTAGAACTGTTATTATAACCCCCAAATTAAATTTGGGGGGTATATAGGAGTCAGCTTGTCTGTCTGTTGGTATGTCTGTCTGTCTGTTGGTCCGTCTGTTGGTATTTTCTTTAAACATCTTCTCCTCCTTAACCACTGAGCTGATTCTTACCAAACTTGGCAGGAATGATCCTTGGGTGACCCTTTTCAAACTTGTTCGTGAATTTTTGATTCTTCAAAAAATCTGGGCGTGGCAGGGCTAGGCTTATCAGACTTAGAGAAATCATGCAAAGAATCTTTAAAAATCAATTGTTTGGCCAATTTAAATCTAACTTGGCAAGAATGTTCATTGAGTGACTGTATTCAACACATGTTCATGTATTTTTGATTGGGTGAAAAATGTGGGCATGGCAGTGTGTGGCTTATCTGACTTCGAGAAATCATTGGATAATTCTTCAAAAATATTATTCTCCTTAACCACTAGGCCAATTCTTACCAAACTTGGCAGGAATGTTCCTTAGGTGACCCTTTTCAAAACTTGTTTGTGAATTTTTGATTTGTTAAAAATTGTTGGCGTGGCTGTGTGGGGCTTAACAGACTAAATCATGTGAAAAATCTTTAAAAATCAATTATTAGGCCAATTTGAACCAAACTTGGCAAGAATCTTTCTTGAGTGATTTTATTCAATGCATGTTAATGTCTGTTGATTTTTAGCTCACCTGAGCAACATGCTCAAGGTGAGCTTTTGTGATCACCCTGTGTCCGGCGTGCGTCGTGCGTCGTGCGTCGTTCGTCGTCAACAATTGCTTTAAACATCTTCTTCTCCTCAACCACTTGGCCAATTCTTTCCAAATATGGCAGAAATGTTCCTTGGGTGACCCTTTTCAAAATTTGTTCGTGAATTTTTGATTCGTCAAAAATTGTGGGCGTGGCAGGGTGGGGCTTATCAGGCTTAAAGAAATCATTAGGGAATTCTTCAAAAATCTTCTCCTCCTCAACCACTAGGCCAATTCTTTCCAAACTTGGCAGAAATATTCCTTGGGTGACCCTTTTCAAAACTTGTTCGTGAATTTTTGATTCGTCAAAAATTGTGGGCGTGGCACGGCGGGGCTTATCAGACTTAAAGAAATCATTAGGGAATTCTTCAAAAATCTTCTCCTCCTCAACCACAAGGCCAATTCTTTCCAAACTTGGCAGAAATATTCCTTGGGTGACCCTTTTCAAAACTTGTTCGTGAATTTTTGATTCGTCAAAAATTGTGGGCGTGGCAGGGTGGGGCTTATCAGACTTAGAGAAATCATGTGAAAAATCTTTAAAAATCAATTATCAGGCTAATTTGAACCAAGATTGGCAGAAATGTCCTTTGAGTGACTGTTTTCAACACTTGCTCATGAATTTTTGATTGGGTGAAAATTGTGGGCGTGCCTGGGTAGGGCTTATCAGACTTCAAGAAATCGTAAGATAATTATTAAAAAATCTTTTCCTCCTCAACCACTTAGCTGATTCTTACCAAACTTTGCAGGAATGTTCCTTGGGTGACCCTTTTCAAAACTTGTTCGTAATTTGTGATTTGTCAAAATTTGTGGGCGTGGCAGGGCAGGGCTTAGCAGACTTAAAGAAATCCTTCGATAGTTCTTCAAAAATCTTCTCCTCCTCAACCACTGGGCCAATTCTTTCCAAACTAGGCAGAAATGTTCCTTGGGTGACCCTTTTCAAAACTTGTTCGTGAATTTTTGATTCATCAAAAATTGTGGGCGTGGCAGGGCGGGGCTTATCGGACTTAGAGAAATCATGTGAAAAATCTTTAAAAATCAATTATCAGGCCAATTCTTTCCAAACTTGACAGAAATGTCCCTTGAGTGACTGTTTTCAACACATGCTCATAAATTTTTGATTGGGTGAAAATTGTGGGTGTGCCAGGGCGGGGCTTATCAGACTTCGAGAAATTGTAAGATAATTAATATTGTACACAATCAAATACACGAAGAACTCAGGTGAGCGATATCAGTGCCTTTCAGGCACTCTTGTTTGTTAGCTGTATTTCTCAATTGATCATCTCACAGTTCAAATGAAATGCATTTCTCAAAATGCACAAAAACAGCACTGTTGTGGGGTATGATCACTTTCAGTGATTTTCTAGTTGCGGTAACTACATTATGTTTAAAACTACCATAATGTTACTATAATATTGCTTTGTCTACTAAATTATGCCTTAGAAACATGTTTTCATTTCAATTGGCAAGCGAGTTGGCCATCTTGTTTTTGTTTTTGTTTGTTGGAAATTTGGTTTGATTTAAATAAAACAAGGTAAAAAATTTTATTTGAAAATTGTACTGAAGTGAAAACACAGGCGTCAATGAATCACATGACTTTGTTATGATATGCTTGCCTAACAAAAACGCACGGTGATTACACATTTTTCTCAAATTGTAAATCAAATACTTAACACTCAATATTGAGATATGTGCAAATTGATACATCTTACTCTCCGGTCTATTTTGATACCAAGATCTTCCCTCAAATCCCTGTCAAAGGGTGTTTATCATCTATTTGAAAGGGCAGCTTGAGGCTTGGTTTGGATATTGTGGTAGCAATGGTGCGAGAAATACCAGAATCCATGTTAGGTGCTCCAGCCGCGGCAATATCACTTAACAGTTAAAAGGAGCCTTAAACCCAAATAGCATTAAAAATAGGGGACATTAAATCCAAATTAATCATTTTTTTCAGATCAGAGGAAAGCCTAAAGGGACATGATGTATGCCATATGTAGACAGAATGTTTTTCGAAACATTTCGACAGCCAGACTGAGATGTTTTACAAATGCCCGTTCTACATCACCACTGCAGCCATGTTCTCCTATTGGGATGAGAAGATACAGTTCTGTTCGCGACACATTGATGACCTTACCAGCAAGGTTACAGAGGATCTTCAGTTCACAACCGGATGGCGAGAGTACAAACAGGACATTGGAGGAAGTTAAATCTGCTAACCAGAAGGTAAAATTTGGTCTATAGCTCCTGAAGCCTCTCTTACAACCCGTTGTGCACCTTTTAAAATCGTACATTTTGAAATTCTACAAAATCGCACAATTTAAAAAATGCACGACGGGTTGTAAGAGCATCTCAAAATATGTACATTCAAAGCAGGTCAAAAGTATGAATCTCTTTTGAGAAAAGTAGGCATTCTTCGGGAATTTTCTGGAATTTTAGTATACCGTTCCCTCTGTCACATGCACGCCTGTCGTAAGTGCTCCATACTTCTGTCTTGCGTGCTCCTGGCGTTCTAAAAGACGCAGAATGGTCGTAGCAAAGAATTGTCCGGTCAATTCTTTGCTGCGTGCAGTCTGCATCGTGGTTGCGTCCACCAAAATCGTACGTTGCACGTGCGTGCATCGCAAGACTAAACGTACGTTTTAGACGCAGACCGCACGCAGGAGCACGTACGACCGGTTGTAAAAGAGGCTTGATTAGAGGGAGTGAGGGCTGTTCAAAATGTAACATTTTATTTATTGTTCATCAAACCATCACAACCAAATGGTGAGAGTACAAGTACACGATGGTTAATCATGTGACTAAGAATTTCAGAAAATCGTCAATATTTTTGTCAATAATTGACCAATTCAAATTTGCTTTGAAGCGGAGAAGTTGGGAAAATGTCAAGAATAAGCTGTTTCTGGTGGATTTTTAGCTCCACTGGCCGAAGGCCAGCGGGCTATTGTCATGGCGTTGTGTCCGTGGTGCGGCCGTGCGTCCATCCGTGCATCAGTGCGTCCGTCCGTCCGTTAACTTTTTCTTTAAACATCTTCTCCTCTTATACCAGTGGGCCAATTTTGACCAAACTTGGCAGGAATGTTCCTTGGGTGACTCTTTTCAAAACTTGTTCGCGAATTTTTGATTCGTCAAAAAATGTGGGCGTGGCAGGGCGGGGCTTATCAGACTTAGAGAAATCATAAGAAAATTCTTTAAAAATCAACCATTGGGCCAATTTGAACCAAACCTGACAGGAATGTGCCTTGAGTCATTCTTTTCAAAATTTGTTCACAAATTTTTACATTTGTCAAAAAATGTGGCCGTGGCGGGGAGAAAGGGGCTTATCAGACTTAAAGAAATCTTAAGAAAATTCTTTAAAAATCAACCATAGGGCCAATTTGAACCAGACTTTGGAGAAATGTTCTTTGAGTCTCTCTTTTCAAAATTTATTCACAATTTTTTACATTTGTCAAAAAATGTGGCCGTGGCAGGGAGGAAGGGGCTTATCAGAATTAAAGAAATCATAAGAAAATTCTTAAAAAATCAACCAGTGTGCCCAATTGAACCAAACTTTGCAGGAATATGCCTTTAGAGTTCTATTTAAAATTTGTTCACAATTTTTTTATATTTGTCAAAAAAATGTGGCCGTGGCAGGGAGAAAGGGGCTTATCAGACTTAGAGAAATCATAAGAAAATTCTTATAAAATCAACCATAAGGCCAATTTGAACCAGACTTTGCAAGAATGTTCTTTGAGTCTCTCTTCAAAATTTATTCACAAATATCAAGATTTGGCTGCCGCTGTGTAAGGCTTACAAGAAATCATGGGATAATTCTTCCACTTTAACCAGTGGAGCGATTCAGGCCCTCCTGGGCCTCTTGTTGAAAAAATCAACTGATTAAAAGTTATTGAAGATAAACCAAAATTTTGGATCATCTTCAATGATTTTTTTATCAGTTGGTTTTTAGCTCCACTGGCCTTTCAGGCCCGTGGGCTATTGTCATGGCGGTGTGTCCGTCGTGCGTGCGTGCGTCCGTGCGTCCGTAAACTTTTTCTTTAAAAATCTTCTTCTCAAAAACTACTGGATGGATTTCAACCAAACTTTACAGGAATGATCCTTGGGTGACCCTCTCTCAGATTCCTTCGAAGAATATGGATTGAACCAGAATAACCTGAGTTATCTGCCCTTGAATGTCAAAAATAACAGGTTTTGACATTAGTTTTCTTCTTAAATAAAGAAATATTGAACAATCAAGACAAAACTTTGACAGAATGATGCTGACTACAAGATCTTGCCTTGGTAAAATTTTCAGCTTGATCTGAACTTTACATCATGAGTTATGTGCCCTTGAAATTGACAGAATTGCCATTTTCGGCTGTATTTTGACTTTGTTTTCACTCTAGCAACTACAAATATTAACTACACAAGATAAAACTTTGACAGAATGATGCTGACTATAAGATCTTGCCTTGATAAAATTTTCAGCTTGATCTGAATTTAAAAGCATGAGTTATGTGCCCTTGAAATTGCCAAAAATTGCCATTTTCGGCTCTATTTTGCTGGTTTTCACTTTTTGCTCTTAAATCTACAAATATTGACCAATCAAGACAAAACTTGGACAGAATATATATAAGCATTATATGCTGCCTATGTGTAATTTTCAGATCGGAATCTTACATCATGAGTTATGTGCCCTTGAATTTGACAAAATTGCCATTTTCGACTTTGTTTTACCTCTAACAACAACAAATGTTAACCAATCAAGATAATACTTGGAAAGAATCTTGTTGACAACAAGATCTTGCTTATGTGTAATTTTCAACATGATCACACTGTTACAATCTGAGTTATGTGCCCTTGAAATTGACAAAATTTTAGTTTTCGACACTTTTTCCACTCTTGAAGCCACAAATATTGACTAATATAGACAAAATTTGAACAGAATGATAGTGACCATATTCGATCTTGCATGTGTTTGATTTTCGATTTGATTTGAAATATACATACTGAATTATGTGTCCTTGAATTTTGCAAAATCACAGTTTTCAATTTTATTATCGCTCTTACATCCCTAAAATATTAGTCAATCATTTACTTTCTTTTTGCATTGACCACATGATTGCTGCTTTTGACTATGTTTTCACTGTAAGAACCACAAGTTTTCAAAAATCTAGTCAAAACTTGGATTGAATATTAAAAGAAATTCAGGCCTGTGGAGCGACTCAAGACCTTCAGGTCTTTCTAGTTCACAAATCCGACACTTTTATCTAATGTGTGACGTCTATCCGCCTTCTCTGCTTCAAAACAAATTCCAATAAGTCCCGTATTAACAAAATTATTGAAGATTTTCTGAAATTGTTACATCACATGATTATCCACCGTGAAGCAGGAGACTGAAGGTAGTTAGATCTGCTAAACAGGAGGTAGAGTCAGGTGACACAATACTTTCAGAAATCTTCAATAATTTTGTTAATACGGGACTGATTTGAATTTGGTTTGAAGCAGAGAAAGTGTACATACCTCTCGCATTAGATGAGCGTGCTGGATTTTATAAGAATCAGGTCAACCAAAATTTTGGTTGATCTTCAATAACTTTTTTACCAGCTGAATTTTTAAAAAATCCAACGCATGTAGCTTATTCCTGGTATCGTTCCGCCTTCTCTGCTTCAAACCGAATTCAAATAGGTCAATTGTTAACAAAATTATTGAAGATTATCTGAAATTCTGAGTCAGGTGATTATACACTGTGCAGAAGGTAGAGTTCGGTCTGGAGCTCCTGATTAGAGGGAGTGAAGGCTGTTCAATATGTAATATTTCATTTCGTCGCTTTTCAACGAAAACCTCGTAACTGCAGCTTGTTTTAAGCTGCAGATACGAGGTTTTTGCAGAAAAGCAGCGATTTGTTGTTCATCAAACCATGATGTGTTGTGAGTACTCATCGGAGTGGTCTCTTGGACAACCCACAACATGGGTTTTGGAGTTGAAATGGTAAATTTAGAATATCTTTATCCCTGCTTATCAGTAGCCCTGGTCCTGTCATGTTATTATCACAGTGTATAATCACCTGACTTTGAATTACCGATAATTTTTTCATAACTTTGTCAATACTTGACCAATTTGAGTTTGGTTTGAAGCAGAGAAGGTGGGAAATTGTCAGGAATAACATAGTCGTTGTAGATTATTTAAAAATCAACTGATTAAAAAAGTTATTGAAGATAAACCAAAATTGTGGTTGATCTTCAATAACATTTTATCAGTTGATTTTTCAAACATCAACCACGTCCATCTAATGCATGACGTCTGTCAACATTCTCTGCTTCAAACCGAATTCAAATTGGTCCCGTATTAACAAAGTTATTGAAGATATTCAGTAATTATCGCATCACATGATTATTCACTGTGATTATGGTACAGTAGCATGAATACAAAATAGACCTTTACGATTTAAAATATATCAAACTCAAAATTTATGTAATTGTTTCAATAAATACCTGAGCGTTTTTTAGCTCGACTTATCGAAGAAAATGAGAGCTTATACTGTCACCCGGGCGTCGGCGTTGGCGTCGGCGTCGGCGTTTGCGTTGCAACAAAGGTTAAAGTTTTTTCAATCATCAATAACTTCCATACTATCAAAGGGATTCAACCCAAACTTGGAATACTTATTCACCATCACACCCTCTACCTTACTATCAGGGCCCATGACCCTGGCTTTACTATATTTGGAGTTATGCCCCCTTTATACTAAGCAACTTAGAAAGTCGAGCGCGCTGTCTTCGGACAGCTCTTGTTTTTAATGATGATAGATGGAAAAGTCTATTGGGTGTTTATTAGAGGGTTTGATGTTCTCAGTCAGAACTTGTGAATCAAGTGCCAATTCATGACTACTCTTGTTTACTCTGTTTTTGTTCTAAGAACCACAAGTATTGAAAAATCTGTTCAAAGATTGGGTTGGACATTACGGAGCGACTCAAGCATTCTAGTTACCTTATCTTTTATACAAAGTTCAACTACAATTTCTTTCAATAATGTAAAATTTATAAAAAAAAAACCACAATGCAGCGATACAGGGCCATCATGGCCCTCTTGTTTTGTCTTTACAAGTTATTTTCAAATTTGACCACTCAAAATTTTGTCGTTGTGGAAAGGGTTAAAATGTCAAGCATCAATTTTGTATAAACAGTCGTGGTGTCTTTATGTCCTACCTGACATTGACATAACAAGCGCCAACAGCGTATGTATCTTTACTTTCTACCATCAGGTGAACGTGATCATCACAGAAATGATTCAACAGCAGACAACATTAGAGTATATGCTGTTTGTTACTGGAAAACTATTGTCAAAGATGAGCCTCGCAGATAAAGCCATCGTACAGCAGCTTTTGACCGAGAAGTTATATTCGGATATTGTTGATGCATCTCCTGTGTTCATAAGAATTCGATATAATCCAGAAATTCATGAAAAATTGCTTTTTGAAGGGCGATTGGATAAAGCTGTTGAGCCTTTGGTATCCTCAAGTGTCTTTCAAGAGCTCGTGAAAGGTATGGTGGCCTGTACAGATGATATGAATAACTGGCAAGTTATCAGTTTGTTTCTGAATCTTCAACTGCTGAACTGGGACAAAGAAAGTAAAGAAATGTTCAAACTGTTTGATAGGTTGTATGGATTAGATAGCAGTGAGTTTACAGTAGGTGAAATGGTGCTGTTTATCCATGGGTTAAGAATATATCAACGCTCCTATAAGCATACATTTTTTATGTTTTTGGAATGGTGCAAGCACAATAAAGTTGATATCATGAACAACCACTGGTTTGAAATTCTGCAGTTACTTCGTGAATTTGGTTATCGGCTTAGAGCAGCTCAAAATGGACCAAAGACTGTTTTTGAACAAATCGCCGCCATGATTAATGATGAGGAAGGCGATGGTATTGCACAGCTAGACTTGTACCACTCACTAGTGTTGACAAACATATTAAATGATGAGAAGATTCAAGAATACTTTCTTGGTGATTCTAAGGATATATTGTTGAAGAAGATGATGAGCCATGTAAGAAAATTGATAGGAGATATAGGTGACAAGGAATTGGTTTACTTGGGCCGAACATGGGGTCTAGGCTGGTTAGAAAGTGTTGGGGATTTGATTGAAAGTGTTATTATGAACAAGTACCTTAAACATCCAATAAAAGAAGATCTGAAGTATGATGTTTTTCTGTCGGTATCCTTAATCATTTCGTCAATAAAGTATGATGCATTCCCAGAAATGATTAAAGGAGATGTTGTATTTAATGAGAAAGTTATTGAGTGTTTAAAACACTCAAATTTAGTTTTTATTCAGAGTGTTGGGAAGAGTGGATATTCATATTTCTATACTGTGTATCATGATGTGATTATTGAAAGACTTCACTCCATTTCTAAACTTGGAGTGATTGAGCTGGATGAGCTGCACTATTTGCAGAAATTCCCCTGTTTGATATTGAACAATTTAAGCAAATTTGGAAAACTGGACGGAAGAAGAAACAAAGTTTGTCTTGAAACCAGGGATAGATTTCTAGAAGAGTACTTACATCACTATGTTGACCATAAAGAGTTTATGATACTCGGAATTAAGTTGTGCTCTAATTACCCCAAAATGACTCCAATATCCATTATATTTTTGGAAAAAATAAATTTGTTAAAAGGTGGCGCTTTAATATCCCTTTCTACATTTTATTTCAATACATTCTATAAACTTGAAACACTCAAGTCAGCAGATATGAGCTTTAGAAGAGATCTATGTAAAGTGAATTATTCCCAGAGCCAGTCTGCATTAAGTAAACTTGAATCTGACAGCCTGCTACTACTTTGTAATTCCCTTCCAATATACCGAGAAAGAGTACAAACTGGGTCACTAAATCTTACAAATTATTTTGATGATATATTACTTGAACCTGCTATGAGAGTTCTGAAAACAGAAACTTTGAAAAGACTAAATGGTGTGCAAGAAAGTGGCAACAAAACAAACATTGATGACCCGAGAATATTGCTCGAATACATATATAACAATAAGGCATTTATTAAAGGTAAATGGATATTTAGTGTCCTATTAGTTCGTGCAGATTGTTTCTTCAATGGATACAGATCAGGGGATGAGCTGAAAGTAAAGGATATTGTAAAGTACATAGAACCATTGGTTAAAGATGAAGCTTTACGCACAGTGGCGTACGAACAGGAGGTGAATTGGCAACGATACTTGAAGGACTATGGTTATCTCAACAAGAGAGGTTAGATACTTTGTTTTATCCTTCCAGATATTGCATTCATAATTATAAAATATACTAAGCGCAAACAGTTGGGGAATAAAAGATAGGGGTATTATGATTGTGCCAGAATCTGGAAAAAATGGCCTTTATAGCATTTTGGAAAGTCAAGTTTCATGACAAGCCTGTGGTTCATTGTAGTCTTAAATGGATCCAATCTACTAACTTAGAACAGCTTCTGGTTTTAAACAAGCTATTGGAGAACAATATTTATCTTGATCAGACTGTGCATATAATTATACAGGCTGATCTGGATCCGTATTGTTCTAAAATGCCTTAAGGGACCTTTTTCCAGATCCTGGCTCAGTTTATTTTTTCTGAACACATCAGAAGTTTGATGTATTAGTAAAATTTATACATTTATAATTTAACATTTTAGTGCTTTTACAATTGTCAAAATTAATTGGTAACACATCAATGCAAACATGACTCAAAACATTCAAAGTTGCGTACCCTGATTTAAAAGAAAATTGCATGTGCTCCCTAAAACTGCATTATCACGATGGTTAATTACGTGACTAAGAATTTCCGAAAATCGTCAATTATTTTGCAATTACTGAAGCAGAGAATGTGGACAGGCGTCATGCACTACATGGACGTGGTTTATCTTCAATAACTTTTTGATCAGTTGATTTTTCAAACATCCAACACGTCTAGCTTATTCATGGCATTTTTATGCCCCCGTATCGAGAGATCGTCGGCATATTGTTTTACTCATGTCCGTCTGTCCGTCCGTCTGTCTGTTTGTGTGTCCGTCTGTCCGAAAACTTTACCTTTGTCTTTTCTCCAAAAGTTTTTGACACACAAAGCACACATTTGGTATGCAACTTCCTTTCAATGATATCTATCTATTCCATGAAATTTGACCTTCCTCAAGGTCATCCCATTACCCTTAACAACCCTCTACTGTACGAAAATTTAACCTTTTACTCTGAAAACTTAACCTTTGCCTTTTCTCCAAAAGTATTTGACATACAAAGCTCAAATTTGGTATGCAACTTCCTTTTAATAATATCTATCTGTTCCATGCAATTTGACCTTCCTCAAGGTCATCCCTTAACCCTTAATAACCCTTTACTCCACGAAATTTTTTTTTTAAAAAAATGGCCATTTCGGGGGCATTTGTGTTTCACAAACACATCTTGTTTCATCTTCTGTTTCAAAGCGGATTCAAGTTGGTCAAGTATTAAAAAAGATATTGAAGATTTTCGGAAATTCTGAGTCACGTGATTATACACCGTGATTATCCTGCCTCTTGAATGAAAGCATATGATATATCGACGTCTTATTTTGAATACCAGCAGATGATTATCATTCGACGGCAGTCTGTTCCACTCTCACCCAACACTTACATTTTACATACGTACATAAACTGGCCAGATATTACGCAATTTGTATGACATGTGCGCTTTATTGTACTGTAGGTAAAGGAATTGTTTTAACTCTATCCCAAACAACAAAATTTTAAGGTGGTCCCTTATAAAATCTGCTGTAGACCACAAAATGGGCGTTGATAAAATTGGATTTGTGTATAATAAAGCACAGAAAATATCGACGCAAAAGGGAAAAAATGCTAATTATCCATATACACTACTCAAAACGTTTAAGTACTCCGACTATATTATAGTGCATATTTCCGAACTGGCACAACATATCTTAACCAAATTTGAAACATGTTCGCTTTAACCACATGACCATCATATATTGAATTTTCATCAACTTCACGAAAAGATGAATTGAACAAGTAGCAGCTAACGGAGACGACTGTGTGTAGCATAAATCACAAAGTCAATAACTTGTGTGTTCCTTGTCCGCTCAAACAATAGCACGGCATCAGGAACGCATAGACATTTGTAATTCCTGAGAGATGCTGTAAGGATATCTTTTTTTAATATTTTAGAAGTCGATGTAAGGTTCTCTACGCTTGCTAAGCATGTGGCAGATCATCATCATACTGGAAAGTAAATCGTTAGTCTGTAAAACACTTTTTTTCACAATCAGCAAATTTAATACACCCTTGCCATCTGAACATTAACAAGTTAATTGTGAGGTCATGGTTTTTGCGTCTTGTACATAGACATGATGAATTGAGCTATTATCGGATAGCTCGGAAACTGAATGGTCTCCCTTGAAGGCATAATTTATCCTTTTCTGTGACAGCCACTGAACGCTCCAGTTCGCGTAAACGAGACAGGACAATGTTATGGTCCTAATTCCGGCTTGATTTCCTATCACGTGGTTGTCTTGGTAGGTTGGCAGCACTTCCGGTTTGTCTGTACTCGACCACAAGTTGCTTGATAGCATTTGCATGTGCATTTATGATACGGGTTGCATTTATTTTGAAAAATGGTGCGAATGTAACAAGAATGTTGATGTCTGACAGTAATGAACGATATTTTGTATTTAATTTGTATAGAACGGCTGGAAATGTGGGTATGAGAATATTACTTACGCTTGAATCGCACCACCTTGTAAAACACCAATTGTTATGGGTTGTTGTTGTAGAGATTTCCAACGTATTTAATGTTTTTATGTTTGGCACGTTGACCCATAAAGGAATAAATTGTAATTTAAGCACGTGGGATTTGTGTACTAAACACAGGAAGAATATTTCAGTTTTCTATAGTTGACCGTAAGTTATCATTTTTCACAATAATTTTGCAAAATGAAAATGATATCGGTCAAGTAATTAAGTTAGGGAATAATAAAAAATATCGACTTTTGATATTACTTTACCGGAGAACATTTTGCGCATAATAGAAAACGGAGTACTTATAAGTTTGGTTAAGTATATATATATATCCATATATTTTGTATATTATCCATTCCATTATCAGCATTTTTTTTATTTGCCTTAATGTTTTCCCAAACCTTTTCTGTTGTTGACGTCAAAACCATGTTTGGGAAAAGGTTAAGGTAAGTTTGGATTCGGGGGTTACTTTTTATCCGCCCAATGAATTTGTTTTTAATTGAACATATGTTGTAAAGTAACATTTCCTGACTGAACAAAATGTAAAAAAATCGGGGTAAGTTTCCTGATTCGTTTTCATGTCAGAATTATCTGCCCTTGACTAGTAATGGCCATTTTCGCAAAATTGGCCTTATGTTTTAAAGTCATATAGCAAGTTATTCTGAATGGATAATTTCCAATGTTATATCAATTAAGAGACTTAACATATGCACAAAGGGGATGTTTCAAAATTGCTCACGCTCGGATTTTCTTTAAACTTGGCATCGTGATAAAGGACCATATACAAGCTATGAAACTGCAATTAGTATCCTAGATAATCAATACTAGAAACAGAAAAGCCACCTTGTCTTATTCCCACTTTGACATGAAACATGTCCCCATTTTTATGTGTCCCAAAACCTCAGTCTTATGTATTTTCTAAATATTTTAAGTGGCTTTGCTCCGAGACACTCAAGGCATTACATTCATATCAGAAAAGTACTTGAGGAAATTATTGTGTATGTTTTTATGCCCCCGATAGGGAGGCATCATAAATTTGACCTGTCCGTCCGTCTGTCCGTCATTCCGTCCAAAAACTTTAACATTGGCCATAACTTCCTTATAACTTAACATATTCGCTTCATACTTTACCACAACATTCCTTGGTACATTACCTTTCTGTAGGCACATACTTTGGTGACCTTGACCCCTGGATGACCTTGACATTGAACATAGATTGGCCATAATTTAAAATCAAAGCGGTGTCGGGGGCATTGTCATCTTACAGTGACAGCTCTTGTTATTGAAATAATCATTAGAAAATGCATATTTTTTCTGTAAAAATAGCGAACAGAGCAAAATTGAATTCCAAAGTTAATTATGTTGAAGTCTTTGTCAAAATTCCATATCACAAAAACATGCTACTAGTTTCTTCTTACTTTGAGCTAAATTACATTGAAATCCAAAACCGGTAACAATGTCATTTGGTACATATTATTGATAAAGGTGATATTTCGATCCAAAACTTGCATTAAGCCAAAATTTGATTTTGCTCCTAAAAACATTTTTATTCAGTAAAATCAACTGTAGCATACAGTGCAACCATAAAGTAATATCTATGTTCAAAACAGCCATTGGAGAATGTATAGATTAAACAATAATATTACTTTTATTTGCAAAATTACATACATGGAAGTGACAATAGGCATACATGCACATACTGCCATTTTTCTTTAGTTTTTTATCAAATTGCCTATGCACCATCATTAGTGACACTACGACATGCAAAAATGTTCAAGCCTTATATTATAAAATGAAAAAGGTTTCTAGAACTTGAATGTTATAACACTCAATGTTGCCTTTGCAAGTTTAAAGTTAAGTAACGTGTTAGCTCTAAGAGCCAGTAATAAACGGAGACAAAGAAGGATGCATATGATTCAATAAAAGATAGTTACAGCATTTTTTTCTTTTTATTACACAGTTGAAATTATACTTGTTTATTTAAAAGCGTTTCCCTATTGGGGTACAACAGGGTGCAATTTTTCTGAAAATTAATTTTCTAGCCATAGCTTAACCTGAATCGATACACAAATTATACACATTTCTATGATGCCCAATGGTTAGCCAAGGGTTTAGTCACCAACTGCCATTAATATTCACTTTGGTGCCGGATTATCTATTTCTGGTGTATGAAACAACACTGTTTCTTTTGCATGATAAACACATACCATCAGAGAATTCGGTACTTTTTTTCTGATTTGCCTTTCAGGTTTTCAACGCAACGTAAAGAACCATTATTGTTAACTTCCATGAGTCATGGCTGACTAGAATGTTCCAAGATGATTTTTTTGTTATAGAATTCCCTCTTTTTTGTTAAAAAAGGTACCCTTGGGACAAGACTAAATGTGACCCCACGCAAAAATATTTTAACCAAAATTGAAGGACACCCCATAGCATACTTAAATACAAATTTAAAATCTTGTGGCCGTGTAAAATTTTACAAAACGATTGTTTTTGTAATAAACCATGGTGCGGCACCATTATTGCCCCTTTTATGCCGCCACAACATCCACAAGTTTTGGCAGAAAGAAATTTTAAGAAACAAAGATGTTCTGCCTTTATCCAAGGATAATTTCTACCAAGTTTCATAAAGATGTACATATTAGATTGGGAGAAAAGGCATTTTTGAGAAAATGTCAACAGACAGACAGACACACGGACAGATGACCTAAAATGGAGGAATTTTCACATCTTGATTTTCCCTCAGGTAAACTAAACTAACCAACAAATGTAAACAAAACATTTGAAAAAGACATTTTTTTTAAAAAAAATATTCACTTTGTCCATTCTTGGAAATGTATACCGTTAAGATGGAAGTTCCAAAAGTAACATGTTACCGGTTTTATTTTTTCTTGATATTTCACTATTATCATCAGTATATGTGTGGACAACTTTTACATGATTTTCAAATTTTGACAAAAACTGGAACAGGTTAAATTTTCTAACTAAACTTGCTTACATTATTTAAAAACTATGAATTTTTGTGTTGGCCCCTAACATCATTTGATATTAAAATAATTCTTTGTACAGAATAATACGTATTTTGTTTCATACGTGATCAGGGACTACTGGACAACATTTTTAGAATGAATTAGGCCATGAAACTAAAAACCAGAACACATGCACACTCTTTTATTGAGGGTACCATCTTTTTTCAGAGTAAAACCTTAAAATTCTTAGAAAATTTATTTCTGGAATGTTTGATTCCAAACATTTCATGAATATGAACTGTTATCTACTGTACTAACTTCACGCCAAATTTCATTAAATTCCAAGCGTGGGCAGACTCCCATGTTATCTATCCTATTCGTGAAACACCCCCTTTGATGAAATTATTGAAAGAAATATTTTACAACCATTTTCTGGAAAAAAAATATGGGAACAGTTGCAAAATCACATTTTTAGCTCAACTTTTCGAAGGAAATGAGAGCTTATACCGTCACCCGGGCGTCGGCGTTGGCGTCGGCGTTGGTGTTGGCGTCGGCGTTGCAACAAAGGTTAAAGTTTTTTCAAACATCAATAACTTCCATACTATCAAAGGGATTCAACCCAAACTTGGAATACTTATTCACCATCAAACCCTCTACCTTACTACCAGGGCCCATGACCCTGGCTCCACTATATTTGGAGTTATGCCCCCTTTATACTAAGCAACTTAGAAAGTCGAGCGCTCTGTCTTCAGACAGCTCTTGTTTTTAGAAAATTCTGCAACTTTTTTTCAATTCGCCAAAAAATCACCCAATGAATATTTTTTTTTGTTTTTGAATATTTTGAAGATAATACCAAGAGCTATTTTTACGCAAAAAATCAGCACACCTTTCCACCCAAATAAAAAACTATATATTTGACTTTATCTTACCCCACCACCCTGTTTTAGCCTAATTATGACAAAAATATCTATATTTTGAAAAAAAAATAATCTAAAATTTTCTGGCATATGTTTACATTTAGAACAATAAAATACTTCTTTTGACATTGGCCATCACAAAAAGGGGAATGTTTCGCTTTAAATTTAATGAAAATTTTAGCATGGGCATTTTGGTGCCGCAGAATAAACACAAAATGTGCAAGTCACATGACCGCTATCCAAACTTACCTGAAAGTGCCTGTTATTGTGGTTTTCTGTTACCATTGGACATAAATGTTTTTTATTCTGTGTAAAATGACATGTAAGAATACACAGAGACTTCCAGACAATACAGAAAAAGTGTCAGTCATTTGGTTTGACAAGGTCTGAAAATCGGTCAGTATGAAAAAGAATTTTTAAATACTAATAGGCCAGTCACTGTAGCATTTAGGGTACCACTAATTCTAACAGAAATAATTTTGTAACTGAACGAAAGTCTTATATCATGATCAACATATCAAAAGTCCTCAGAGCAAATCTGGGGGCAAATGGTGTTAAATCACGCTAAAAGATGCCTTGATATGATTGTAATACTGTCACAAGACGGCTGAGCGGTTGGCTTGGATACGGGTCAGTAAAGAGTCAGGATGTGCATTTCCAAATTTTATTTACATAAACAAATAACCAAATACCAATTAATCAAAATGTAATCAAGATAAACGAAAGTGATCTAAATCAATAAAGTTCCTAAAGAATTCCGAGAGTCTACCATTACTGTATGTTTTAGGTTGACGTCTAATGTCCCAAAATGTCCACGTTACTTCACACGACTTATAAATTAATGCAACTGAAAAATATTAAATGTCTTCCAAAACATCATCAACACAAATGTTCAAGATTAAACTGTCGCCTGACCGCGCCTATATCACCAAGATAATGTGATTGTCCAGCCGTTTATTATATATTACTATGTTGTTCCCCGGTCGTCACATCCCAAACGTCCTTTCCCGATGACACTGATGCCGGCACGACATACTACCAAAGTTTCCCGGTCTGGACTACACGTTTACTCTCACACGGTTAGGTCTCCAGCCATCACACCACACACGCCTATACGACATCAGTATATATTGTAGGTTGTTACAAACAATCAAGCAACATCAAGCAACCTATAGGAAGTATAACAAATATAGCAATTACCTAATAAGAGCTCTAATGGCTCTACTTAACATCATGTTTTACAAACATCTCAAGACAATATAATACGTCCCACAATGTTTTCTCAAACTCAAGCTATTACAAAGCATAGACCAAAACAATATGCTAACGTCTTTTCCCACAATGTTTTCTCAAACTCAAGCTATTTACAGAACATTGACCAATATAATACTTTACATCTTTTCTCACAATGTTTTCTCAAAACAAAAATTCAGAATACTGAATTGCGTTAAGATATAATTATACAGCATTTGACCTTATCCAAATATCATTTGAACAATACAATATTAGCGTTTACTAAACAGGAACTACTAAGCAGACGATTAAATACAAATTATCACAATGTTTCTTCTTTGAAAATAATTACAAAAAAAGCGTATTCAACCACGGCTTAAATGATAATTTGACAAAACATTCAACGTAATAGTTCTCCGATATAACCAGTCCTAGTCATCCGCCATTCCAAAACAGTGCAGGCAAATGAGAAATTAACTATACAGCCATTTGTCATTTTCCAGCGTTGTTTGCGATAATTCAGTACACCAAAAAGCTGCTCATTTTAGCCACAAAATTCTAAAGACATAAAAAACATTTTAACAATAAAATCAATGTAAATTAAAAAATATTTACCCCAAGAAGAATCCAAATCTCACACACAAATCTCAACTCCACTTTCAAGCTTCCATGCCAAAAATCGTCTACCCAACGAGTCATTTCAACGCAGGGTTTTTATACAAAACCATACGAAGAAAATTCACTACAAGCACCCAATTCCCATGCACCACACTCAACAAGTAAAATCTACTCACCCAGCACGCACGCTTAACCCAAGCATTCTAACTTACATAATGTACAATTAAAACTACTAGCCACCAGAAATGTATTAAAGCAGCCAATTTAAACCACACGACATATAAAAAGGGGAGTAGTCTCGCCTTAACTAAGTACACATTAATCCAATCCTAGAAAACTTAATGTGACATACCTCCCCCAACCAAAAGAGTACGCAGTACTTTGTTCCCACATTAAGTTTTCGGATGACAACTCTGTCAAAACCCACAAACAACTCTACCTCCAAAACGAATCCTTTCTCATACTTTCCACGCTTCTGACCAGCCCAAACAATTGCCTGACTTTCTACCTCTATTGTATAATAATTCAATTTCCCACCATTTAACCTTCTATTCCGATAAGCTACCGACAACTTCCTTATCACATCTTCCTGCCACAACCTTGCACCCAATCCACCCTCTGAGGCATCAGTCTGGAGTATAATACTCCCTGCACTATAGGGCATATTATGTTTTTGTTTTCCCGGACGATCCCCCATACATGTCCTTTTTTGCTTATTCTGGTCCGTTACTTGCAATGCAAACAAACTGAAACTAGGAACATACCTGCCATCAAATCCTATCAAGCCTAAACATGATCGTATGTGTCCATCAGCCTCAGTACTATCCGAATAAGGATACTTGACTTCTGTTCTTCTATACTTACCGAAGCCACCTACTTCCCTACAAGCAGTTAAACTCCCACTCGAAAATACCACCATCAAAACACTCAAAACCAAACCTAACACAAACATATAACTCTTCCACCTACCTGGCCGCTTCGGCCCCGACAATTTATCAGTCATCCGTTGAGATGGCGTCTTCTGAAACGACACCTCATCTGATAGTCTTACCTTAGTCTGACCGTACTCTCCTTCCACAGCTTCTGCTGGCCTATCTGGTCCTAATGCCCCTGGAATATTCCCAACCATCACGTCGTATAAAGGATTCTTAAAACACCACACTCTTACATTTCCCGTATAATATGGAGTCTGTATCTCAACCTTAGCAACTGGCACGCTAATTACTGACCTATCAGCCAATCTTATTTCCTGCGTTTCGCCTTCTAGGGCCTGAACTGGAACTAAACTCTTCCGTACAAATACTCCACTGCAAACTGTATCTCTCAAGACACTAACTACCTTACCACTTTCCTTTCCCTCGAGTACGGGCATCAAACTCCCAGTTGACTTACAACTTTCCCCGACATCATCAGTGGTACAGGCTCCACAATTCGCAATCCCTTGCTGTTGATCTTCCATGTCATCGTCATCTTCCTGGCTTAATATGTTCGCTACCTTTTGTCTCTTTGGACATTGCCTAGCTACGTGACCTTTCCTATCACAGACATAACATTTTACAGTACTAGGACAATCTCTAGCTAAATGACCTAGGCTATTGCACTTAAAACATCTCTTCCCTTCATCGTTTGCTTGAGGCTGGCCCTGTGGCCTACTTGACTGACTATTTCCTGTCGCTTCTACCTTACCCTGCTCTTGTCTCTTATTCTGCTTTGTTAAACTCACTGTCGAGGTATATCTAGCATTACGATACCAATCTGCCATCTGTGTCATCTCATCCGATGTCAAACATCTCTTCTCTGCAAGAACCGTTCTCAAATCGGTGTTAGAAATAAATAAAAATTGATCCCGTACCATAAAATCAACCAAACTTTCGTAGTCCTTCTCCAATCCTGCTAATTCAATCCATCTGCTAAAATAGCTACGCAACCGAGTGTTAAACTGAGCAAAACTCTCACCTGTCTCCGGCTTACTGCTCCTAAACTTACGTTTAAAGGACTCCTCCGACAAATCATATCTCTGAAGTAAAGCATTCTTCAAGTATTCAAAATCACTTGACTGTTCGACCGGCATTAAAGCATACACGTCCAAAGCCCTCCCCTTAAGCAAAGCACTTAAATACATAGCCCACTGGGATTTGTCCCAGCCCTGTGCAATGGCATAGATCTCAAACCTTTTCAGATAGCTATCGATCTCATCATGTGCCTCGTCAAAGGGTGGAATCTTAGGTCCCCTAGGGTTTGACTGTCCCAATGAAATACCACATTTCTTAGCTACCTCCATCTTTCTAAGCTCGTGTTCACGTGCCTCTCTCTCATCTTCACGTGCCCTCTCCTCTTGTTCTTACAAAAACTTTCTCTTTTCTAACTCGTCCTCTCGCCTTCTTACCTCTTTTTCCTCCACCGCCTCTCGCTCCGCCTCACGCCTTCTCTCGTCCTCCTCTCGTATAAACTCTCTTTCCTGAGCCCTCTCATCTCTCAACCTATTCTGTTCGTCCTTTACGAAAGCCCTAAGTTCTTCCCCCTCATAACCAAAAGCCTTCCCAGCCTCAACCAACTTACTTATGTCAGCCATGACCAACATCAACAACTAAATGTAAATAAACAATACCTACAGTATGGAAAGTACACCTCACCCAAGTAGGTCCACAACAAAATCACAAATGTAACCAATCTCACCAAACATTTCCTCCTGGGGTGCTTAACAAAACACAACTGAAAAATAGTAACTAAACATTGAACAATCCTGACAGGCTATGGGGTAGACTCCTGACAGGGTTGTTAACGTTTAGCTTAAAGAAAAATACAACATGTTATAATAATGGTTTACACAGACGACAATCAAAATTCCTAGTATGTAAATTACTTTAAGGTAATTAATTACTATAAACCTAGTCAATTTTAACAACCAAAAGTTTAAGTTTTATTAAACGAAAGACCTTAAGAATATTTGTCAATTTTACTAAAGAAATATTTCAAAATCTCAGACTAGCCAATGTATCCAAACCAAACATCCCACTTCTGACACCAAATGTCACAAGACGGCTGAGCGGTTGGCTTGGATATGGGTCAGTAAAGAGTCAGGATGTGCATTTCCAAATTTTATTTACATAAACAAATAACCAAATACCAATTAATCAAAATGTAATCAAGATAAACGAAAGTGATCTAAATCAATTAAGTTCCTAAAGAATTCCGAGAGTCCACCACCACTGTATGTTTTAGGTTGACGTCTAATGTCCCAAAATGTCCACGTTACTTCACACGACTTATAAATTAATGCAACTGAAAAATATTGAATTTCTTCCAAAACATCATCAACACAAATTTTCAAGATTAAACTGTCGCCTGACCGCGCCTATATCACCAAGATAATGTGATTGTCCAGCCGTTTATTATATATTACTATGTTGTTCCCCGGTCGTCACATCCCAAACGTCCTTTCCCGATGACGCTGACGCTGGCACGACATACTACCAAAGTTTCCCGGTCTGGACTACACGTTTACTCTCACACGGTCAGGTCTCCAGCAATCACACCACACACGCCTATACGACATCAGTATATATTGTAGGTTGTTACAAACAATCAAGCAACATCAAGCAACCTATAGAAGTATAACAAATATTATAGCAATTACCTAATAAGAGCTCTAATGGCTCTACTTAAAGGGATAATAGCTGTGAAAAAACTGTCTATTTGCCTCAAAAAAGGTTTACCTTTTTAAAGTATGAACAAAAAGATGCAGAAAGACCGTATTTCAAGCGAGTAACCATGCGCGGTTTACCCACAACAAGCGTATAAATGTTGGTATTCTCACATTTCCACGGCGCTCAAAATATGTTTACATTCGTGGCTAAATATAGCATAACGGGTACTTGTCACAGCCGTGAACATCCGTATACAGTCGGTTGATCATGTGATACACAGGAAAGTGTGCGTCACAAATTTAAATGAGTTCCCGTTATTTCATGAATGTTGCCTGTCACGCAGAAAAGGGCCTAATGGGAAGTCTATAAAATCAAATTTCGCGAAATGAACCAGACTCAACAGATGTCAATCATTTTTTGCTTCTGGAAAATGTAAATAAGGTAAGATGTATAAACCATTCTAGATTCAGAAAATAACCTTTGAATCAAAAGTTCCGATCCTAGTCAGTCTGCGCAGTCAGATCAGACTGACCAAGGTCGATACTTTCCACGCTTCCCATACGGTCCCTTTTAACATGACGGGTCACAAATTTGAAACATTTCGATTTCCACGGGATTCCAGTGCGTGCTTTCTGATGGATAATGTTAAACCCTTTCCCAAAACGACAAAAAATAACTGTTTCCATTTCCAATTGAAATCGGATCCAAACTGCAAAATAAATGGCATTGAAAATGTAAAATATTTAAGAAATAGCTTAGACAATATAAAGGCAAAAGGAGAAACTGCTAATAATAAGCATTCCTTTCTTTTGTCACGGTGGTTCCTCAGCTTTAGCAAATAGGGGCGTCCGAATCAGGTTTTGTATGGGAAAGGGTTAACCTCAAATTGTAGTAAATTGTTGTACTTAACCCTTTCCCATGCGGCAATAATTTTAACTTTTCATAAATTGGAATATTGAATGTTTTGTAGACTCAAAATGAGTATATAAACATAGGGTTTAGTAAAATACTGCTGGTGAAATATCTAGGCAATAGGGGGAAATGTTGGTTATCAGCGTTTCCTCAGATTGCACGAATGCTTTTTGAACTCTTTTTAGTAAGGGCATTCAAACAAGGTTATGTTTGGGAAAGAGTCAGTGCTCATCCGTATTAACGTGTCCCGTCACGCTAAAGGCGTGCTTCTATGAAGTTAGTTGAAAACTGAATTTTGAGATAACATCTATCGGACACCAACCTCATTCGAATTTTGAAATCGGATATTTAATACATTATAGGTAGATAGGAAGAACAATCTTGATTCAGAAAACTAACTTAGAGTAAAAAGTTCCGATCCTGGGTAGTCTTTGCAGTCTTCATAGATTGACAAGGACTGGTACTTTAACAATTACCAGAAGATCCCTTTTACCGAGACAGGTCACATTTTGCAATATTACTGTTTATATTCTCTGACGTCATTTCAATGCGTGCACACGATTTGAAAATAAATTCCGTTGATTTTCGTATTTTACCGTTCAGAACTCGGATAATTCCGACTCGCACTTGAAATTGTAAACATTACCTACTGACATACATTGTAAAAGGGGGAAAATACGCAAATACACATTTCTGTTACAGGCGGAAAAGACTTCTTTCATAATATCAGATGATTAGACCTCGATAACACAAAAAATATTTTTTTGTGGTATTTCTTCCTTTTTCACAGCTATTATCCCTTTAACATCATGTTTTACAAACATCTCAAGACAATATAATACGTCCCACAATTTTTTCTCAAACCCAAGCTATTACAAAACATAGACCAAAACAATATGCTAACGTCTTTTCCCACAATGTTTTCTCAAACTCAAGCTATTTACAGAACATTGACCAATATAATACTTTACATCTTTTCTCACAATGTTTTCTGAAAACAACAATTCAGAATACTGAATTGCGTTAAGATATAATTATACAGCATTTGACCTTATCCAAATATCATTTGAACAATACAATATTAGCGTTTACGAAACAGGAACTGCTAAGCAGACGATTAAATACAAACTATCACAATGTTTCTTCTTTGAAAATAATTACAAAAAAGCTTATTCAACCACGGCTTAAATGATAATTTGACAAAACATTCAACGTAATAGTTCTCCGATATAACCAGTCCTAGCCATCCGCCATTCCAAAACAGTGCAGGAAAATGAGAAATTAACTATACAGCCATTTGTCATTTTCCAGCGTTGTTTGCGATAATTCAGTACACCAAAAAGCTGCTCATTTAAGCCACAAAATTCTAAAGACATAAAAAACATTTAAACAATAAAATCAATGTAAATTAAAAAATATTTACCCAAAGAAGAATCCAAATCTCACACACAAATCTCAACTCCACTTTCCAGCTTCCATGCCAAAAATCGTCTACCCAACGAGTCATTTCAACGCAGGGTTTTTATACAAAACCCTACGAAGAAAACTCACTACAAGCACCCAATTCCCATGCACCACACTCAACAAGTAAAATCTACTCACCCAGCATGCACGCTTAACCCAAGCATTCTAACTTACATAATGTACAATTAAAACTACTAGCCACCAGAAAATGTATTAAAGCAGCCAATTTAAACCACACGGCATATAAAAAGGGGAGTAGTCTCGCCTTAACTAAGTACATTAACCCAATCCTAGAAAACTTAATGTGACAAATACACTGGTCCATCCTAACCACCATACATTTTCTCGAGTACCATGTGCTTCTCTTACACTATACTTTTCACATATCATTAGCTCACCTGAGCATGAAGTGGAAAGGGTTGGCTGTAGGGGTGGAGGAGGCCAACTTTTTCGTAAATTAAAGTGCAAAAAACGGTAAACATAAGTCAGGGAAATTTGATTTTAGTCAGGGAAAAGTCAGGGAATTTTGCTTTGTTCAAACTGGACACCCTGACTAAAAACATATTTTGTAGATAATATTATGAAAAATTGGGGTTGCGTATCTTTTTTGTCCTAGTATATAAGCGCGCTTTCTCATTAAATCCGGTGGCAGATCAGATTTGATAACTGACAAAATTTTAACTAATTACTCTACTTTATAGTGACATAAAATATTTCTGTGTGATTCCTTGGATATCGCTGAACATTTTGACATTAGTCTTTCCGGCACATCTGGAAATTCATGCTTTTGTGGGTAAGAATACTTCCAAATTGAGAAATGTAGTTTACTTTTTGACTCTAAAATGATGCATCAATGTCACATCACATGTGTCTATTTGATTCACAAAGTTGTGGCGGTCTTCCTTATAACTTAGATATTTTTACGACACATTTTGACCCCCCACCCCCCACCCCCCCTGCTCCATTTGATAAGGAATCGGCCAGCCCAGTATCTATCCATCTTGCCGATGCAGGGCGTATTCCTAGATTACTGGTCATGCTGCCCTTCACTGTAACATACAATTTATCCAAGTGTCTTACTACTATTCAAACGCCTAATTTTCAATTTTCAAGAACATATTCTTGGATTTTAGCAGCCTTTAACTCAGCTTTATAGTCTCCGGTCTTGTAGTAATACCACTCTTTTTCTCCTATCTCTCTACCGTCTCTGAAGTGTCGTATCTGCTTCAAATAACTTTTTGGATAAACATAAGCCTCTGTACAATGCATGTAAAATTTTACCGATGTCCATACTGGAATAATTGAAGAATACACAAAACTTTATCATAAGGAGTTTCTCAAAAATGCAAACGAACACTATTGACGTGACGTCATATTTCTGCCATGACCAGACGTCATATTGTTTTGACGTGGTCGTTTTTAAACAAGAGGAGTCGGTTGGAAAATGAATGAGCTTTGACCATACCAATTTTCATAAAAATACATCAACGGATAATTGAATAGTAGATTAAGTTCTCGAAATTATTGATGGGCCCTCATATATGCAACTACTACATGTCATATGATTATAGATGATTGTTTGAATGCTAATGAGACTTAATTGCATTCATTGGAAATTATGATAACTTGATTTACAATAATCTAATGTTAATTTTTTTACAGCAAAATTCATATTGTTCACAATCCAATCATGTGTACACATAGAACTCGGGTGAGCGATTACAGTGCCATTCTAGCACTCTTGTTATTTATTTTGGATCTTGTGTAAAGCAGCTTTAATTCTTGTATTTTTCAGTGCAAATGAGGCATTATATTCGGAAGTTATTTTGGGAAGCATTTGACAACTGTGCAGGATCGAGAATTTTCACTCATGACAAATTGTTCCTAGGTTAGTTTCATTTTATCACCTTGCAAAACGGCCTTTAACCAATTGGAAAGCTCATATGCAGACGCTTAAATGAATGTTTTTCAAGTGTCTGTCGGTAGGTAGGTCGGTCGGTCCGTAGACCAAACCTTGTCCGGAGCATAACTCGAAAAGTATGTAAGGTAGAACCATGAAACTTCATAGGTGGATAGACCTCTTTATGGAGAGGTGCAGTGCACAAGAACCGTATTTCTGCCGATCAAATTTTTAGAGATATTGCCCTTTGTTGATTTTCAAACTTGATTCTTGTCCAGAGCATAACTCAACGTATGTAAGGTAGAATCATGAAACTTTACTGGTTGATAGATCTCATTATGGAGAGGTGCAGTGTACAAGAAGCGTAACTCTGCCATTCAAATTCTTGGAGTTATTGCCCTTTGTTGATTTTCAAACTTGATTCTTGTCCAGGGCATAACTCAAAAAGTGTGTAAGGTAGAATCATGAAACTCTACAGGTGGATAGATTTCATTATAGAGAATTGCAGTGCACAAGAACCGTAACTCTGCCGATCAAATTATTGGAGTTATTGCCCTTTGTAGATTTTAACACTTAATTCTTAACCTGGCCTATATCTCATGTCCTTTTACACATACAGCCTTGATATCTCACATGGATACCTCTTTTCAACATTGTTCACATTTGGACCTTAGGAGTTTGACCTACTTAAAAAAATTAGACCTGGCCTATATCTCATGACCTTAATATTTCACACATAGACACCTCCTACCAAGACCTTTCATATTTGACCATGATCTTGGACCTTGTGACCTTGACCTTGGAGTTTGACCTACTTTTAAAAAAAACCTTTAACCTGGCCTATATATCATGTCCTTTTACACATACAGCCTTGATATATGACACATGGAAACCTTTGACCAAGATCTTTCTCATTTGACAATGACCTTGTGACCTTGACCTTGGAGTTTGACCTACTTTTTAGTGAGCCGGGACATTAACCCTTTCCCAAACAAGACCTGGTTTTGACGTCCCCATTAGAAATGACTTTGGAAAATTTTGAGACAAAAGAAGAAAATGCTGATATTCAGCATTTTCTCCTTTTGCCTCAATATTTTCCGAGCTATAATATACACAATTTCCATTTGAATTTAAACCAATTTTGTCCTCTGAAGCAGCTTTCAAATTGGAAAAGTCTAAATTTTGGCCGTTGGGGAAAGGGTTAAGTCCGGGGAACTAATGTTTATGTCACAGCTCTAGTGTCGGCCTCCCGTACCGTCCCACCGCATCTTCACTTGAAAAAAAAAACTTAACCTGGTCAATATCTCAGGCACTATTTAGATCCAGCCTTGATATTTCACAACAAGACCTTTCATTTGGGACCATGACCTTTGACCTAGTGACCTTGGAGTTTGACCTACTTTTAAAAAACTTTAACCTGGCCTATATTTCATGCACAACGAATGATAAAGCCTTGATATTTCACACATGGATATCTCCTGCCAAGACCTTTCATTTGGAACCTTGACATTTGACTTTGTGACCTTGACCTTGGAGTTTGACCTACTTTTAAAAAAACTAACCTGGCCTATATCTCATGCACTATTATAGATAGAGCCTTGATATTTCACATATGGATACCTCTTGCCATGATCTAGACCTTGAGACCATGACCTTTGACCTATTGACCTTGACCTTAGACTGCTTTTTAGCGAGCTGGGACTTTATGTCCGGGGAGCTAATGTCACAGCCCTAGTGTCGGCGTCGCGTACCATCCCGTCCCGTCCTGTCGCATCTTCACTTGAAAACCTTTAACCTGGTCTATATCTCAGGCACTATTAGAGATACAGCCTTGATATTTCATACATGGATACATCTCGACTAGACCTTTCATTTGGGACCATGACCTTGACCTTGGAGTTTGACCTACTTTTGAAATTCAAAATTTAACCTGGCCTATATCTCATGCACTATTATTGATAGAGCCTTGATATTTCACACATGGATACCTCCTGTAAAGACCTTTCATTTGTGACCTTGACCCTTGACCTTGTGACCTTGACCTTGGAGTTTGACCTACTTTTAAAAAATTAGCTGTTTTTTTGATCCACTGGCCGACAGGCCAGCGGGCTATTGTCATGGCGGTGTGTCCGTTGTGCATCCGTGCGTGCGTCCGTCCATAAACTTTTTCTTTAAAAATCTTCTTCTCAAAAACTACCAGATGGATTTCAATCAAACTTTACAAGAATGATCCTTGGGTGACCCTCTCTCAGATTCCTTCAAAGAATTTGGATTGAATCAGAATCATCTGAGTTATCTGCCCTTGAATGTCAAAAATAGCTGTTTTTGACTTTAATTTTACTGTAAAATCCACAAATATTAACCAATCAAGACAAAACTAAAGCAGAAAGTTGGTGACTATAAAATCTTGCCTTGGTGTAATTTTCAGCTTAATCTGAATTTTACATCATGAGTTATGTGCCCTTGAAATTGACAAAATTGCCATTTTCAGCTCTATTTTGACTTTATCACTCAAGCTAATACAAATATTGACCAATCTAGACAATACTTGTACAGAATGTTGGTGACCATAAGATCTTGCTTTGGTATAATTTTCAGCTTGTTCTGAACTTTACATCATGAGTTATGTGCCCTTTATATTGACAAAATCACATTTTCTGCTCTATTTTGACATTGCTTTCACTCTAGCAACTACAAATATTGACCAATCAAGACAAAACTAAGACAGAATGTTGGTGACCATAAGATCTTGCGTTGGTATAATTTTCAGCTTGATTTGAACTTTACATCATGAGTTATGTGCCCTTGAAATTGACAAAATTGCCATTTTTGACTCTATTTTGACTTTGTTTTCACTCTAGCAACTACAAATATTGACCAATCAAGACAAAACTTGGACAGAATGATGGTGACTATAAGATCTTACCTGGGTATAATTTTCAGCCTGATCTGAATTTTACATCATGAGTTATGTGCCCTTGAAATTGACAAAATTGCCATTTCGGCTTTATTTTCACTTTTACAACCATTAGTATTACCTCATCAATACAGAACTTTCACAGAAATATTACTGACCATACGATCTTACTTGCTTGTAATTTTCAGCTTGGTCATGCATTTGCTTGTTTGCGCAGCCTGAACCTATGAAATTGCATTCAACAAGACAAACAATCAGGCCTGTGGAGCGCTTCCAGGCCGACAGGACTGTCTAGTTGTGACAAGCTCCCGTATAGGCGAGCTACGTTGTCCGCGGACAACTCTTGTTTAGGTCCTGGCCATCAGGCCAGGGCTATTGTCATGGCGGTGTGTCCATCATGTGTCTGTCTGTGCGTCTGTCCGTCCATTTCTTTAAAAAAAATTCTCAGAAACTACTGGATGGATCAACCGGTTTCAATCAAACTTCACAGGAATGATCCTTAGGTGACCTTCTTCCAGATTTCTCCAAAGAATTCTGATTGAAGAAGAGAGTCTGGAGTTATCTGCCCTTGAATGTCAAAAATGGCCATTTTGACATTGTTTCCACTCTAGCCACTACAAATATTGACCAATCACGGCAAAACTTGGACAGAATGATGATTCCGATAAGATCTTGCCTTGGTATAATTTTCAATTTGATCTGAATTTTACATCATGATTCATGTGCCCTTGAAATTTACAAAATTGCTATTTTTGGCTTTATTATACCCCCCAAATTCAATTGGGGGGGGGGGGGTATATTGGAGTCTGTTGGTCTGTCGGTCCGTTGGTCTTTTGGTCTGTCGGTCTGTAGCTTTTTTAGCGAGCAGGGACTTTATATCCGGGGAGCTAATGTCACAGCCCTAGTGTCGGCGTCAGTGTCGGCGTCGCATCTTCAAAAGCTTTAACCTGGTTTATATCTCAGGCACTATTTGAGATACAGTCTTGATACTTCACACATGGATACCTTCTGCCAATACCTTTCATTTGGGTCCATGACCTTTGACCTAGTGACCTTGACCTTGGATTTTGACCTACTTTTAAAAAACTTTAACTTGGCCTATATCTCGGCCATTTTTACAGATACAGCCTTGATACTTCACACATGGATAGTTCTCAGCAAGACCTTTCATGTGTGACCATGACCTTTGACCTAGTGACCTTGACCTTTGACTTTGACCTACTTTTCAAAAACTTTAACTTGGCCTATATCTCATACACTATTATAGATAGAGCCTTGATATTTCACATGGATATTTCGTACCATGACCTTGACCCTGAGACCATGACCTTTGACCAATGACCTTGACCTTTGACCTCGGACTCTTTTTTTGTGACAAGCTCTCGTATAGGCGAGCGACATTGTCCGCGGACAACTCTTGTTGTCCGCTCTATTTCTCCTAACCTGCTGGTCCAATTTAATTCAAACTTCACATGTGAACTCATTCTCAAGTGGAGATATGCATATAAAATTTTTGTCACGGTTCATTGATTTTTGACGGAGTTACCGCCCTTGAGTGAATTTTCTTGTCCGCTCATTTTCTCGGATATTGATAGACGGATTTCAAAAAGACTTTACAGTTTTGCTTAGTAGCTCTCAAATATGTTCATATCAAATTCTGGTGATGATTCATTGATTTTTGGCTGAGTTATGGCCCTTTGCTGAAAATTGCCATTTTACGCGAAATCAACGTGAGTTGATCGTTTTTTCGATTTTTTGTCTACTCTATTTCTCATAAACTACTGGACCAATAAAATTTTGTTCAAACTTCACATGTGATCTCATTACCAAGTTGAAATATGCATATTGTATTTTGGTCATGGTCCATTGATTTTTGACGGAGTTAAGGCCCTTGAGTGAATTTTCTTGTCCGCTCAATTTCTCAAAAATTAATGGAAAGATTTCAAAAAAACTTTACTGTTATGCTTAGTAGCTCTCAAATATGTGCATATAAAATTCTAGTGACGATTCATTGATTTTTGAATGAGTTATGGCCCTTTGCTGAAAATTTCCATTGAAAGCAAAATCAACGTGTGTTAATCGTTTTTTTTATTTTTTTTGTCCACTCTATTTCTCATAAACAACTGGACCAATTTTGTTCAAACATCACATGTGAACTCATTACTTAGTTGAGATGTGCATATTAAATTTTCGTCACGGTACATTTATCTTTGACGGAGTTACGGCCCTTGAGTTCAGCCAAGTGCACTACAAATATAGCTGAGAAACGCTTTAACACAAAACAAAGATGGAAAAAGTATGACCTACCCAGTACACCCGCTATTTATAGATGATACTGCCCAAGGTTAGCAACGGCTGTAGTGATAGCCGGTAATAGGATGTGTAAACTACTTGGCCAATTTCAACCAAACTTGGCAGGAATGTTCCATAGGTGATCCCTTTTGAGAATTGCTAAAATATTTTAAATCCATTAAAAAGTCGGGTTGCCATGGCATTAGAAATAGAGAAATTTGACTAAATCTCAATAACATTTGTGAACGACATCTCCAACAAAATTACCAGGCCAATTTCAACCAAATTTGGCAAAAATATTCCTTAGAAGGTCCCTGTTAAAAATTGCTAAAAGATATGAATTGAAATCGATTAAAAACTCCGGAGAAATTTGACTAAATCTCAATAATTTGGTAAGTTGTTAACTGTGGTGGCCAAATAAGTGTTTCTATGGTTGTTGTTGCCAGTAAAGTTGGAAACACACAAACGTTTGGAAAATTTGCCATTTTTGAATACGTGAATCTCAAAAACAAGCAAGCAGACGTTTTAACGCCCTGAATTTTACCATAAGGTGTCATGGCCAACCCGTCAAGAGTTATTTAAACATTTGCATAGACCTCGCATAACGTCTGTTATACAAGATGATTTCTCACGTTAACGTCATATGCCTTTCAAGGTTTGCAACCTTGGGATCGATCATCGACATCATGTTTTAAGAGAATTTAATAACTATGGTCGCCAAATAAGTTGTTTTATGGTATCTGCTGTTTTAGCAAGTAATGTTTGAACCACACACTATCAATTTTTAAATGGTAATTTTGAGACCAATTTGTTTCAATGTGCTAATTTTCTAAATTGTAACATCTTGATATTTTTTAGCGTCTTTTTATGCCCCCGTATTGAGAGATAGTGGGGCATATTGTTTTACTTGTGTTCGTCTGTCCGTCCATCTATCTGTCTGAAAACTTAACATTTTAAAATTTGTCCAAAAGTATTTAACATGTAAAGTTGAAATTTGGTATGTAACTGCATTTTAATGATATCTATCTGTTTCAATGATATCTGAAAACCCTTTTCGACCCTTAACACAAAAACTTAACATTTTAGAAAAATAGTCATTTCGGGGGCATTGGTGTTTCGTAAACACATTTTGTTTCAACAACAGATAATCAAATTTTCAGATGGAAATATTGTTTTCTAGCTATGAATTAGCTATACTGAAAAATCAGACATCGAACAAGAATGAGTGATTTCTTTTGCCCGTCAGTATACATTTATGTAACATTGTCATGTCTTAGACAATAGAAAAAAAATCTTTTGTGTGTTCGAGTGGCCACATTTATAGCATTTTTTTTCAAGAAACCTGGTCAGATCAATTGTTTACATCACTTAACCCTTTGCCAAACAAGACCTGGTTTTAACGTATAATTAAAATGGTTTTGGAAAACATTGAGACAAAAGAAGAAACTGCTGATAACCAGCAGTTTCTCCTTTTTCCCCAATATTTTTTAAGCCATTACATACATACTTTCTACTTTTAAGAAGAATTATTTTGTAGTCTACGATTCCTTTCATATTGGACCATCCTCAAAGTTTGTCGTTTTGGAAAGGGTTAAAGGTATGTCACATGCTCTAGTTGAAACATTCACATTCAATTAATTTCAGATATGGCTGTTCTACTGGATGCATCAGATAGACCTGTGCCCTTCTCCATGCAGAGGCTCGAGCAAGCAGAAAAACTTGGACTGAAAAAGTATGTTGACTACCCGTATAGTCCTAACATGGTACATGTATTTTAAGCTCCACTGGCCTTCAGGCCAACCGGCTATTGTCATGGTGCTGTGTCCGTGGTGCGTTTGTGGGTCAGGCCGTTGTCTGTGCGTCAACTTTTTCTTTGAAAATCTTCTCAAATTTACTGCTTAGAATTTTATCTGTTGTATAGAATATCGTAGTTTTATCATATCCCCTCTAGATGTCTATGTAACTAATACCTATCCTAATACATCTTGTAGTGAGGTAACTTGAGTGCGCCCAATATGACCTTAGTTGTCGACGGTCCTAAAAACTGCATTCATTCTCAAATTTACTAGATGGATTTGAACCAAACTTCACAGGAATGATCCTTGGTGACCCTCTTTCAGATTCCATCAAATAATTCTGATTGAGCAATAAAGTCAGGAGTTATCTGCCCTTGAATGTCAAAATGGTCATTTTATGCCCCCATATCAAGAGATGGGGCCATATTGTTTTACTTGTGTCTGTCCATCCGTATGCATGTCCACTTTTCATGTGAGTGCAATTCCTCCTAAGTTTCTTGCTGGATCTCTTTGAAACTTGGTCAATGTTATCACCTCAATTGGTAGATGTGCATGAAGGAAGGATTTTATGGTTCATTGATTTTTGCCTGAGATATGCCCCTTAATTAGTCTCTGGAAGTAGCGGCATATATTGTGACCTTGGCACTCTTGTTAGTCCCCTACCGGTGTTCACACCGGAGGGGACTATAGGTTTGCCCTCCGTCTGTCCGTCCGTCCGTCCGTCAGTCAGTCTGTCCGTCTGTCCGTCCGTCCGTCTGTCCGTCAGTCTGTCCGTCCGTCTGTCCGCTCAAATCTGGATCCCGCGATAACTTAATAACTAAGCAAGCGTTTTTGATGAAAGTTGGTATATGACTAGATGGCAATGTGTAGATTATGCACACCATTTTATTTTTGTTTTTCGACTTAAATTGAGGTTGCTATGGTTACAGAAATAGTGAAAATATGGCCAAAAATGGGATCCTGCGATAAGATAATAACTAAGCAAGCTAGTTTGATGAGACTTGGTATATGACTAGATGGCAATGTGTAGATTATGCACATCATTTTATTTTTGTTTTTAGACTAAAATTGTTGTTGCTATGGTTACAGAAATAGTGAAAATATGGCAAAAAATATTGGATCCTGCGATAAGTTAATAAGTAAGCAAGCTAATTTGATGAGACTTGGTATATGACTAGATGGCAATGTGTAGATTATGCACATCATTTTATCTTTGTTCTTTGACGAAAAGTGCGGTTGCTATGGTAACGGAAATAGTGAAAATATGGCAAAAAATGGATCCTGCAACTTAATCTATTATTGATTACCATATTGAGTCAATGTGAAGCCGGTAGGGGACTTTATGTGTTGCATACAACACCAGATACTTGTTTATTTTAAGCTCACCTGAGCACATAATGCTCCAGGTGAGGTATTGTGATTGATTGTTGTCCGGCACCTCAGTTACTGTCCGTCCGTCAACTTTTTACTAAAAAATCTTCTCCTAAGTACTAGGCAGAATTCAACCATATTTCATATGATCTATGGGTTATGCTTTTTAGCTCACCTGAGCAAAATGCTCAAGGTGAGCTTTTGTGATCACCCTGTGTCCGTCGTGCGTTGTGCGTCGTGCGTTGGAAGTCGTCAACAATTTCTTCAAACATCTTCTCCTCCTTAACCACTAGGCCAATTCTAACCAAACTTGGCAGGCATGTTCCCTGGGTGACCCTTTTCAAATCTTGTTTTCAAATTTTCGATTCGTCAAAAAATGTGGGCGTGGCAGGGCGGGGCTTATCAGACTTAGAGAAATTGTTAAATAATTGTTCAAAAATCTTCTCCTTAACCATTGAGTCAGTTTTTACCAAAGTTGGCAGAAATGTTCCTTTGGTGACCCTTTTCAAAACATGTTTTCAAATTTTTGATTTGTCAAAAAATGTGGGCGTGGCAGGGTGGGGCTTATCAGACTTAGAGAAATTGTTAAATAATTCTTCAAAAATCTTCTTCTCCTTAACCATTGAGTCAATTTTTACCAAAGTTGGCAGAAATGTTCCCTAGGTGACCCTTTTCAAAACTTGTTTTCAAATTTTTGATTTGTCAAAAAATGTGGGCGTGGCAGGGCGGGGCTTATCAGACTTAGAGAAATTGTTAAATAATTCTTCAAAAATCTTCTTCTCCTTAACCATTGAGTCAATTTTTACCAAAGTTGGCAGAAATGTTCCTTTGGTGAGCCTCTTCAAAACTTGTTTTCAAATTTTTGATTCGTCAAAAAATGTGGGCGTGGCAGGGCGGGGCTTATCAGACTTAGAGAATTGTTAAATAATTCTTCAAAAATCTTCTTCTCCTTAACCATCAAGTCAATTTTTACCAAAGTTAACAGAAATGTTCCTTGGGCAACCCTTTTCAAAACTTGTTTTCAAATTTTTGATTTGTCAAAAAATGTGGGCGTGGCAGGGTGGGGCTTATCAGAATTTGAGAAATTGTTAAATAATTCTTTAAAAATCAAATGTTGATCCAATTTGTACCAATAGTGGCTGGAATGTCTCTTGAGTGACTGTCTTCACTGTGTGTCGAGAAATTTTTGATTCGTCAAAAAATGAGGGCATGGCAGGGCGGGGCTTATCAGACTTAGAGAAATCGTTAAGGTATTCTTCAAAAATCTTCTTTTCCTGAACCAATGAATCAATTTTTACCAAACTTAGCAGAAATGTTCCTTTGGTGACCCTTTGCAAAACCTGTTTTCAAATTTTTGATTTGTCAAAAAAGGTGGGCGTGGCAGGGCGGGGCTTATCAGACTTAGAGAAATCATGAAAAAAATCTTTAAAAATCAACCATTAGTCAAATTTGAACCAAACTTGGCAGATCTGTTTCTTGAGTGACTGTTTTCAATGTGTGTTCATGAATTTCTTTATTTGTCAAAAAATGTAGGCGTGGCAGGGCGGGGCTTATCAGACTTGGAGAAATCATTAAACAATTCTTTGAAAATTTTCTTCTACTTAACCGTTGGACCAAATTATACCAAATTTTCTAGGAATGTTCCTTAAGTACCTCTTTTTATTTTTATGCCCCCGTATCGAGAGATCGGGGGCATATTGTTTTACTCATGTCCGTCCGTCTGTCTGTCTGTCTGTCCGTCTGTCTGTCCGAAAACTTTACATTTGCCTTTTCTCCAAAAGTATTTGACATACAAAGCTCAAATTAGGTATGCAACTTCCTTTCAATGATATCTATCTGTTCCATGCAATATGACCTTGCTCAAGGTCATCTGTTAACGCTTATCAACCCTTTACTCTACAAAAACTTAACATTTTACTCCGAAAACTTAACATTTGCCTTATCTCCAAAAGTATTTGACATCCAAACTCAAATTAGGTTTGCAACTTCCTTTCAATGATATCTATCTGTTCCATGCAATTTGACCTTTCTCAAGGTCATCCGTTAACCCTTATCAACCCTTTACTCTACGATAACTTAACATTTTACTCCGAAAACTTAACATTTGCCTTTTCTCCAAAAGTATTTGACATACAAAGCTCAAATTTGGTACGCAACTTCCTTTTAATGATATCTATCAATTCCATGCAATTTGACCTTTCTCAAGGTCATCCATTAACCCTTATCAACCCTTTACTCTACGAAAACTTAACATTTTACAAAAATGGCCATTTCGGGGGCATTTGTGTTTCACAAACACATCTTGTTTTTAACAAATTTCTGATTTGTAAAAAATGTAGACATGGCAGGGTGGGACTTATTCGAGTAGGAGAAATGAAAAATCAACTGTTGGGCCAATTTGTACCAGGGATGTTGCTTGAGTGACTCTTTTTAACAATAATATTGTTTGTGAATTTTTTATTTGTTAAAAAAAATTGAGTGTGGCAGGGAAGGGCTTATCAGACTTCAAAAAATCGTAAAGAAATTCTTCAAAAATCAATTATGGTGCCAATTTAAACCAAGTATAGCAAAATGCTCATTGAGTTACTCTTTTAAAACACTTGGTTGTAAATTTTTGATAGGTTAATAAATGTTGATGAGGCAAGGAGGGGCTCATCATATTAAGCATATTAATGCTTGTAATGTATCATTCTGTTTCAAAATTTAATTGAAGTTGAATCTTGGTTATAAAAATCAAACTGGAACAGCACATGATATTCAATATTAAAGATGTTACTACATGCAATATGATTGAATACTAATGTGACTTCATTGCATTAAAGGGGGACGAGCTAGGCTGTCGAAAATGCAAATGGCACAATAATTACAAACCAGAAATAATGTATGAAATTACCAACCTGAATGGGGTAGATCATTTATGTCCATTGTAAGCACTCCACGAGCTTTATTAAGTATTAAAATCCAAGTCAATTAATAACATGCTGGCATCCTTGTTTTTGTTTTGTAACGGCTACATATGCCCAACCTTCAAAAATCAATTACGTCAGAGATACGTCATCTGTGCTCAGCGAGATTTAACACACCGCACAATCGGCTGCGTCGAAAGTCAGCGAAGACAGATTCCGCATCTGATGTCATGTGCATGGTAGGTCAAATGAATTTACTTTTATAAATAAACGAAAGGATCTTTGGTATTCTATAGTTGATAAATACGCGTATAAATGTTCAGTGCTTGTACAAAATAAACCTTTTCACGTATTCCTCACAAATAAGGTCACAGTCATCGACACAGCCGGTTGTTCGGTGTGTTAATACCGCGGAGGTGTGTCTCATTGTGTTTTGAAGTAAAAATAGAATGTGTAAACACGCTTGTAAAGAATTGATCTATAGCAAAGGAAAGATGGTTATTCGTCAAGATTGGGGTTTTTATGCATTGCTAATTGTTTTACCATGCACAAATATGAGTTCCCGAACAGTTCGGAAGCATAAAAACATAGAATGAGCCCCTTTTTAGCTCACCTGAGCAACATGCTCAAGGTGAGCTTTTGTGATCACCCTGTGTCCGGCGTGCGTCGTGCGTCGTGCGTTGTGCGTCGGAAGTCGTCAACAATTTCTTTAAACATCTTCTCCTCCTTAACCACTGGGCCAATTCTTACCAAACTTGGCAGGCTTGTTCCCTGGGTGACCCTTTTCAAAACTTGTTTTCAAATTTTTGATTCGTCAAAAAATGTGGGCGTGGCAGGGCGGGGCTTATCAGACTTAGAGAAATTGTTAAATAATTCTTCAAAAATCTTCTTCTCCCTAACCATTGTGTCAATTTTTACCAAAGTTGGCGGAAATGTTTCTTGGGTGACCCTTTTCAAAACTTGTTTTCAAATTTTTGATTCGTCAAAAAATGTGGGCGTGGCAGGGCGGGGCTTATCAGACTTAGAGAAATTGATAAATAACTCTTCAAAAATCTTCTTCTCCCTAACCATTGAGTCAATTTTTACCAAAGTTGCCAGAAATGTTCCTTGGGTGACCCTTTTCAAAACTTGTTTTCAAATTTTTGATTCGTCCAAAAATGTGGGCGTGGCAGGGCGGGGCTTATCATACTTAGAGAAATTGTTAAATAATTCTTCAAAAATCTTCTTCTCCTTAACCATTGTGTAAATTTTTACCAAAATTGGCAGAAATGTTCCTTGGATAACCCTTTTCCAAACTTGTTTTCAAATTTTTGATTCATCAAAAAATGTGGGCGTGGCAGGGCGGGGCTTATCATACTTAGAGAAATTGTTAAATAATTCTTTAAAAATCAAATATTGATCCAATTGGTACCAATTTTGGCTGGAATGTTCCTTGAGTGACTGTCTTCACTGCCTGTTGATGATTTTTTAATTCGTCAAAAAATGAGGGCGTGGCAGGGTGAGGCTTATCAGACTTAGAGAAATCGTTAAGTTATTCTTAAAAAACTTCCTCTCCTTAACCAATGGATAAATTTTTACCAAACTTGACAGAAATGTTACTTGGATGACCCTTTTCAAAATTTGTTTTCAAATTTTTGATTCGTCAAAAAATGTGGGCATGGCAGGGCGGGGCTTATCAGACTTAGAGAAATTGTTAAATAATTCTTTAAAAATCAAATATTGATCCAATTTGTACCAAACTTGGCAGAAATCTTACTTGGATGACCCTTTTCAAATTTGTTTTCAAATTTTTGATTTGTCAAAAAATGTGGGCGTGGCAGGGCGGGGCTTATCAGACTTAAAGAAATTGTTAAATAATTCTTTGAAAATCAAATATTGATCCAATTTGTACCAAACTTGGCAGAAATGTTACTTGGATAACCCTTTTCAAAATTTGTTTTCAAATTTTTGATTCGTCAAAAAATGTGGGCGTGGCAGGGCGGGATTTATCAGACTTAAAAAAATCATGAAAAAAATTCTTTAAAAACCAACCATTGGTCAAATTTAAACCAAACCTGGCAGATCTGTTTCTTGAGTGACTGTTTTCCATGTGTGTTCATGAATTTTTTGATTTGTCAAAAAATGTAGCCATGGCAGGGCGGGGCTTATCAGACTTGGAGAATTTATCAAACAAATCCTTGAAAATTTTCTTCTTAACTGTTGGACAACTTATATCAAATTATCCAGGAATGTTCCCTGGGTAACCCTTTTTACTTTATTTTTTTTTTTTTTACAAATTTGTGATTTGTTGAAAATGTGGGCATGGCAGGATGTTTATTCGACTAGAAGAAATGACAAGAAAATTCTTTAAAAATCAACTGTTGGGCCAATTTGAACCAGGGATGTTGCTTCAGTGACTCTTTTGAACAATAATATTGTTTGTGAATTTTTGATTTGTTAAAAATTTCAGTGTGGCAGGGTAGGGCTTATCAGACTTCAAAAATAAAAACAATATAAAGAAATTGTTCAAAAATCAACCATGGAGCCAATTTAAACAAAGAGAACAAAATGCTTATTGAGTTACTCTTTTCAAACACTTGGTTATAAATTTTTGATAGGATAATAAATGTTGATGAGGCAAGGAGGGGCTTATCATATTAACCCTTTCCCAAACAAGACCGGGTTTTGATGTCCCTAAGAGAAAAGGCTTGGGAAAACATTGAGGCAAAAGAAGAAAGTGCTGATAATCAGCACTTTTTCCTTTTGCCTCAATATTTTCTGTGCTATATTGTACAGAATATTCCATTTTAGTTACTTTAATGTTGTTGTCGTCTGCAGCAGCTTTGAATTTGGACTACCTTAAAATTTTGTTGTTTGGGAACGGGTTAAGCGTATTAATGTTTGTAATGTATCAGTCTGATGTTTCAAAATTGTAAATTGTTAATTATTAAAGTTAATCTTGATTATAAAAATCAAACTGGAAAAGCACATGATATTCAATTTTAAAGATGTATGCAAATGCTACTACATGCAATATAATTGAATACTAATGTGACTTCATTGTATTCATTGGAAATTATGAAACTTAATTTACAATAATTTGATACGTCACGACATACATATTTGTTTACAACAAAATTTATATTGTACACAATCAAATACAGGAAGAACTCAGGTGAGCGATATCAGTGCCTTTCAGGCACTCTTGTTTTGGAAATTATGACATTAACAATAATTTGATACGACTTATATATTTGTTTACAACAAAATTTATATCGTACACAATCAAATACAGGAAGAACTCAGGTGAGCGATATCAGTGCCTTTCAGGCACTCTTGTTTCAAAATACTTCAAAGAATTTGAATCGGGGCCAGAATGGGGTCAAAAAATAGGTCACTAGGTCAAATCTTCTTTCTAATCCAGAAGCCATATTTATGCCCCCTTTCGAAGAAAATGGGGGTATATTGTTTTGCAAGTGTCGGTCGGAAGGTCGGTCGGTCGGTCCGTAGGTCGGTCGGTCTGTCCGTAGACCAAACCTTGTCCGGAGCATAACTCAAAAAGTATTAAAGGTAGAATCATGAAACTTCACAGGTGGATAGATCTCATTATGGAAAGGTGCAGTGCACAAGAACCGTAACTCTGCCGATCAAATTTTTTGAGTTATTGCCCTTTGTTGATTTTATAAATTGATTCTTGTCCGGAGCATAACTCAAAAAGTATGTAAGGTAGAATCATGAAACTTCACAGGTGGATAGATCTCATTAAGGAGAGGTGCAGTGCACAAGAACCGTAACTCTGCCAATCAAATTTTTTGAGTTATTGCCCTTTGTTGATTTTATAACTTGATTCTTGTCCGGAGCATAACTCAAAAAGTATGTAAGGTAGAATCATGAAACTTCACAGGTGGATAGATCTCATTAAGGAGAGGTGCAGTGCACAAGAACCGTAACTTGGCCGATCAAATTTTTTGAGTTATTGCCCTTTGTTGATTTTATAAATTGATTCTTGTCCGGAGCATAACTCAAAAAGTATGTAAGGTAGAATCATGAAACTTTACAGGTGGATAGATCTCATTATGGAGAGGTGCAGTGCACAAGAACCGTAACTCTGCCGATCAAATTTTTTGGGTTATTGCCCTTTGTTGATTTTCAAACGTGATTCTTGTCCGGAGCATAACTCGAAAAGTATTAAAGGTAGAATCATGAAACTTCACAGGTGGATAGATCTCATTATGGAGAGGTGCAGTGCACAAGAACTGTAACTCTGCCGATCAAATCTTTGGAGTTATTGCCCTTTGTTGATTTTCAAACTTGATTCTTGTCCGGAGCATAACTCGAAAAGTATTAAAGGTAGAATCATGAAACTTCACAGGTGGATAGTTCTCATTATGGAGAGATGCAGTGCACAAGAACTGTAACTCTGCAGATCAAATTTTTTGAGTTATTGCCCTTTGTTGATTTTATAACTTGATTCTGGTCCGGAGCGCAACTCAAAAAGTATGTAAGGTAGAATCATGAAACTTTACAGGTGGATAGATTTCATTATGGAGAGACGCAGTGCACAAGAACCATAATCTTGCCGATCAACGTTTTGGATTTATTGCCCTTTACTGATTTTTACACTTAATTCTAAACAATGCCTATATCTCATGTCTTTTTACACATACAGCCTTGATATCTCACACATAGATACCTCCTATCAACATCATGCACAATTGACCATGATCTTGGACCTTGTGACCTTGACCTTGGAGTTTGACCTACTTTAAAAAAAATAAACCGGGCACATATCTCATGACCTATTACACATACAGCCTTGATATTTCACACATGGACACCTCCTACCAAGACCTTTCACAATTGACCATGACCTTGGACCTTGTGACCTTGACATTGGAGTTTGACCTACTTTTTAAAAACTTTAACCTGGCTGATATATCATGTCCTTTTACACATACAGCCTTGATATTTGACACATGGAAACCTCCGACCAAGACCTATCACATATGACTATGACCTTGGATCTTGTGACCCTGACCTTAGAGTTTGACCTACTTTAAAAAAAATAAACTGTGCCTATATCTCGTGTGCTATTACACCTGCAGCCTTGATATTTCACACGTGGACACATCCTACCAAGACCTTTCACATTTGACAATGACCCTGGACCTTGTGACCTTGACCTAGGACTTTAACCTACTTTTATAAAAACTTTAACCTAGCTGATATATCATGTCCTTTTACACATACAGCCTTGATATTTGACACATGGACACCTACGACTGAGGCCTTTCACATTTGACCATGACCTTGGACCTTGTGACCTTGACCTTTGTGTTTGACCTTCTTTTATAATACATTAACCTGGCCTATATTTAATGTCATTTTACACATACAGCATTGATATTTCACACATGGTCACTTCCAACCAAGACATTTCACTTTTGACTATGACCTTGGACCTTGACCTTGAAGTTTGACTTACTTTTAAAAAACTTAAACTAGGCCTATATCTCATGTCCTGTTACCTATATAGTCGCGATATTTTACACATGGACACCTCCTACCAAGACCTTTCACATTTGACCATGACCTTGAATATTGCCACCTTGACCTTGGAGTTTGACCTTCTTTTAAAAAGACTTAAACCAGGCATATATATCATGTCCTTTTACACCTACAGCCTTGATATTTCACACATGGACACCTCCAACCAAGACCTTTCACATTTGACCATGACCTTGACCTTGGCATTTGGCCTACTTTTAAAAACTTTAACCTGGCCTATATTTCATTTTACTTTTACATATACAGCCTTGATATTTCACACATATACACCTCCTACCAAGACCTTTCATATTTGTCCATGACCTTGGACCTTGTTAACTTGACCTTGGACTTTGACCTACATAAAATGTAGGCCCTTGAGGGGGCATATATGTTTTACAAACATCTCTTGTCTTTGCTCAATCTTTGTGAAAATTAATCAAAATCTTTGTCTTGAAGATATAAAGGTCATGTCGACATGACAAATAGGTCATTCCAGGTCAAAAACTAGGTCTCTAGTTCAAATATTGTAAATTCAATCTTTTTAGCTCACCTGAGCACGAAGTGCTCAAGGTGAGCTATTGTGGTCACTTTTAGTCCGTCGGCGTCCGTCTGTCCGTCTGTCTGTCCGTCTATTCACATTTCGTTGTTACCACTCTAGCACCCACAACTATTGACCAATAGTAACCAAACTTGGTCAAAATATGTATGACCATAAGATCTCGGATGAGTTCGATTTTGAGTCAGATCGGACAAGAAAGTTTGGAGTTATCTGCCCTTGAATGTCAAAAATGGCTAGATTTGACTTTGTTACCACTCTAGCATCTACAAATATTCACCAATCTTAACCAAACTTGGTCAAAATATGTATACCCATAAGTTCTCGAATGAGATCAATTTTGAGTCATATCGGACAAGGAAGTCTGGAGTTATGTGCCCTTGAACGTCAAAAATGGCTAGTTTTGACTTTGTTACTACTCTAGCATTTACAAATATTGACCGATCAAAACAAAACTTTGCAAAAATGTTGGTAACTATAAGTTCTCGGATGAGTTTGATTTTGAGTCAGATCAGACAGGGAAGTCGGGAGTTATGTGCCCTTGAACGTCAAAAATGGCTAGTTTTGACTTTGTTACCGCTCTAGCATCTACAAATATTGACCAATCTTAACCAAACTTGGTCAAAATATGTATGATTATAAGTTCTTGGATGAGTTAAATTTTTTGTCAGATCGAACATGGAAGTCCGGAATTATGTGCCCTTGAACATCAAAAATGGCTAGTTTTGACTTTGTTACCACTCTAGCATCTACAAATATTGACCAATCAAGACAAAACTTTGCCACAATGTTGGTAACTACAAGTTCTCAGATGAGTTCGATTTTTCACATTGGACATGGAAGTCTGGAGTTAAGTGCCCTTGAATTTGACAAAATTGATGTTTTCGTCTTTGTTTACATTGTAGCATCTACATTTATTGACTTATCAAGACAAAACTTGGCCACAATGTTTGTGGCCATAAGATCCTGGATGAATGAAACTTTCAGCTTGATTTGATTAGAAAACCCAGAGTTATTGGCCCTTGAATTTTCTAAATTACAGTTTTGACTTTATTTTCACTCTAACAATATATTGACCAATAAAAAAAATTGAAACATAATGTTGATGAGAATACTTTTATCAAAACAGAGTTATGTGCCCTTGACTGTGACAAAATTGTTGTTTTCTTTTACTTTGTTTTTACTGTAACAGCCACAAATATTGATCATTCAAGATAATGAAAGCAGTTTTCAGCTGGATCATAATCTCGCATCTTAAATTATGTGCTCTTGAACTTGACAACATTGTGACTTTCTTTCTATCTAGGTTCAGGTGAGCGATTAAGGACCATCATGGTCCTCTTGTTTACTCATGGAGTGCAAATTTTAGTCCAAACTTTTTAGGGCAGAGGCCATGGCGCAGTTCGTAGCGCATCTGCTTCTCATTCGAGAGGTCCCGTGTTCAATACTCGGCCGCGGCAAATACCCTTACTGACAAAAATGTCGCCCATCAATGGTTTGATATCGTGAACCTATGTGGGGGAGCAGCTGGAGGCTCTGTAAGGGTGTTGTGGTAGTACTGGTATTAGAAACACCAGGAATCCATGGTTAGGTGCTGCAGCCGCTGCGATATGACCTTAGTAGTTGAAAACGGCGTAAAACCCCAATGAAACCAAACCAAACTTGTCCTGAATCTTTATCTTGATGATATCAAGGTCATGTCAAGAAGTGGTTCATGCTAGGTTATTAACTAGGTCAAGAGGTCAAACCTTATAAAATCCTTTTTTTGCCCTGGAAAAGCAAATTTTTGTGCAAACTTTGTCAAAATTGTCATGAATTTTCCTCTTGATGATATCTACATGTATGTCATGATAGTTGGTCATGCGAGGTCAAAAACTAGGTCACAAGGTCAAATCTTTTAAAATCCTTCATTTTGCTCTAGGGATGATGGTTTTGGTCCAAACTTTCTCAAAATTGTCCTGAATGTTCATCTTGATGACTTGTAGGTTTTGTCAAGAAGAGGATCATGCCAGGTCATTAAGTAGGTCACGAGATTAAATCTTCCTGTTTGCTCTGGAAGTGGCCAATTTGGTCCAAAGTTTGTCAAAATTGTCCTTAATGTTCATCTTGATGATATCTTGGTCATGATCAATGGTGGGTCATGCAAGGTGAAAAATTAGTTCACTAGGTCAAATCTTGTTTTTGCATTTAGAACCATAATGGTATCTGTATCATTGTGAAAATTTTTCAGAATGTTTATATCTGGGTTATGTAATAAGTGGGCCATGCAAGGTCAAAAACTAGGTCATAATTTGTTTTTGCTCTAAAGCCCAAAATATTTTATAATTTATTCATCATTGTGAAAATTGTTTAGAATGTTAATATCTGGGTCATGTAAAAAGTGGCTACTGTGAGGTCAAAAACAAGGTCACAAGGTCAAGTTTTTGCTCTACGAACCTAATTATTTACTCATCATCGAGGAAATTGTTCAGAATGTTTATCTTGACAATATCTAGGTCATGTAAAAATGGGTCTTGCGAGTTTGAAGTTTGCAAGTTGTTTGTATCAAAGTCTTCTCAGGTGAGTAATGCAGGGTCTTCTTGGCGCTCTTGTTTTTTACTCTTAACAACCTCAAAAATATTGACAAATTAAAACGAAACTAGGATACAATATTGGTGACCATAAGTTTGTTTTCAGTCCTAAAGTGACAAATATTTATTGTTTCGAACAATACTGTGGCTCAAGCTTTAGTCGGATAAGCGATTTAGGACCACCATGGTGTATTTGTTTTTACTCTAACGACCACAAATAGTGCACATGTCAAATCAAGACTAAACTTATATAGTATGCAATATTGGTGACCATAAGTTTGTTTTCAGTCCTAAAGTGACAAATATTTATTGTTTCAAACAATACTGTGGCTCAAGCTTAAGTCAGATGAGCGAATTAGGACCATCAAGGTGTATTTTTTTTAGCTCCACTGGCCGACAGGCCAGCGGGCTATTGTCATGGCGGTGTGTCCGTCGTGCGTCCGTGCGTCCGTCCGTCCGTAAACTTTTTCTTTAAAAATCTTCTTCTCAGAAACTACCAGATGGATTTCAATCAAACTTCACAAGAATGATCCTTGGGTGACCCTCTCTCAGATTCCTTCAAAGAATTTGGATTGAATCAGAATAACCTGAGTTATCTGCCCTTGAATGTCAAAAATAGCTGGTTTTGACTTTAATTTTACTCTAAAATCAACAAATATTGACCAATCAAGACAAAACTAAAACAGAATGTTGGTGACTATAAGATCTTGCCTTGGTACAATTTTCAGCCTGATCTGAATTTTACATCATGAGTTATGTGCCCTTGAAATTGACAAAATTACCATTTTCGACTCTATTTTGACTTTGTTTTCACTCTAGCTATACAAATATTGACCAATCTAGACAATACTAGTACAGAATGTTGGTGACCATAAGATCTTGCATTGGTATAATTTTCAGCCTGATCTGAATTTTACATCATGAGTTATGTGCCCTTGAAATTGACAAAATTGCCATTTTCGACTCTATTTTGACTTTGTTTTCAATCTAGCAACTACAAATATTGGCCAATCAACACAAAACTTGTACAGAATGTTGGTGATTATAAGATCTTGCCTTGGTATAATTTTCAGTTTGATCTGAATTTTACATCATGAGTTATGTGCCCTTGAAATTGACAAAATTACCATTTTCGACTCTATTTTGACTTTGTTTTCACTCTAGCAACTACAAATATTGACCAATCAAGACAAAACTTGTACAGAATGTTGGTGACTATAAGATCTTGCCTTGGTATAATTGTCAGCTTGATATGAATTTTATATGAGTTATGTGCCCTTGCTATTGACAAAATTGCCATTTGCGGCTAAATTTCACTTTTACAACCATTAGTATTAACTAATCAATACATAACTTTCACAGAAATCTTACTGACCATACGATCTTACTTGCTTGTAAATTTCAGCTTGGTCATGCATTTGGTTGTTTGCGCAGCCTGAACCTTTGAAATTGCATTCAACAAGACAAACATCAGGCCTGTGGAGCGCTTCCAGGCCGACAGGACTGTCTAGTTTTACTCTAACGACCACAAATAGTGTGTGTCAAATCAAGACTAAACTTATACAGTATACAATATTGGTGACCATAAGTTTGTTTTCAGTCTTAAGTCACAAATATTAATTGACTCGAACAAGACTGTGGCTCAGACTTGTGTCAGGTGAGCGATTTACGACCATCATAGTCCTCTTGTTTAGAAGACTTGGTTGACAGCCTGATAACGGCAGAACGGTAACTTTTGGCTTAACTGTATCAATCATTCCTTGAATCGAACAATTTCTATTCATTTTACTCATCCTTTATTCTGACAAAAGTCATTTGTCTCCCACCAATGGGTGTGAATCATCTTTAAAAGAGATCATCTGGATGTTCAGTTTTTAGCTCACCTGAGCACGAAGTGCTCAAGGTGAGCTATTGTGGTCGCTTTTTGTCCGTCGGCGTCCGTCTGTCTGTCCGTCCGTCCGTCTGTTCACATTTTGTTGTTACCACTCTAGCACCCACAAATATTGACCAATCTTAACCAAACTTGGTCAAAACGTGTATGACCATAATTTCTCGGATGAGTTCGATTTTGAGTCAGATCGGACTAGGAAGTCCAGAGTTATGTGCCCTTGAACGTCAAAAATGGCTAGTTTTGACTTTGTTACCACTCTAGCATCTACAAATATTGATCAATCTTAACCAAACTTGGTCAAAACATGTATGACAATAAGCTCTTAGACGAGTTTGATTTTGGGTCAGATCGGATCAGGATGTCTTGAGTTATGTGCCCTTGAATATAAAAAATTGCTAGTTTTGACTTACCACTCTAGCATATACAAATATTGACCAATCAAGACAAAACTTGGCTAGAATGTTGGTAACCATACAATAATGAATGAGTTCGATTTTCAGTGTCATCGAAGTAGGAAGTGTGGAGTTATGTGCCCTTGAATTTGACAAATTTGCCGTTATCGACTTTGTTTACACTTTAGCATCTACATTTATTGACCAATCAAGACAAAACTTGGCAACAATGTTGGTAACCATAAGATGCTGAATGACTTTAATTTTCAGCTTGATCCGACCAGAAAACTAGAGTTATTGGCCCTTGAATTTAACAAAATTGCCGTTTTCGACTTTATTTTCACTCTAAAAAACACAAATATTGACCAATCAAGACACAACTTGGTCACAATGTTGGTGACCATGAGATCTTATATGATAGGACTAGAAAAACCAGAGTTGTGTGCCCTTGATGGTGACAAAATTGCCGATTTCATTTTTAATTTCACTCAAACAGCAATAAATATTGACCAATCAAAAAAACAACTTGGACATAAGGTTGATGAGAATATCTTCATCAGAACATAGTTATGTGCCCTGGATTATGACAAAATTGATGTGTTTTTTTATCGACTTGGTTTTCACTTTAACAGCCACAAATATTGATCATTAAAGATTAAGAATGCTGTTTTCAACTGGATCATAATCTCGCATCTTAAGTTTCATGTTTTTGTCTTAGAGATACCTAGGTCATGTAAAAGGTGGGTCTTGTTCTGCATGGAGAAAATTTCAAACTTCTATCAGGTGAGCGATCCAGGGCCATCTTGGCCCTCTTGTTATATATTGTGGTAGATCTGGTAATGTCAGTTTAAATAGATGTTAAACCCAAATCTATTAACCTATTCAATCATCCATGTTTCAGGGTGGTCTTCATGTTCTGTTATGCGTCATCATATGTGGCTCAGAGTGAACGGATGGTTAAAGACTTACAAAAGGCTGGGTTCAAGTGTGTTGTTGTGAGTATTTTCTTGATTTTATAACCCCCTCTCTCTCTCTCTCCCTTTCAAAGAAAATGTGGATATTTTGTTCTGCAAATGTTGGTAGGACAATCTCTCTCTCTCTCTCTCTCTCTCTCTCTCTCTCTCTCTCTCTCTCTCTCTCTCTCTCTCTCTCTCTCTCTCTCTCTCTCTCTCTCTCTCTCTCTCTCTCTCTCTCTCTCTCTCTCATTAGGTACCAAACACCGTGTTCAGGTATTCAAATAATCATTAGGTACCAAACACCTTGTTCAGGTATTCAATCCCTCTTAATCATTAGGTACCAAACACCTTGTTCAGGTATTCAATCATTCAAAATCATTAGGTACCAAACACCGTGTTCAGGTATTCAATCCTTCATAATCATTAGGTACCAAACACCTTGTTCAGGTATTCAATTCCTCTTAATCATTAGGTACCAAACACCTTGTTCAGGTATTCAATCATTCATAATCATTAGGTACCAAACACCGTGTTCAGGTATTCAATCATTCATAATCATAAGGTACCAAACACCTTGTTCAGGTATTCAATTCCTCTTAATCATTAGGTACCTAACACCTTGTTCAGGTATTCAATCATTCATAATCATGAGGTACCAAACACCATGTTCAGGTTTTCAATTCCTCTTAATCATTAGGTACCAAACACATTGTTCAGGTATTCAATCCTTCATAATCATTAGGTACCAAACATTTCAGGCGCCATCGGTGGCAATTGGCATTGACTAGGATATTCCTGGTCAAATTCCGTTGCCACCGATGATGCCCGAAAATTGACGAGGGTTACTATCGTCAATTTTTGCCGAAGTTGCTCAAAGTGTTTGGTATGTAATGATGGATAGATCTAATGGAGAATTACAGTGATTAAGAACTATAACTGCTAAACAAATTTATGGAGTTATTGCCCTTTGTTAATTCCATACTTATTTTTTGTCTGAAGCATAAATAAAAAAGTGTTCAAGGTAGAACTATGAAACTTAATAGGTGAATAGATCTCATTTTGGGAAGTGCAGTACACAAAAAGCCCAACTCTGTTAATCATACGTTATGCCCCTGTATTTTTGTATTTTAACAATGTCAAGGTCATCCATGAAGGTCAGGGTCAAATATCAATGAAGGTTTTAATTCTATAGAAATAACTCTCTATAGTTGCATTTGTGTTTCACAAACTCATGTTATTATACCCCCCACAACAAAGTTATTATACCCCCCCACAACAAAGTTATGGGGGGGTATACTGGAATCAGCTTGTCCGTCCGTCCGTCTGTCCGTCCGTCCGTCCGTCTGTCCATCTGTCCGTCCATCTGTCCGTCCGTTCGTCTGTCCGTGGACATAATCTTGTGTCCTCTTCTCCTCCCACAGTTTTTGACCAATTCTTCTGAAATTTTATCAGGATGTTTCCTATCATATGAAGTTGTGCACCTGCAATTTTCATCTTGATTCAGTCATTAGTTTTAGAGTTATGCCACTTTGAACTTTTTAATGGGGGGGGGAATAGTCAAAATTTACAATTTGGTTTCTGTAATCTAACTCGAGAACCGTTTGACCTAGGATCAAGAAACTTTACACAGTTGTTGCCCATGACCCAAGGAGGTGCCCTATTGTTTTGGGGTCACCAAGGTCAAAGGTCAAGGTCACAGTTGGACTTTGTTTAAAATCCGTTTCCATGCTCTAAGTCAAGAACCTTCTGACCGATAGCACTTTTTCAATGACAAGGCCCTAGTGGGGGGTATTCGTCCGCTTTGCGACAGTTCTAGTTTGAGGTAAAGCTTGGCTTGTAAGAGGGTAAGATAAACTGTTAGGTATATTTTAAACAGTAATTGATTTTGAATGCATTTGTAATTTTGAGCTAATAAAAGGTAAACAAAAAAATGCTTCGTTGAGACAAATCAAATGAGTACCCTCAATATAGGATTTCGTAAACGTTTAACCCTTTCCCAAACAAGACCTGGTTTTGAAGTCCCTAATAGAAAAGGCTTGGGAAAACTTTGAAACAAAAGAAGAAACTGCTGATAATCAGCAGTTTCTGCTTTTGTCTCAATATTTTCTATGTCATATTTTACACAAATCCTATCTTTAATACCATCCATTTTGTCTTTTGAGGCAGTTTATTAAGTGGATTACTCTAAAATTTTGTCGTTTGGGAAATGGTTAATGAAACTTTTCAATTTGAAAAGTAATGACTCTTTCGTCTCTGTTGGTCTGAGGCGTGTTCCTTAGAGCATGACTTCTTAAGATATCTTGAGATTTCCTAAAATGTTTGAGGATAAGGCTTTCTTAAGGTTTACAGACCCTGAAAAAATCTACACTTTCTAGCCGTACAAAATGCATCAAATTTCACACACTTGTACATACACTTGAACTTCACATAAGTTTATTCACCGTGCCGGATTTCAAGATTATGGTTCAAGAAGAAAATAATTGACAAATATTATTTTACTCTATATTCATATGCAAGGGAGATAATTTTGAACATTTTTGTCAAATATTTCCATAAGTATGCATGAATTAAAAATTCTAAACCGTGCAAAATGCTTATGTTTGTATTTGGAATGGAAATGTAACACAATTTAGGAATTATTCACACTTTTCAAATTTCACCTCTGGCTCTTTGGTGCTTTTGAGGGGTTGGATACCTTAAGAGCGAGACTTTCAATTAAATGCTTTCCATGGGCAGCGCAATTGCTATATCTATTGCGGACCCCCACGGTCAATTATGCAGAAACAATATACGAGAAAATTGAGTTGTTTCGAATGCTCCATCGTTCATTAAGGTTTACAAACTGAGAATGAAAACATCATTTTCTAGCTATATGAAATGCATCAAATTACACACACTTGTAAATACACGTCACATTAGTTGAATCACCATGCTGGATTTCAAGATTATGCTTCAAGAAGAAAATAATTTACAAATATTATTTTCCTCTATATTCATATGCAAGGGAGGTAATTTTGAACATTTTTGTCAAATATTTCCATAAGTATGCATTAATTCAAAATTCTAAACCATACAAAATGCTAATATTTGTATTTGGAATGAAAATGTACCACAGTTTAGGAATTACTGGCACTTTTCAAATTCTGCCTCTGGCTCTGCATTTCATTCTCAGTTCGTAAACCTTAACCGCGGTGTTACGAATGTTCCATACTCATACAAATGACGTCATTATGACGTCATTTATGTGAAGTATGGAGCATTTGGAACACCTCGGTCTGAATTTAGGTCTTAAAAGGCTTCTCTAAAAGATCTTAAATAATCCTAAAAGATCTCGCTCTCAAGAACGCGTCTCTGTAGCTCTGATGACGTAAAAATGACCATTTACAGATATGGAATGAGGAATTAAAGATGCTTGGAAATCGGACAAAGGAAGACAAGATCAGATTTATCAAGTCTAAACTTCGCATGGAGAATTCAATCATCAACACAGCACCAAAAATCACGTACGATCCTGAGAGAATAATGGAAGGACCGTATAAGAAATACTTCAGAGCGTTGAGCAAAGAAGAACCAACCAATGTGGTCACAAGTTAGGAAAGCTAGTGAGACATTATAAATGTGACCCGTCACGTTAAAAGGGACCTTATCCGAACTCCAAAAATCCAAATTTCGACAAACTTGTCAGACTCAGCAAAGGTCAACCAGATCCCGTATGCGAAAAATGGACATATACATGTAGTAAGATAGGAAAAACATTCCGGATTGAGAAAATTACATAAAAGTGAAAAGTGTCGGCCCTAGTCTGGCTGCGCGGACTGCGCAGACTGACTAGGGTCGATATTTTTTCACACATCCGATAAGGTCCCTTTTAGCGTGACGAATCACATATATAAAAAGATGTATACATGTAACCCCTCCGACTTAAAAAAAAAAGAAATGATGGAAAAATAAAACGATTACACTTAGCAAAGGTTGACTCAAATTGTGCATTTTGAAAAAAAATCTGTAGTTAGGTAGGCAAATGCTAGATTCAGGAATTCATTCAACCCATTACCAGATGGCAAATTTTTGGACTGTCCTAATTTGAAAGGTGTTTCAGACGACAATTTCAAGTTGATGAAATTTTAATAATCTTTCCATTTTGAGGTAGAAATCATTGTGGAAAATGAAGAAATTGCTTGTGACAAGCAATTTCTTCATTTTCCACAATGTTTTCGAAAGCCTTTATTTTGAAGGGCGACAAAAAGCGTCAAAGTTTGGGAATGGGCTAAGAGAGAAAGTACTCTACCATATTCAGGATGAATGCCTTTCCCTGTTTGCAAGATGAGTCACATGTGAATCAATTTGCATACCTTGATTTTACTATGTTCGTCCGTCTACAAGTCTGTACCCAGTGTGGGTCTTGCACTGTACACGATGTGTAATCATGTGACTCAGAGTTTCCGATAATCTTCAATATCTTTTTCTTTTGATTGACCAATTTGAATTCGGTTTGAAGCAGACAAGGTGGGGAAATGCCAGGAATAAGCTGGGCTTGTTGGATTTTTGAAAAATCAACTGATAAAAAAGTTATTGGAAGATAAACCAAAAATTTGGTTTATCTTCAATAACCTTTTCATCAGTTGATTTTTCAAAAATCAACCACGTCCATCGAATGCGTGACATCTGTCTACATTCTCTGCTTCAAAACAGAATTTAAATCGGTTCAGTATTTACAAAATTATTGAAGATTTTCTGAAAATATTGTATCACGTGATTATCCACCAGGCCCGTAGGAACCGGGGGTGGGGGCTAAGCCCCCGCAATGTTGGCCAAAAATGCCAAATTTTTAGCTCGACTTTTCGAAGAAAATGAGAGCTTATACTGTCACCCGGGCGTCGGCGTTGGCGTTGCAACCAAGGTTAAAGTTTTTTCAAACATCAATAACTTCCATACTATCAAGGCCGCGGCCTTAGCGCAGTTGGTAGCGCATCTGAACCTCATACGAGAGGTCCCGGGTTCGATACCCGGCCGCGGCTAATACCCTTTCTGACAAAATTGTCACCCACCAATGGGTTTGAAATCGTTAACCTAAGTGGGCGAGCAGCTGGAGGCTCGGTAAGGGTGTTGTGGTAGTACTGGTTTGAGAAACAACAGGAATCCATGGGTAGGTGCTCCAGCCGCCGCGATATGACCCTGGTAGTTGAAAACGGCGTAAAACCCCAATAAACTCAAACTCCATACTATCAAAGGGATTCAACCCAAACTTGGAATACTTATTCACGATCACACCCTCTACCCTACTATCAGGGCCCATGACCCTGGGACCACTCTATTTGGAGTTATGCCCCCTTTATACTAAGCAACTTAGAAAGTCGAGCGCGCTGTCTTCGGACAGCTCTTGTCTAAATTTTACACTGAAAATAAAATTTTGTGAAAATTCAAATTAGCCCCCCCCCCCCCAATATGAAATTGCTTCCTACGGGCCTGTCCACTGTGCTGTAGCATCCACAAAATTTAGTCAGTCTTGATCAAACTTACAGGGGTGGAGGTGGTACAGTTGTAACGCGCTTGACTTGAAACAAGGGTCGTTGGTTCAATCCCCTGCTTCTCCAGTCTTTCGGATGAGACTTTAAACCGAGGTCCCGTCCTCATATGACCTTAGCTGTTGAACGGGACGTTTAACTACATACAATCAAATTTATCAAACTTATCGTTAAAGCAAGGACAAGACCAGGTTTTAGGATACATTCGATTTCGAGGCTCATCAGATTTGAAAGTATTGAGATTTCAAAATAGCAGATTGTGACTTCGTTTACTCTATAGCTTATACAAATATTGGCCTATGTGAACAATTTTTAGCTCCACTGGCTCTCAGGCCAGCGGGCTGTTGTCATGGCGGTGTGTCCGTCATGCATCCGTCCGTCCGTAAACTTTTTATGCCCTCTTTCAAAGAAAATGGGGGTATATTGTTTTGCAAGTGTCAGTCGGTCGGAAGGTCGGTCGGTCGGAAGGTCGGTCAGTCGGTCTGTCCGTAGACCAAACCTTGTCCGGAGCATAACTCAAAAAGTATTAAAGGTAGAATCATGAAACTTCATAGGTGGATAGATCTCATTATGGAGAGGTGTAGTGCACAAGAACCGTAACTCTGCTGTTAAAATTTTTTGAGTTATTGCCCTTTGTTGATTTTCAAACTTGATTCTTGTCCGGAGCATAACTCAAAAACTATGTAAGGTAGAATCATGAAACTTTACAGGTGAATAGATCTCATTATGGAGAGGTGCAGTACACAAGAACCGTAACTCTGCCGATCATATTTTGGAGTTATTGCCCTTTGTTGATTTTCAAATTTGACTATTGTCCGGAGCATAACTCAAAAAGTATGTAAGGTAGAATCATGAAACTTTACAGGTGGATAGATCTCATTATGGAGAGGTGCAGTGCACAAGAACCGTAACTCTGCCGATCAAATTTTCTGAGTTATTGCCCTTTGTTGATTATATAACTTGATTCTTGTCCGGAGCACAACTCGAAAAATATGTAAGGTAGAATCATGAAACTTTACAGGTGAATAGATTTCATTATGGAGAGGTGCAGTGCTTAAGAACCGTAACTGCCAATCAAATTCTTGGAGTAATTGCCCTTTGTTGATTTTTACACTTAATTCTTACCCTTGCCTATATCTCATGTCCTTTAACACATACAGCCTTGATATCTCACACATAGATACCTCCTTTCAACATGGTTCACATTTAACCATGACCTTGGACCTTGTTACCTTGACCTTGGAGTTTGACCTACTTTAAAAAAAATCAAACCCGGCATATATCTCAACCTTTTACAAAAACAGCCTTGATATTTCACACATGGACACATCTTACCAAGACCTTTCACAATTGACCATGACCTTGGATTTTGTGACCTTGACCTTGGAGTTTGACCTACTTTTAAAAAAACTTTAACCTGGCCAATATATCATGTCCTTTTACACATACAGCCTTGATATTTGACACATGGAAACCTCCGACCAAGACCTATCACATACGACTATGACCTTGGACCATGTGGCCTTGACCTTGGAGTTTGACCTACTTTTAAAAAAAATTAAACTGGGCCTATATCTTATGTGCTATTACACATACAGCCTTGGTATTTCACACATGGACACATCTTATCAAAACCTTTCACATTTGACCATGACCTTGGACCTTGTGACCTTGACCTTTGACTTTGACCTACTTTAAAAAAAACTTTAACCTAGCCGATATATCAATTCCTTTTACAAATACAGCCTTGATATTTGACACATGGACACCTACGACCAAGACCTTTCACATTTGACCATGACCTTGGACCATGTGACCTTGACCTTGGTGTTTTACCTACTTCAATAATACATTAACCTGGCCTATATTTCATGTCATTTTACATATACAGCCTTGGTATTTCACGCATGGTCACTTCCAACCAAGATATTTCACTTTTGACCATGACCTTGGACCTTGTCCTTGGAGTTTGACCAACTTTTAAAAAACTTAAACTAGGCCTATATCTCATGTCCTGTTACCTATACAGTCTCAATATTTCACACATGGACACCTCCTACCAAGACCTTTCACATTTGACCATGACCTTGGCCTGTGTGACCTTGACCTTTGATTTTTACATACTTTTAGAAATCTTTAACCTAGCCTTTATCTTATGTCCTATTACTAGGGATGGGAACGAATACCAAAATACATATTCGAATATTCGTTTTAGATATTCGAATATATTCGAATATTCGTTTTTGGGGACTTGATGAAAATGTAGGCATATGTAGTTAGTTTGTCCGAGAACCTTAACCATATTTGTTTGATGTGTGACCTACACAGCACGTTCCTATTATTCTTAGTTTTTTGCAGTTACAAATCTTATTTATGATTGCCGATACAGAGAAATTTGTTCTTGAATGTACGATTCACTTTTTAACGTCGACCATAAGCTCGTATTTCTAATTGGTTGTAATGATATTTAGAACAATTATAAATTGTAAAAGAGACAAGTTCATCTATGAGAAATAGAAATTCTGACTGGATGATACAAGTTAACGAATAATTGGTCAATAAAAAAGTGACCGTCATTTTAATATAATTATGCAGCTTAAAATCCTTGTTTAATCTTCAAGGTGCCAGAATTGTCGGATTAAGATCAATGTATATCTGTCACAATTTAGTATATACCTAGTGCATACATCGTCTTGACAGGTGTCAAAACGTAGTGTTATGACTGCAAGTAAGATGCAGTCATCACCATACTCTAAGGATTGTTACTTTTTGTATCAAGTCTCTTTTATTGATTAATATGAAGTTTAAAATACAAAATATTGATAATGAATTATGAATATTTGAATACCAGATTTGCATTCGAATATTCGGAGCAAAAACGAATATTCGAATATTCGGATATTCGTTCCCATCCCTACCTATTACACCTACAGCCTTGATATTTCACACATAGACACCTCCTACCAAGACCTTTCACATTTGACCATGACCTTGAATATTGCAACCTTGACCTTGGAGTTTGACCTACTTTTAAAATAAGACTGAAACCAGGGATATATATCATGTCCTTTTACACCTACAGCCTTGATAATTCACACATGGACACCTCCAACCAAGACCTTTCACATTTGACCATGACCTTGACCTTGGCATTTGGCCTACTTTTAAAAGCTTTAACCTGGCCTATGTTTCATTTTACTTTTACATATACAGCTTTGATATTTCACACATAGGCACCTCCTACCAAGACCTTTCATATTTGACCATGACCTTGGACCTTGTTAACTTGACCTTGGACTTTGACCTACATCAAATGTAGGCCCTTGAGGGGGCATATATGTTTTACAAACATCTCTTGTTCATTAAAAATCTTCTCAGAAACTGCTGGAGGATTCCAATCGAACAGGAATGATCATTGGGTGACCCTCTCTCAGATTCCTTCAAAGAATTTGGATTGAATCAGAATAATCTGAGTTATCTGCCCTTGGATGTCAAAAATAGCTGGTTTTTGCTTTATTTTTACTCTATAATCTACAAATATTGAACAAAATTGCCATTTTCAGCTCTATTTTGACTTTGTTTTCACTCTAGCAAATACAAATTTTGACCAATCAAGACAAACATTTGACAGAATGATGGTGACTATAAGATCTTGCCTGGATATAATTTTCAACTTGATCTGACTTTTATATCATGAGTTATGTGCCCTTGAAATGGACAGAATTGCCATTTCGGCTCTATTTTGACTTTGTTTTCACTCTAGCAACTACAAATATTGACCAATCAAGACAAAAATTTGACAGAATGATGGTGACTATAAGATCTTACCTGGGTATGATTTTCAGCTTGGTCTGAATTTTACATCATGAGTTATGTGCCCTTGAAATTGACAAAAATGCCATTTTCAGCTTTATTTTGACTTTATTTTCACTCTAGCAACTACAAATATAGACCAAATAAGACAAATCCTAAACATAATGTTGGTGACCATAAGATCTTGCCTTGGTATAATTTTCAGCTTAATCTGAATTTTATATCGTGAGTTATGTGCCCCCGAAATTGACAAAATTGCCATTTTCGGCTCTACGAGCCGTATTTTGACAAATTGTTGTCATTCTAGCTACTACAAATATTGACTAATCAAGAAAAAATGGACAGAATGAATGTTGGTGACCAGAAGATCTTGCCGTGGTATAATTTTCAGCTTGATGTGACGTTTTACTGTTTACGTCCCTTGAAATTGACAGATTGCCATTTTCGGCTTTATTTTCCCTTTTACAACCTTTAGTGTTAAAGTTACATTTCAGAATCATTTTTACATAAATTTTACTTTTATTCTATCTGAAAGAGCATCTTTTCTTATGGAAATTCTGAAAATTTTAAGTCAAAATATTGAACCGTTTACGAGAAATGTATGTTCTTGTGCTAAAATTAGACAAATTGTTGTGGACAACAGTTCGGATTTACATAGAATTTGTCATTTCTGTCTCAACTTTAAAGGCGCATTTTTCGCTTATAAATAGCAACTTCAAAAAACTGATAGCATTTATACGCATTAGAATAAACAATCTTTGCATCAAGACATACTTTTAAAAAATGAAATAAATGTGAAATGTCACTTTAACATTAACTAATCAATACAGAACTTTCACAGAATCTTGCTGACCATACGATCTTACTTGCTTGTAATTTTCAGCTTGGTAATGCATTTGCTTGTTTGCACAGCCTGAACCTTTGAAATTGCATTCAACAAGACAGCCAGGCCTGTGGAGCGCTTCCAGACCGCCAGGGCTGTCTAGTTGAACAAATGTGTTAACTAAAGTTATTAAACAAGATCTATTTTCAGCTTAGTACAGCTCACGATAAATGACCCGGTAGAGCATCTCTAGCTAATATCTCTGGGCTATGAGCTAGAGATGTTCTGTAGCTATTAGTTAGAGATGCTCCGTCAGGTCATTTATCAGGTCATTTATCGTTATACATCGTACGAGTAATTTTATTTTTTGTCCCGTATCGAACGATTTGGTATATCAATGGGGAGAATCACGTGATTGACAATGGTATTGAACACGAAAAAATGGCGACGAAATGACCGCTTCGGCGTGAAAACTCAAACTTTAGAATGGTATGTATTCAATACACGTAGTTTCTCAGACAAAGCACCTATCCTAAAGTACCCGCTATTGTCTAAGGTTTTCACAGATGCCCAACTTTCCGCTATCCTGTCGTTGTATGTAGAGAACACTTAAAGAATATTTTCGAAATTGCGAAAATTTTGGATGTGTGTTAAGCACGTCGCATCATATTTACAGCTTTACTTCTTACCCAAAGAATTATCTGTTCACACGGTATATTTCCAGATCCGTTTTTATCGATGACATTTCATTCTAGTCCATTTACATGGCCCATGTTGTCTTTGTTGAGCGTATATACGAAAACGATGTTAAACATACGTACATTGCTGAAGTGTTTGGCACGCCGAGTTCTTGTGAGCGTGGTGTTAAACACGCAAATGTACCATAGTTATGTAGAATGTGTTGACTTATTTGTGTTTACGGAGATATATTCTGTGGATTGAAACCTTTTGAACATTTAAGGGATTACATTTGAACAATGCACAGTTAAAGTCTGACGCATTATTGGGAAAAGCAAATTTGAGAGTGACAAAATACTGTTTCAGTAAGGTTTGATGTACTTTACACTGTCGGTATAGAAATGAATCAATTACACATGCAATACAATAATATGATAGAATATGGTTCAATTCAATCCTATAAAGCGTGACGTTAGCTTTGTTACTATCTGTAAGAAAATCAAGACTGTCACTTAAAAGCTTTTTTGAAAGATTGTTTATAACATCACCAACTTCTTTCTTGTCTTCCTTTTCGAAGCCTGATAGATCCACAATAACAAATTCTTCCGTCAAGCCCTGTTTATTTATTTTGACGTCGAACGACGCTTCTGAAAGCGATTCTAACCGTAAACTAGGCAACGAGGACATCACAGTCCAGTTCAGACTCATTGTGTTTGCACGTATATGTCATGGAAAATGATATATAACAAGAAATTTGATAAGTTAGAACAATTAAAGCCGATTTCGTTCTTTTTTTTTTTTCTTTTAATTCAAGATTACCCCTAACGATGTCTGTCATTATATTACTGTAAGTTAACGCCAGATTTCAATCATATTAGGTAATGAATAAAAAAAAATGTCCAATATCCGTGTTTTTTAGCTCACCTGAGCACGAAGTGCTCAAGGTGAGCTATTGTGATCGCTTTTTGTCCGTCGTCCGTCTGTCCGTATGTCCGTCCGTCCGTCCGTCCGTCCGTCTGTCAACAATTTGGTGTTTACACTCTAGCATCTACAAATATAAGCCAATCTTAACTAAACTTGGTCAAAACATGTATGACCATGAGCTCTCGGATGAGTTCGAATTTGGGTCAGATCAGACCAGAAAGTCCGGAGTTATCTGCCCTTGAATGTAAAAAATAGCTACTTTTGACATTGTTTACACTCTAGCATCTACAAATATTGACCAATCAATACAAAAGTTCGACATAATGTTGGTGACCATAAGATCTCGGATGAGTTCGATTTTGGGTCAGATCGGACCAGAAAGTCAGGAGTTATCTGCCCTCAAATTTGACAAAATTGTCGTTTTTGACCGTTTTCGACTTTGTTTACACTATAGCATCTACAAATATTGACCAATCAAGACAAAACTTAAACACAATGTTAGTAACCGTAAGATCTTGGATGACTTTGATTTTGGGTGAGATCGGACCAGAAAGTCGGGAGTTATCTGCCCATGAATGTAAAAAATAGCTACTTTTGACATTGTTTACACGCTAGCATCTACAAATATTGACCAATCAATACAAAAGTTGGACACAATGTTGGTGACTACAAGATCTCGGATGAGTTTGAATTTTGGTCTGATCGGACCGGAAAGTCCTGAGTTATCTGCCCTTGAATTTGACAAAATTGTAGTTTTTGACTGTTTTCAACTTTGTTTACACTATAGCATCTACAATTATTGACCAATCAAGACAAAACTTTAAGACAATATTAGTGACCATAAGATCTTGGATGAGATTGATTTTGGGTCAGATCGGACCAGAAAGTCAGGAGTTATCTGCCCTTGAAAGAAAAAAAAGCTACTTTTGACATTGTTTACACTCTGGCATAGATCTACAAATATTGACCAATATATACAAAAAATTGACACAATGTTGGTGACCTTATATAAGATTTTTGATGAGTTTTTGTTTTGGTTTGATCGGACCAGAATGTCCTGAATATCTGCCCTTGAATTTGACAAAATTGCTGTTTTCGACTTTGTTTTTACTCTAACAACCACAAAATTAATGGTGACCAATCAAGACAAAACTTTGATCTTGGATGTGATGGTTAATCACCATAAGATCATTTATGAGTTTGAACTTCAGCACAATTAGACAAGCAGTTGCTGAATTATCTGCCCTTGAAATGGACAAAATTCTTGTTTTTGACTTTGTTTTCACTCTTTACAACCAGATATATTGACCTATAAAGAGGAAACAGGGACATAATGTTGATGACCATAAGTTTGATTTCTGTCTTCATGCCACAAATATTATTTGATTCAAACATAACTGTGGCTCATATCATCTTGGTTCAGGTGAGCGATATAGGACCATCATGGTCCTCTTGTCCTAGTACACGAGCAACTGTGTGCGTGTTTAGCATCACACTCACTAGAACTCGGCATGCCAAACACTGCAGCAATGTACGTGTGTTTAACATCGTTTTCGTAAAATATACATTGTAAATGGACTAGAATGAAATACCATCGATCAAAAAGGATCTGGAAGTATAAAGTGTGAGCAGAGAGTTCTTTGTGTAAGAAATAAAGCTTTAAATATGATGTGGTGTGCTTAACACACATCCAAAATTTTCGCAATTTCGAAAATATTCTTTAAGTGTTCTCTAAATACAGCGAACTGATAGGGGAAAGTTGGGCATCTGTGAAAACCCTAGACAACAGCGGGTACTTTAGGATATGTGTCTTGTCTGAGAAACTTTGTAGACTGAATAAATACCTTTCCAAAGTTTGAGTTTTCACGCCGAAGCGGTCATTTCGTCGCCATTTTTTCGTGTTCAATACCATTGTCAATCACGTGATTCTCCCCATTGTATATTGTTTCACCGTTTTCCGTATGTCTGTCACTCCGTCCATCTGTCAATGTGAAAACTTAACGAGAAAACTTTTCGGGAGCATTAGTGTTCCACAAACACATCAAGGGCGGATCCAGGATTTTTTTCCAGGGGGGGTCCAAGCCCAAGATTTTTTCCAGGGGGGGGGGGGGGGGCAAGCTCAAATTATGGCTTAACCCTTTCCCAAACGACAAAATTTTGGGGTGATTCAATTGGAAAGCTGCTCGAGACGACAAAATTCATCTTAAAAAGGAACGGATATGTGTACAATATGGCACAGAAAATATTGAGGCAAAAGGAGAAACTGCTGGTTATCAGCAGTTTCTTCTTTTGTCTCAATGTTTTCCCAAGCCTTTTTAATTAGACCCGTCAAAACCAGGTCTTGTTTGGGAAAGGGTTAAAATGTAATAAATATGTAACTTACACGATATTTATGTAGTCAAAATTTAATTTTCGGCCAATGCCGGGGGGGGGGGGGGGGGTCCGGACCCCCCTCTAGATCCGCCCATGCACATGATCTAATATAAGGTCAGTGTCGGATTACTTTGGTTCTTTGTAACGAATTCTACTCAAAGTTACCACATAAATATCTAGCTTAATTACATACGGCCATGTTCAGAAAATATGACGACAATTTATGTAAAAGTAAAAGCTGTAGAGATAGTTTCGTAAATATAGTACATGAAAGATAAGCAAAATCTGATATTGAAAGAAGAACGAATTCAGAAATTCAACAAACTGATATACTAGGCAAAAAAAGAAACGCAACTTCCTTTTCAATTCCTTCTTACGCAAAGACAACAAATCAGATTTGAACAAAATGTAATGCATCTAAAGCATTAACATTTCACCTTATAAATTCCATAAAATCTTGTTTGTAGTAAATTCCATTAATAAGAAAACACCCAGTTTACACCGGGCGTCAACACAGTTTGACAAAAAAAAGTGGATGTAGGTCGAAAAACACATTCTCTTTCGTTCAGTTTGGACCGATTTTCGAATGTTGTGAAGTCCATGCGATTTATTAGCGGTCTCCATTGCATTCTTAAACCTATCCCGTAGCTGGCGTTAACCTGATGATACGGTTCTGCCTAGACCACGGTGGATAATCACGTGATGCAACAATTTCAGAAAATCTTTAACAACTTTGTTAAAAATTGACCGATTTGAATTTGGTTTGAAGCAGAGAAGGTGGACAGCCGTCGCGCATTAGATGAGCGTGAAAACCGTTAAACTTATAAAAAAGTTATTGAAGATAAACCAAATTTTGTATTTATCTTCAATAACTTTTTCATCAGTTGATTTTTCAACAATCCACGCTTCCAGGTTATTCCTGACAATTTCCCGCCTTCTCTGCTTCAAATCGAATTCAAATTGATCAAGTATTGACAAAGTTATCGAAGATTACCGGAAATTCCACGTCACGTGATTATACACCGTGCAGACGTCATATCTCTTGCACGTCCGTTCCGTGCTCGTTCAGTTGTGGTCCCATTGAGAGCCAACAGCGTAAACATTCGAAAATGTGTCGATTTGTTGCCCCATCAATGCTTTGCAACAACATTTTGACTTTTTCAAACAAACAAAATCCGTATTGCAGACTGGCGCTGGTTTTGGCGTAGCCGTGCTATGCGTAGGGTAGTCAGAAGTCTATGAACGCTTTGGCATCTTCTTGGTCTATGTTTTAGCTTGTGTTTGAAGAAAATTTGTTATGATAGTAGTCATTTAGAAACCACGACAGGGGGAAAATCAGTTTTTAACAATTTACCATGAATCACGTGATGAATTTACGACATCTGAAAATATGACACAATATCTATGCGTATGGATGCAGGTATATTAAAAATGTACTCAATATCCATTAAAAACATATTTTGTCGAAAATATTACGAAAAATTTGGGTTGTGTATCTTTTTTGTTCTAGTATATATATACTGAACAAAAGTGAAAACGCTACATTTACTTTGCTTGCCATATTTCTTCTAAATACAACACGTAAAAAATCAAATGAAAGTGTTTCGCATTGTTCATTGACTTGGTTGTTCCAAGCACTAAACGTTTTGTGGATCTTAATTACGTGGATGAAAAGCGGACCCTTTTAATGTGATTGGGGTCCGTTTTTCAGGTGTACACTTTGAACGGAAATTTTACACAGTTTAAACCTTCAGAACTCAAAGCAGAAGAATGTAAACCATGCCGGACTATACGGAATGGTAGTCTGACAAGTTACCAGCCAGGAAATGTAAAGAAGCTTGCATAACATTGTTTCAGAATTTAGAAAATGATGTTTGAAAAGCAGAATTTTCCTTATGTTCCAAAGCTTGAAAACTTTACAATGTAATCTCCATAGGAAATTGAAAGCGCTATTGCATGGACATCTGGGAACAATCCTAGTCGAAGAAAGGGTTCAAAAATCCCCTGTAAGGCCTGCACGGTGTTGCAAAAAACCCAATCGAAAACCGTGATAAATTTGTGAATACCAAACATTTTAAATTCCATATCTGTTTATGTAAAAGGGAGGTAATTCGCAAAATTGACAAATTGATTTTAGAGCTTGCTACCAGAGATAAGTGAGATTTTAAATGCTTTTTAAGCAACCCAGATATGACCCCTCCCGAAAAAATAATGAAGCGTTTTCTGCGCATGCGCATATGCGGCATTCGATGAAATTAGCTCTAAACACATTAAGGGCTGTAACTCTGACATTAAATGAGCCAAGGCAATGAAATTTCGACAAAACGATTGCTGAAAGCCTGGGAAATTACGTCAAAATATTGTTCAGGCTATTAGTTTGATACTTTTCCAGAAATAAGAAATCTTGCAGTGTAGCGTTTTCACTTTTGTTCAGTATATCATTAGTGATTCATACACGTTCTGCCTTTGGTCCATTGAAAGTACATGCAAAATTTCATTTTGATCTTAACTATACAGAAAAATCAATTTAACTAGATCTACAAATTTTAAATTTGCTTTTCGTGTAAATTTACCCCACCCAATTTGTCAGCCATTATCTCCAAAAACAAACTTTCATCATACTTTTTACACTTAGAAATTAAAAAAAAATATTAGGCCTATGTACATGTAACCCTATCAACTCACTGAATTTAAAGGAAAAAATATTTTGACCCCTTGTTGCAACTCATCTTTACTTGCCAGGTCTTGTTTTGGAAAGGGTAGATCATCAAATTAGGTCCCCTTATGAAATGGGTTTGTTTTATATACTCCTCAAAAAAAGTTAAGGACCACACATTCAAAGTGCGATGTTTTGTGATTCCTTTTATGAATCTATTTATGATTTGTTGCATGAAAACTAGTACCCTTTCTTCATAATCAGTTAATCAATTGATTTGAAAATTAACCGAATTTAAAACTGTAAGAGGAAATAACGTAACACTACCCTTTAAAATGCTTGTTTTTGCATGTAGGGGGTAGAATGGCAACTTTCAGAAAAAGCCCCTTTCCTCAGGATTTTCCTTTGGAAAATCACACGTTTGGCCAGTTTTGACTATCTTTAGAAAAGTAGAAGTTGTAAACTAACTTCTGGTACCCTGTATGAGGAATTTACATTATGACTACCGTCGCCCATTTGAGAGCTTCCAGCATCACTTACGGAACATTATGAGTAGAGATCCTTTCTGTAATGATGGTCCCACACATGTTCAACAGGATTCACGTGAGGAGAGTGTACTGTCTATTGCATAAGTTACATTTTTCTCTCTCATAAAAACTCAGTTGCAATTCTAACCATGTGTGGACGGTCGTGATCGTCCCCTAAAATGAATTTAGGAACAATAGCACCAGCGAATGGATAAGATTATCTGACGAGAACATCACCTCTATATCGATCATCGAACAGTGATCTGTTAGGATGGATACCAAGTTCCGTAGAACCATCTTAACATACCCACCCCACTCAAGCACAAATAGCCCATTTCACCTATCACTTTTTACACCATAAAGATCTTTAAAACGCCGATTTTTCTGAGGAAACACTACGACTTTTCCGATTTTGGGTATTCTACCACAATTTGCACCGGTCACATCCCAAAATAGACCTCAAATCTGCAAGGCGAAAGGTTGCATTATGGACGTTGAAAGTCATTGCAAACTCGTCCGGTCTGTGTGGCTGAAGTAGGGCTCATCGGAAGCCTCCATGTACATAATTTATAAGCTCAGATGTGCTTTTTGTTGTTTGAACATAAACAGCTTGTACTGTTGGTCTCAAGTGTAATTTGATGGACGATAACGCTCGTCTTCACACGTCTAGCTTTGTTGTCGAGTAGGAAAAATGCAAATTATTGAAAGGTTAGCAAGCTTTCTTTACATAAAACTCGTTTGACATGTGTGGGACCGTCATCACATTAGAATTCCTTCCCATAATGTCCATACAGACATATCGGAATCTTTCAAACGGGTCCCGATAGATGCATTGTCTAGATTCCATCATGCCGGAACCGGAAGTTGATTTCAAGCGTCTGTTTACATTTGATTGAAAAGATGGATACATAAGATGGCCACGCAGGTTATGTACTTGAATTTTCAGAGGGAAATCTTGAGAAACAAGGACCTTTTCTATAAAATGCTACCCCACCCACTACATGTAAAATCAAGCATTTTGAGGGGTAGTGCACTGCCAAGTTCTCTTACAATTTTAATTTCGGCAATTTTTACAATTTCTCGATGATTTGTTTTGGAGGAAAGATTGCCATTCATTATGCAGTAATTAATGAATAATTCTATTAAAAGGATCGTAGAATTTTTCATTTCAAATATGTGGTCCTTAACTTTTTTATGCCCCCGATAGGGAGGCATCATAAATTTGACTTGTCCGTCCGTCCGTCCGTGCGTCCGTCCGTCCGTCATTCCGTCCAAAAACTTTAACATTGGCCATAACTTCCTTATTACTTAACATATTCGCTTCATACTTTAAGACAACATTCCTTGGTACATTACCTTTCTGTAGGCACATACTTTGGTGACCTTGACCCCTGGATGACCTTGACCTTGAACATAGATTGGCCATAATTTAAAATCAAAGAGATGTCGGGGGCATTGTCATCTTACAGTGACAGCTCTTGTTTGATGAGTATAATTGCTATACAAAATACATACTCACAAAATAAGTGTTATGACTTTTTCTTAATCTACAGGGTAAGTTTACACATTACTACAAAGTTGACTCCCTCTCAAGAAAAGGGTTGGGACAACATTGTGGAAAATAGAGAAATTGCTTGTGAAAGCAATTTCTTCATTTTCCACAATGTTGTTCTAACTCAAAAATGGAAAGATTTTTCAAATTTCATTAACTTGAAATCGTCGGCTGACACACCTTTCAAATTGTTCAGGCACATTCCCATTGCAGACCAAATCAACTCGATCAAGCGATCGAGTACTGATCGAGCTTGGTCGACAAGAGTGATCGGGACGATCGAGCGTGGTCGGCAAAAATGATCGGAAATTAATCAACAAGAAATAAAGAAGAAGTCGTGTTAGTATACACATAACATTTGATCGAGTTTAATCGGGTATGATCGGGCAATTTAGGCGATCGCGTTAACCGAGTTGAAATGGTCGGCAATGGGAACGCATCTTCGCCAGCCAAGGATGA